>CM034701.1:106339182-106353498 GCA_020142125.1 Phrynosoma platyrhinos
GAAAAATACGGTATATGGTTCCATACTTTTCATTAAGGGACCAACAGGTGAATCAACCATTAGTTACACTTGGGGAGACTATCACTTCTTTAAAAACATATCCTACTGTCAGCCATTGCTAGTTTTCATATAAATATGCAGGAATGGCCATTCCTAGAGAACTGTTAATAATAGCAATAGCAAGTATATTTCTGTACCACTTATCAGTGCACTTAAGTACTCCCAACAAGCTGGGTACTCATTTTAGCGACTTCAGAAGGATGCCAGGCTGGCTGGGATTGAACTCACAACCTTGTGGTTTGTGAATGAGTGGCTGCAGTACAGATATTTAACCACTATGCTATCAGGGCCCCTAATAAGCAAAGTTTCATGAAATATCTTATTATAGCTGAATTAGTATTGTTGCTGCTCAAGCTGTGGCTTGCTGGTGCTGTACCTGTTCTTGTTGATGTAATAGCTTTCTTGTGCTGATGATGTGATTTCTAGAAATATTTAGAAGTTAACAAGATCCTCTTTATGAAGCCCAGTTATGTCTTTGGAATGAAATCTTGAAATATGCTTTGCCAGTGAAACTCAGTAGAGCCAAAGTTGGCTCCACAGTTCTCTCTCAGATGTACTGACATGGAAGAATTCAGTCTGGTAATCAGTAAATAATAGCAACAATAATAATACAAAACAATAATAGTTTAATAAATATATCAACATATTGCATAGCTTTTCCAATGGTATAAAAATTTCACATGCATTGTTTGATTGTAATTGTTATAACAACCTGGTGAGGTATGGTCAATAATATCTGAATCCCTATGCAAATGGGTAACAGAGAATGGGAGAGATCTGGCTTGTTAAAAACTACTTTGTGAGTTTCTGATAGAGGCAAACTTTCTACTTCCTGATTCATAGCCTGGTCTTTTAGCTCTGAGAAAAGGGCATTAAGAACCTGCTTCAGCTGTACACCTGGATAGCCTGCTTAACGGAGCAAAGGGATATGTACAAACTCTTTGATTACAGATTGCTCTCTATGCTTTTATAGTCCAGTGTTTTGTTTTCCTTTGGCAGTGAGCTGGCTTTTTTTTTTCTTGGTGTCAAAAAGCTGATTTGCTCATCTTTCTGCACAGCTAGCTGGGACCATTTGGAGGGTCTCTTGAGCCAGAAAGGGACTTAATGCCTCAACAGATCTTATGCAAAGACCTAAAGATTTGCTTTTTCATATGGAGGTGTGTGGACTTTTTTAAAGCCAAGAGGGTATAAATCCAAAGTAACAATCTTGGCGGGGGGGTAGTGATGTGGCCCAGTGGCGGGATGTAAGTAGAATTTGTCTGGCTATTCACTGCTTCAATGTTGAGATGTGTTCTGTCATTCTTTTCTAAGACATGCCCCCCCATAGGTTTTTCTGTTGCAGCCTGTTCTTATGGAGTTGGGAAATAATATATAAATTATATGGAAGGAGGGCTCTAAATGCTTTCAAACAGCTTGGATGCAACAGGGGAATATGCTGCTGACTAATAGGTAACTAGTAAAAGAATCTTCAGTCTTTCATTATAAGTAGTTTTAGCAGTAGGGCAGGAGGAAGAGATCTTTGAGGTAAGGAATGGTAAGGTATTGATAGGTTGTTAGAGAGGAAAAGAAGATGCATTTTGATATTTAAAAAGAAAACCCTGTGTTAATATTTGCCTTTTGTATATTTTGTTTGGAAGCTTCTTCCAATTCTGTGACCACATATGAAACCTGCCAGACCTACGAACGCCCTATAGCTTTCACTTCCAGGTCTAAAAAGCTCTGGATCCAGTTCAAATCAAATGAAGGAAACAGTGCTAAAGGATTCCAAGTCCCTTATGTAACATATGATGGTAAGTAGCTAAGAGAAGTGGATGAAACTGAAATGTGGGCATTTCATATTTTAGATTAGCTTTTTGTTAACTTATATTTTAACACTTCACATTTTAAAGACTTAAGTGGGGGAATTTTCCAATGAGGAACAATACCAGTGTCTTTAAACATTTCTTGTTAGTGCACCAGAGAGGAGTATTCCGTATTTCCAAGGCACACTTCCAATTTTGTGCCTCATATTTTATCCTCAAAGGCAGATTCCAGCCTCTCAATGGCATCACTTGGGTTAATGTCACCTGGTGCAGTAACTTAGGGTGTCACTCTCCCCCCCCCTTAACCTCCTCCATATCACACCATACAGAATCCTTAGTTATGTTTTTTGGACTAATATTACCTGTACATAGTAATTCTCATATATCACTGAATGTCATGGCAATAGTTGTGACAGAAACAACTAGAAAAATTAAAATTGTACATTTAAATTACAATGTCATAAATGCAGTCTCTGTATTTATATTTACAGTTTCATGTGATTAAAGTTAAAATTTGGTGAGATGTTTTTAAAGGAAATGTAAAAATAGTAAAAAACTTGAAAGATTAAAAAAATAGTTTTGAAAAACCTAAGGCCTCACCTTTCTACACTACTGAACTTCACCCCATTCATGCCTTCTCTTTCACTGAACTTCAGGCTTTTAAATGGACAGAGGTGAACCAGTGGCGTCACTAGGAAGGTACAGGGGTTCAGACCGCATCAGGTGAAACCCTAAGGGTGTGTGTGACATCACTTCTGCTCATATACCTGCATTTTGGCAGAAACATTGTGGTATTTGTTTCTGTCTCTTTAAAATGCTTTAAGAGATGGTGAGAATGAGGTAAACCTCAGTGGGAGAAGAAAGGAGGGCTCCAGAATTTTTTAGAATTAAAATTTCAAAATTTTAATTTTAATTTTTTAATTGAATTTTTTTAAAAAATATACTTTTTAAATTTTCTTTAAAAACCCTACATTTTAACCAAATCTTCATGATGTATATGTAAATACATTTAAGTTATGCATATGATATTGAAATTTGAAGGTATAATTTAAATTTTGTTAGGTGTCTATATCATTATAGCATTACATTCAATGGTATATGGGAATTACGATTTACAAGTAACATTAGTACAGTTTTTTTTTTTACTAAGGATTCTGTATGGTATGAGATCAGAGGAGGAGGAGGAGGAGGTCAATGAGGCGGGTGACACCATGAGTTACCGCACTGGGTGACACCAACCCTAGGGATGCCACTGGGATGAATGCCACAGCCCATTTCTACTCAAAGGCAGACATTTGCCTGCACCCCCTAATGATGATGCCTCTGCAGCCTCTAATTATGTTCACTACAATCGCAGAGATCCAACATGGTCTTCATGAACCAAAGTTTTTGGTTTACAAGGAGTCAGTCAACCTTTTTCCTGTTAGAATGGCAGGTACAGTTGTACCCACATCCTTCTGATGAGCATCCATAGGCAAGTGGTTGCCATTGTGTAAAATGTATGTTGGGCAAAAGAGGACTTTAGTTTAACCTAGCATAGTTCTTCATATGGTCAAAAAATCACATTTGAGCAACAAGACAGTGCATGTTATGAGAAGAACTGAAAAGTTATTCAAGCATAGAGTGGTGTAATGGTTGTCCATTTTTAGTCATTCTGTCTCCAGTCTAATTGCATTTAACCTGCCAGAATACAGTTTTTCACAAATTGGCATATGTAGATACTTTACAATTTCAGTACTGCTATGTTTTTTTGTTGATACTTGGTTTGTAGCTTTTAATTTAAGGAGGAAAATGTATGAGTTATTGTTCTATCCCAGGAAATGTCTTTTCTCATAATATATAAATAGCTTCACACTTTGAAGTTGAATTTGAGAGACTAATCAGTGTTTCAGACAAAGGTCCTAAAAAAAAACAGCCCTTGGCAGTTTCGTCTTCCTCATGTGATCTCTTTGGCAATTACCCCAATCTAAACAAGAACTGTCTGGGTTAGGAACTGGCTGCAGACAAGTCTGGTTAGGGCATGATGGACTCCAAATGCCTGAAATCTACATCAGTTGAAGGGTTAATATTTTTGGCTTTTCTGTAGTCATTGGTAGCTTTCCGATCTCTTTGCTGGAGACAGGATTTCGTCCAAATTTGAGAGGTTAGATTTAGTCTCATTTCGTGAAAGCACACGTCCATGGAAACAAAGTTATACATTTTGTATAAAACTAGCAGATGTTGTTAAACAAAGACTTTGCTTATTATACAAATAAATCAAAGAGGAGAGGTAAGAATGTTTGGGGGCTATTTTTAACATTACGAGTAGATTTTTAAAGGAAAAAAGTACTTGAAGTATGCCACATAGCCAGAGTTTATAAGATTCTCTAAGGCTATTTATGATTTATGATGTGGGCTATTTAGAGTCGAGTCTGGAACATTTTGTGTCTTGGTCTTAATAGTGCAGTTTATTTCCTGAAAGCCTTTTTGGACTATAATTAAATTTGCTGAAGCTATAGATTTGATTATACATTAATATATACAAATACTTGCAGATATATAGACATGTAAATCTCTCCTGTTCATTCTGAAAATATGTATGTATCCTCTGAAATAACTAAAGGGAGCATTTGGTTTTCTGTAACAAAATACCAAACTGAATAATGTATTTTCTATCTCCAATAGAGGATTATCAGGAACTAATAGAAGATATAGTTCGAGATGGTAGGCTATATGCATCAGAAAATCATCAAGAGATCCTTAAGGTAAAAAAACAAAACAAAACAAAAAAGATCAAAGAAGTTCATCAGGTACTGTTTTCTTTGAAAATAAATAGTTAGTGCCTGTTGGGTTGTTAATTCTTGTGCCATTGGCCTGAAACAGGCAAGCCAAATAGGGTGGCTTCCAGCTGCTTTGGGGGCATGAAGTGCAGATGATGCATACCTTTGACATGGTCAGAAGCCACTCTGAGGCCATCTAAGGCAGCCCAAATGTGGCCCGAAAAGGAGCAGCAAAAAGCCCCTCCTTGCTGGCAGTCCATTCAGGACTGCAGCAGTGACCAATTGAGGGTCGATCGCTGCTGGAGCAGCCAGAGGCCATCCAAGCCGCCTGAGAAAGGAAGATTAAACTGGGAATGGTGAGCAAGCAGGCGAGTATTTATTTCTTTAAATTTGTTACTTCATCTTTTCTGCCCAAACAGGGCAAGAGCACTCAAGGAAGCTAAGATTGAAATTTCAAAGTTATTCATTTATTTGTTTATTTATAAAAAAGTATGATTAAGGCATAAAGACAGACATCTTTCCCAAATCAGAAGCAATAGTCTGCTAATCACCATTGCCTTTTCTACTACACTGAAACTAAGCCTAAATTGTTTGAAAAGGTAATGCTGGCATAAGGTATGTTGATTGATACCTGAAGGAAAAAATCCAAATGGAATTTTTGAAAAATGAAATAATATACATTAAACCAGGGGTAGGCAACCTTTCCCCTTTAAGGGCCGAGGGACTTCAGCTCCCAGAATCCCAGGAGCTATTGGCTAACATGGGACTATTGGCCAACATGGCTGAGGCTTCTGGGAGCTGAAGTCCCTCGGCCCTTAAAGGGGAAAGGTTGCCTACCCCTGCATTAAACCATCCATTAATTTCCCCCTTAACTTGAGAAAGCCACCTCTCTCTGCCTAATGGGCTCTGTACCAGGCACACTAATAGCCTAAAAAGGACAGATGTTTCCAGCTCTTGAACTGGTGAGCACCATGGTAGAACACACTGCCTAACAGACATAAAAATTTCCCCTTCCATCTTGTGGAAGTAGAGAAGTTATGACTGTAGTGATATAATATGTGAGTGTATATGGATAACCTGGTCTAATTTCTATGGATTCCATTCCCACCTCCAAACTCACTGCAGGCCAGCTCAGTCTTGAGATGCTCAAAAGTTTTTTAAAAATTAAAAACTGGAAGTGTCTAGACACAACCAGTTTCTTTCTTTCTTTAAAAAAGGCTTTTGAGCTAAAGTGTGGGGTGCTACACTCAGTTCTAAGAGGAAAAACTGCCTATTCTGGAGGTCCCCAAGAATGGGAAAATACATCTTTTGGTTTAAAAAGAAATCTGAGCAGGAGGAACATTTGGAAGCCTATGGAATGCTCCATAAGTTGCAAAAACATGGTTATATGTGGTGGCATGGGTTACACTTTGCCCACCCTCGATTATACAAATGTCCCAACTTAGGACATGGTCTAGTTCTTAATCTTCTCAGTATCCAATGAGAGATGTATTAAATATTTGTGCTTGTACACTAATGTTTTCTCAAACTCTGTATTATGTGACATTAAAAATCAGCCTTACTATTTCAGGATAAGAAATTGATAAAGGCATTGTTTGATGTTTTGGCACATCCACAAAACTACTTCAAGTACACAGCACAAGAATCCAGGGAGATGTTTCCAAGATCTTTCATTCGGTTGCTGCGCTCTAAAGTCTCCAGATTCTTGCGGCCTTACAAATAATGGACACTATATTTGGAAAACTTCCATGTTCCTAATTGTACAGAAGTTGTTTATGATAGGGTTTTTCCCATAAGCTGACGAGTTAATTGTATACGGTGTGTACATTTTTAAATTAAAAATATAATTATTTCATTGTTTGGTCTTGCAGTTCTATCATCCTACGATCTACTGGATGAGTATCTGTTGCAGAAAAAATGGAAAGTTGTTTTGTGTATTAAATGTTACAAGGGCTGTGTGCTTGTTGCACTGCCTCAACAGCAACATTAAAACAAATGAATTGCTATCGACAGGACTTCTCTTGAGAGGAACCTGTTCATAATACAAGTTCCTCAGTGACAGAAGGATGGTAAGTCTTTCAGGCCAGGTCAATGAGTTTGATGTCTTTCTTAGAATGGGTTCAGAGATCATAGCATGCACTCTACAGTTGTCTTAGAAGTGCAGATTCACAACACTTGAGCTGTATTCATTGTGGACATGCTGTAAATATTTGGTTTCTAAGATTTCAGCAAGGGCAATAGAGACAGCAGTACAGCTGCCATCTTAGAAATGTCAGTACTCTTATAAACGTATGGAGGTGCCAATTCAGCCAAAGCATCCTAGAAACTTCACAAGATGTGATGAGGCCTGTTAACTATGAATATAATACTGAATGTTTTAGCTAAGCACAGCAGCATAGTCTAAAAACTGAATTTCAACTTGGACAGTCTAGTACTGATTAATTGCTGAAAGTGCTGTGTTTATTTTTACCAGGTTTTGTCTATCCATATAAAATGGATAAAATTGTATCATTGCTTTTCTGACATCCTCCAGAATCCTCAAAAGGATACTTAAAATCAGGTGTCTCAAGGACTGAGTCCTGTTGTAACTTTGTCTTCCCTCCAAGGACCTCCATTTTTACCAAAAAACAGATTGATCATAAGAAAAAAAAAAAAACACCTGAATTTTTAATTAATTCAGAATTTATCCATAGCACAAGTTTGAAACTTTGGATGTAAATGTTATCTTATTAAAAATGTTCATCACATTAAAGTAAAGGGCCAACAATGAGGGTTCACATTTGCAGTATCTTGTTTATATGCTTAATAGAAAAAACATACACCTATGCATATGTATACTGGCCTCAGTAGGTTTTTGCATTCGACATGTTCTTTACTCTCCACTTTGTATGTTTGTTCATGCTGCCTTTCCATAGATTCCAGGATAGCTGAAAAATTACCAGAGAAAATAACCCTACATTAAAATACTTCATCCACAAAGAGTAAAAGCTATAATTTTGTAACAAGGAGCATAAGCCACAAACCAAACAATATATGACAATATTGGTAGTTATAGCTGCCAAGTATATTCCAAAACCTGGAGTCATCCCCCCCCCCCCAAGCAGTACATCTTTCTGGTAGCTTTACTCATTACACCTTGGTTGGCAAAGGAATCTCGAGAAGGGTCTCTATTACAGATCGTAATGTAAAGGTGGATACATGTACAAGTAGGCTACCCCATGCTATGGAAATATAGGAGCATGTGGAGACCACCTTCAGGTAATCTGGTCCCAATCTGTGATGGACTTTAAAACTAATAGTTTGTGACAATAAACCAACCAAGCACTAATCGAAGCAGCAACATAATGCAACAGTAACTAGTTGGCTTTGATTTTGCTCCTTGTATTTTAAGTTAACTGATTTCTGAACTGTTACTTCACAGGACACACCTTGTAGAACTCCTTAACAGTTTCTGAAAGTATGTAGACATTACTGAAGCTTGGTTAAAGCCAACCTGCATTTAGGGTCTGATCTCAAAAACTGGGCATTTTGCATTTTGACAGCGAAAACCTGCAAAAATTCAATTTCTTTTCTGTGATAGAAAGTCAAATCAAAAACTCATTTGCTCTGGTATCATTGGTAATTCAGGTTATATTATGCTTCCACTGAATTCTGAAGAATTCAAAAGCTTGCTCACGTCTATGGAAATCTGGTACAGGTTGCAAATCTGGTTGCAAATGCACTTTTTCTGCAATAATACTATGGAAAGTTGATGTGGTGTGGTAGAAATGGCTATTGCAGAGACATGGTGATTTCAGCCACAAATACTGCAGTGAGATAACTCTGGAAAGGAGGCAAGCATGATTCAAGGCTATTCAAAGTTAAAAGAATCTAGCTGTAACAACAAAAAAAGGGTAAGTTTAGGAACAAGAGAAGCTGGAAAGCAGGTTGTAAATCTAAAACTTTCAGATTAAACGTACATTGTTCCCTGTTAATTAAGCATCACTTTAGAGCAGGGGTAGGCAACCTTTCCCCTTTAAGGGCTGAGGACTTCAACTCCCAGAAGCCTCAGCCATGTTGGCCAATAGTCCCATGTTGGCCAATAGCTCCTGGGATTCTGGGAGTTGAAGTCCCTCGGCCCTTAAAGGGGAAAGGTTGCCTACCCCTGCTTTAGAGTTTATTATGGTTCTAGTCAATATCTAGAATTTTCCATTTGGCTCCCAAGCTGGAAAATGTTGGCATTAGTATGATATTTGTAAAGGCACAATGATGGTACACCACAAAATAACAAATAGGAATGAAATTGTTGTGCTTAATTGGTCAAATGAGTCATGCTTAAGACCATTTTTAGGTATTTTAAAGAGCTATACTTTCAGTTTCATGTCATTTTCTTATTAATCCTAGCCAGTATTCTACATCAGCTACTTAGTTAATTGTGCTCCAGTCACTGGCAGAATGGATCTCCTTCTTCCCATGCAACTGATGCCTGGTAAAGTAGTTTGGGAGAGGGAATTATGATCATGGCAACAGTGTCACATTTGTGACTATGTAGTGATCATGAATACAGAACAGTTACCTAGATTTACTTATCAGTTAACTTAGTCTGATTAGCATACTAATATAACTAAAAATACTGCCCCCCTATGCTTTTCCCTTAAAAAGGATAAGTAATAGAAAAGTAATAAGTAACAAAAGGAACTACAGTGGAATTTACTTTTATGAAACCATTTTAACTAGCATTGACAATGGTCTACAGAGGGCCCTCCACATTCACTGGGGTTAAGGGCACAGGACCCCAGTTAAAATGAAAACAAAAACATCTCTCTAGGAATCTCTAGGTTCACCAGTGCAATTCTGTGGTCAACATCTACCAGACATTGACAATAAAATCAAGCTGGAGGATCTACAAATGCCTAGAGAAGTGTTTTCTCTAGTAATGTCTAATTCCTCCAGCACAACTCTTTGGTTAATTTCCAGCAGAGTTGTGCTGGAGGACCTAGAGATTTTTAGAGAGAAAACATATTAATCAAATCTGCAAAAGTCAAAGCCACAAATGAATAATAATAATAATAATAATATAATAAATTTTTATTTATAGCCCACCTCTCTGCGTGTAGAGGGCTGACTGTACTTTTTAAACATCGTAATGAGAAGTGGAAAAAATTTACTGTATAAAGAGTAGCTTTATAGGCTCTGGACTGAAACAATTTAAGAACATTTGCTTTTGAGGTCATGGCTCTACCATTTACAGCCAACCAAGGAGAGAAAACTGGTGGCAAGAGAAGCAACAGTAGAGATGAGTGATGGTTGTGTATAGAATCTAGGGCAGGGGTAGGCAACCTGCGGCCCGGGGGGGCCGGATGCGACCCCCCAAGGCCTTTGGACCGGCCCCAAGCTAGTCCTGCCGCCGTCACCGCCGCCGCCGCCAACCCCTGCTGCCCACAGCCGCCCACCGTGATGATATTGATTATTGTTATTGTACTTGGGGTTTTCATAGCAAAATCTCCACAGGGGTTTTGCCATCATGGCTTTTCTAGGGCTGAGAGAGTGTGCATGCATATTTTTTTTTAATTTTTAAAATGTATTTATTTATTTATTTATTTATTTATTTATTTATTTATTTATGCTTCGGCCCCCCAGTTGTCTGAGGGACAGCAACCCGGCCCCTGGCTCAAAAAGGTTGCCTATCCCTGATCTAGGGTTTCAACTAGAGTTTCCATAATTCTCTACCACCAAACTGGGACAAAGTGTAGAAAAAATGTAGGCCAAAATTTAGGCCAAAATGGAGGATACAATTTAGTTTGGAATGTAGGATATTCAAGAAAAATGGAGGACACAGCCCACTAAAAGCCAAAGACATTAATAATTTTTTAAAAAATATATTAATATAAATCCATGCTTCTTTGTCATGCTCAAAATGGAGGAATTTTGACATACTTCCTGGACAGAAATGTAGCTCCTCCTCTCTGGAAACAACTTGAAGGTACACAACAACAAACATAATAAAATACATCTGAGAAAGTAGAATTCAAAGACATAGAGATTTTGGAGCACCTCTGAGAATAAATGCATCTGAGGAAGTAGACTTTACTCTAGGAAAGTTCATGTCCAGCTGAAAGCATGGCCAGGGAGGCCAAAGTAGCAGAGGGAGCCCCAATCCCCCCCCCGCACCCTGGTGAAGCTACTAGGCTCGCCTGCCTTACCTGAACCCAGCACCTCTGCTGTCCTCCAGCACCTCTGCAGTCCTCTTTGCTACCGTGCCCTCCCTCCATTTCCTCGGGGTCCAGCCGGCCAGCTGAGGTCCCGCATGGCTCTGCCACTGCCAGAGGAGAGGCCTCACAGTGGCAGCCTCCCTCCTCAGGGCCTGGCCAGCTGAGGCCCCATGCAGCTCCGCTGCCGCTGGAGGAGAGGCCTTGCCACCACGGACTCCCTCCTTGGGGCCTTGCATGCTGCTAGGCCTCGCATGCCACTGCTGCTGCACTGAAAGCGCAGCAGGAGGAGGAAGAGGAGAATCCGAGAGCCAGGACTAGCTCCAAACCCAGGCTGGACATTCACAAAGGGTTAAAAACTGTGAATGTCCCAGCAAAAACTGGGATATGGCAACCCTAGTTTCAGCAGTGGTGCAGGAACATAGCAATGCCACTTGTCTCAGACAATGTTACCTTGCAAATGGTGCAACATTTCAGACCTGAGATGTTTGGAGACCAGAAGATAGAGTATGTCATTAAAAAAGAACATCTATCTCCCCTGTCTATTGGAAATGAGGAGGTTGACTTTGCGATGCAATTCCTGGCAAAAGCAGAATATTCAAGTTTTTTTTTCAACTAGATGGCCATTATGAATTGGCGAATGCTTAACGAGGCTTTGGTAAGCAGACAGATCTCTGTCTCTCTGGAATCTGTCCAGTTTCTTGATGTTGCCATGAGGCATCTAGCATCCATGAGGTATATCCCAGTGGGCTGTTCCTTCTTCTTGCCCCCTGAAAGAGATAATCATCTGCTGGGAATTAATTGGGAGGTCTAGTTTAGTTTCCATCACTGTCAGCATTTGAAGGACACAATCCTGGGGATGGCCACTCAGTACATCTAGGTGAAGAAAGTGGCAAGACATCACCGCAGACATATTCCAACCTCTGCCTCGATCAATGTCTAGCTTGAAGAATCAATTGGGAGACAGGCTTTTCACCTGGTTTTCAAGTATGATTGACAGTACTTCAAGTACAGCATCCTTTATTTCTCATAGCTCTGGATAGACAGTTCAATAGGCATTACTGAGAAGCTTGACTAGAGTAGAACTGGAGCAAGTTTGGGCAGTTAGAGTCTCAAAAGCAGCTTCATTTATATACCGCTTCATATTGCGCTATGGGATGTCTAAGTGGCTTACAACTGTAAGCTCATTGCCCCCCAACAGTTGGGTACTCATTTTAGCGACCTTGGAAGGATGCAGGCCTGAGTCTACCCTGAACTCTGGCTAGTATTGAACTCACAACCTTGTGGTCTATGAGTGAGTGGCTGCAGTACAAGCATTTAACCACTGCGCCACCAGGGCTCTGTAATGTCTCAGACATTCCTATGCTGAATATCAGGTGGGATTTACACCCTTGTCCATGTCAATAGAGAATGCTGACTATGTGCAGCTTGGTCTGCTGCTAGCTGTGCTCAAACAAAAAAGAAAATGGCTCAGCCAAAGTGCTCAGTGAGGAGACATAGAAAATAATGTCATGATTTTGACCTTGGGCAACACATGGCCTATCCTACCAGCTAGCAGAGCTTCTCCTTTCCTGCCCTCAAATCCATTACGTTGCTCACCCAGTATCATGGATCAACCTTTTCCAAAGCCCTCCTAACATGAATTATAGAAATGTATTACTTCCCAACAGATTTGACCCCAAACATTTATCATTCCTATTATCCTATAGTCACTACAGAGTCTATAGAGTATCTTTCTAAAGGCAGGATGGGCATATGCCAGGCATATGCTTCCCATGGGGTTCTGGAAATCCACACATCCTGCCGTCATGACCTCCAACATTTGGCATCCAAAATGCAAACCTATAAGTAATGACCATTTTGTTACATTTGGACACATTTTAGCATCCCTTCGTCTGTTTTCAGGACCATACACGCCTAGAAAATTCTGAGCCTCTCCAACAATAAGAAATGTAGTGACATAGTTGCCCCCCCCCCAAGACTCCAGAGTGCTCTTGGCCGTTTTGGAGCCAAATAATATTTTGGGCCTCAGGTTACATGGGAAGGAGATGGTTGGAGCTACAAAAGCAGCCATATAGTACTCCAATATAAATTTAAATTTATTTTAAGTTATCCACAGTGCCCCTCCTTTTTTTAAATGAGATATTTACATATTTTTATCAAACTACTTTCAAATTCATCATTACACTTTCAAAATCCAGTCTGTATGAACAAGGTAATGAGAATCCATTCTTGGACAACACTATGAAAGAATATGGTGTTTCTTCTGCCAGTCTGGAGCAATTTATCAAATATAAATTGATGAAAGTGAGACAAGTGAAGCATACATTTCAGAGTCTATAGACTCTCTGGAAGTGGGAATTGCCATAAGATTTGACTTTTCACTACACTAACATCTTTACACTAATGCACAGAGTTTGAGAAATAAACAAGATGAAGCTGAACTCTTAACACACCAAATACCGTATATAATAAATAGTCATGACTGAAACCTGGTAAGATGAATCTCATTACTGGAATGTAGCAACAGAGAGGTATTGTTGTTTGTTATTAATTGCCTTAAAGTCAATTTTGACTCATGACGACTCTGTGAATGAGACCTCTCCAAAACCCATTGTCATCATCCTCTTTTCTCAGGTCCTGCAGTCCCAGGCCCATGTCTTTCCTGATCAAATCTAATTATTCGGCATATGATCTTCCTCTCTTTCTACTGCCTTCTACCTTTCCTAGCATCATTGCCTTTTGTAATGACTCATTTTTCCTCATTATGTGGCCAAAGTACCACAGCCTCAATTTAGTCATTCTGGCTTCCAGGAACAATTTGAGCTTGATTTGTTCTAGCACCCATTTGTTTGCCTTCTATTTTCCCCCTTTATTTTTACATATACAAAACAATAAAACAATTTGCTTGCTTTCCTGGCCATCCATGATATCCTCAGCACTCTTCTCCAGCACCACATCTCAAATGAGTTGATTTTCTTTCTATTGGCTTTTTTCACTGTCCAGCTCTTGCATCTGTACGTTGTGATGGGGAATACAACGGCTTGGACTATCCTTAGTTTAGTGTGCAGACTTATGTCTTTAGACTTTATTATCCTGTCCATTTCTTTCATAGCTGCCCTTTCAGCCCTAGTCTTCTTCTGGTTTCTTGACTGCAGTCTCTGTTCTGATCAATATTTGAACAAAGATAAGAGAACTCTTCAACTATTTAAATTTGAGTATAATCTATATAAATAGGGACACAACCTATTTCAAAGAAATAGACCAAGTAGGAAAAGAGGAGGATTAGCATTATGTGTCAAGAATGTTTATATCTGTGAAGAGATCCATGACTAAAATCCTGGAAGCCAGGTTGAGAGCATCTGGGTAAAAATGAAGGAGGAAAGAAACTACACAGATGTCACTGTGGATGTCTACTACAGACCCCCAAGCCAGACTGAGGATTTGGATGATGCCTTCCTGGAACAGATGACCACACATTCCGAAAGGAGCAATGTAGTACTAATG
>CM034701.1:106353598-106368224 GCA_020142125.1 Phrynosoma platyrhinos
AAGAAAGAAAGAACAAGGTAATGGTAGGGCTGTTGTGTGGAGAACATAGTGAATTCCTAACAAGGGACAAAAAACAGCAACAGGAAAACTGCTCAACACTTTCTTTGCTTTTGTCTTCACCCAAAAGGAAAACAGTGCTCAGCTTGGATGAAATGGAGCAGATGATGCAGCGGGGGGGAGGGGGGGGAAAACAGGGACACAGCACGGAATACGTAAAGAGGTAGTAAAGGAATACCTAGCTACTCCAAATGAATTCAGGTCTTCAGGGCCAGATGAATCACATCCAAGCATATTAAAAGAACTGGCAGAAGTAAATCTCAAAACCACTGACAATAATCCCAGAGAACTCCTGGAGAACAGAAGAGGTCCCAGCAGACTAGAGGAGAGCAACTGTGTCCTCATTTTCAAAAAAGGGGAAAAAGAGGATCCCAACAACTATTGTCCAGTTAGTCTGACATCAATACTGGGAAAGATTCTAGAACAGTTCATTTAACAGAGAGTCTGTGAACATTTAGAAGGGAATGCCATAATCACTAAAAGTCAACATGGGTTTCTCAAAAACAAGTCATGCCAGACTAATCTGATCTCTTTTTTATATATAAAATTACCAACTTGCTAGGTGAAAGGAATGCAGTACAGCATATCTTGATTTCAGTAAGGCCTTCATCCTGGAGAGAAGTGACCAGTGGGGTGCTACAGGGTTCTGTCCTGGGCCCAGTGCTATTCAACATCTTTATCAATGACTTGGATGAAAGAATAGAGGGCATGCTTCTCAAATTTACAGATGAAACCAAATTAGGAGAGGTAGCTAATACCACAGAGGATAGGATCAGAATTCAAAATGACTTTAACAGATTAGAGATCTGGGCCAAAACAAACAAAATGAATTTCAACAGAGAGAAATCTAAGATAATACACTTAGAAAAGAATGAGATGCACAGATATAGAATGGGCGACACCTGGTTTGACAACAGTACATGTGAAAGAGATCCAGGAGTAAGTAGACCATAAGTTGAACTTGAGTCAACAGTGTGATGCAGCACCTAAAAAAGCTAATGTGATTCTAGGTAACATCAATAAAAGTATAATGTCTAGCTTGAAGGAAGTAATAGTGCCACTCTATTGTGTTTGGTCAGACCTCACCTGGAATAGCATGTCCAGTCCTGGGCACTACACCTGAAAAGGAATATTGACAAAAGGGTGAAAGATCCGGAAACCATGCTCAGGAGGAAGAGCTGGGTATGTTTCATCTGGATAAGAGAAAGTTAACAGGTGACATGATAGCCATGTTTAAATATCTGAAGGAATATCATATTGAGGGTGGAGCAAGTTTGTTTTCTCCTACTCTAGAGACTAGGACACAAAGCAGTGGATTCAAAAAATAGGAAAAGAGATTCCACCAAAACATTTGGAAGAAATTGCTGTAGGTAAGAGTTGTTTGACAGTGGAATACGTTGCCTTGGACAATGGTGGAGTTTCCTTCTTTTGAGGTTTTTAAACAGAGGCTGGATGGCCATCTGTCAGGAGTAGTTTGATTGTGTGTTCCTGCATGTCAGTAAAGTAGGACTGGATGGCCCTTGAGGTCTCTTTCCACTCTACGCTTCTATAATTCATTTTGAAGAAACAAAACTGTGCTGAAAACTTAGCAGCTCCTCTGTTGATGGAAAACAGAGAGTAGCTATGCAATGTATATATTGACAAAGTTGTAGATAATTTTAGATGCTGGATTAGGTTAACAAAGCTAACAGAAGCCAACCTGGGTAGCTTTAGCTGGTAGTTGGAAAGGATTAAACCTCAGATAATGAAGTCCCAGTCTCAGGTATTATTACTCTTGATTTGCCACAAGAGGGCAGTATGTAGTACCACTTTCGTTCTAAAAGGAAAATACTAACTTCTTTATCCTTTCCTGCTTTTAATAACAGAGTTCAAATAGTAGGGAATTGAGAGAATGAAATTTGCTTCCAGGTGTATCCAAGTTTACAACTTTAGAAATGCTAGTGGCAGCCTGCAAACCTGATAGGTGTGCAGATACAGTACAATGCCTTTTAAAAATGCTACTCCTTATTAAACCAGTCCCATGCAAATTGGCTTTAAAAACTGAAATTGGTAGCACATTGTCTGTCATTCCTTGTAATGAAAAAGTTGCAATGAGGGTCTTGATGAGGCTTTTTTCTTTAGGTCAATGCTAAAACCGTTTTGGAAGATAATGACACACAAAGTCAAGGTTTATTGTTTGTTTTTGGAATGGCTTTGACTTTACCAAAGATGCTCTTTGTGAATTCAGGATAGGTTGTGTGATATCATGGAGGGACAACCAATATTAAATGTTTTTTTTGTGAATGGCAAATTCATACTGCACCACTGTCGTTTTAGCCCTGTTTATGCGTTATGCACATGTAGCGTACTTGTGCATTTGTTGAAGAAAAAGAGCTGCTGCCTCCTCATTCCATGAATCAAGATTGACTCAAGGGCAGTTAACAACAACAAAGGGCCTCTACAGACAGCGCAAAGCGCCATCTTGGAGGCAGGGAAGGGGAGGGTCAGCCATGCGCTATGCACAGCGCACACTGTCAGGACATCCTCCCGATGCAGCGTTTTTGTATGCTGCGCCAGAAGAGGCGCAAAAGAGCTGCATGGCGGCTCTTTGGGAGCCCTTTTCGCCACCTGGGAAAGCAGCGGTGTTTTGGCGCTCCTTTCCTAGGTGGTGAAATGGAGGATTAGGGCTGATGCATCTGGCAGCCTCGGCCTTGATCCTCCGTTTTCTGAGACAGCCCAGGGCCGCTCGTCTGCATCTACCCAAAGACTTGCAATTTAAGGCTGTATTTAATTAAAAAAAATACTAAAGCAAGGCACATTAAATGCTAGATACACCGGTAAAAAACTCATAAGCAAGGACAGCAGTTGGCAAAAAAAGTGATAAATGTATAATCTAGTTTGGTCTTTAAAGTTACATTAAATTAGGACAAATGCCATATTTTCAAAATGCAGCGAGGGAAATTAGTGCCTTTTTAAAAATTTAAAACTCTACTCATTGGGAATAACCGTTGACTACAACAGTTTTGCATTCTGGAAAAGTGTTGTTGTTGTGTACCTTCAAGTCATTTTCAGACTTGTGGAGATCTTAAGGCAAACCTATCATGGGTTTTTCTTGGCAAGATTTAGTCAGAGGAGGTTTGCCTTTGCTTTCCTCTGAGGTGGAGTGTGATGCCCAAGGTTACACAATAGGTTTCCATGGCAAAGCAGGGAATGCAATGCTCCGTGCTCAAACCACCAGACTATGCAGGCTCTTTGGAAAAGTGAAGACTGAAAATATACAGTTAGTGTAATGTATGTGTACTACACAGTTACATCAGTTTTATATCCTACTGTCATGGCTCCATCCTATGGAATTCTGGGATTTGTACTTTGGTGAGGGATTTAGGCCTCTCTGTTGTAATTCAGAATTACAGATATTTCTACAGATAATCCTAAAACACTAAATTCCAGGATTCCATAAGATGGCATCAAGAGGTACCAAACTGAGTATTCCTTGCCAAGAAAACCCTATGAAATGTATGGGGTTTCCATATGTTGACAGATGAGTTGAAGGCATGCACACACAAATACGCTTACTCAAAGTGTCTTGTGGCACATCAAGACTAGTACATTGCTTAGCTTAACCTTTCAAGGGCTGGAGCATGCTTTGATACTTGTAGTCAGCTAAGTGGATAATGCAAAGGTCAAGCGATGCAAGAGGTAACAACAATTACTATCCAGAGCTAAGGTGAATTCAGAATTCAGTCCTTAAAAAGAATTCCATTGGTGTGAGTGTGATTATCACCCAGCAGCTACCTGTGATTCATAGTTTAAAATAAATTGGCATAAAAGAGGGGCAACTATGCTCTTTGTAATGAACTGGAAATTCCCAGCATTTAAGCTGTTCTAAATGAGGCCTTTATACTGCAATTATCCTGCCTCGTTCATGTAGTCTTAGAAATGTCTGGTGGGTTATCTTTCATTTGTGATCCTCCCATGGTTAAGACACTGACTCTGTTGATTGCAAGATCAGCAGGTTGGCAGTTCGAGGCCCAGGTGCTGCATGATGGAGTGAGGTCCCGTCACTAGTTCCAGCTTCTGCCAACCTAGCAGTTCGAAAGCATGCAAATGCAAGTAGATAAATAGGTATCACTTCAGTGGGAAAGTAAACAGCATTCTGTGCAATCATGCTGGCCATAGGATCACAGAGCAGTCTCTGACAATGCTGCCTCTTCAGCTTAGAAACAGAGATGAGCAATGCCCCCTATGGTCGGACACAACTTGACAACTTTGTCAACAGAGAATACCTTTACTTTTACCATGGTATCTCATTGCTGCTGCTGTTGCTTCTTTCCCCATCTTATCATTAAAAAAAATCTGCAAAGGGATAAATGATGGACTGCACAGTGCATTTTGAAGAGCAGTGATAGGAATCCCTTTGCCTGGAAGGACCCTGAGAGGATATCTCACTAACTTGCTTATACCTTTGGGGACTTCATGTTTGAGTCTCCTTGTGAAACTGTTTTGTTGAATGTGATAGTTTGCCACTGAATGTACTGGAAGGTTGAAATGCCCTGTCCAGCTGTTATCAGTGTGTAATTTTGATGTTGTATGTAGACTGATGGCTCATGCAAATGACAAAAACACATTGATAGCCAATAATTTCATATACACATTAGATTATTGGAAGTTATACATGTGAATGAACCTTTGATGATGTGACTAATGTTTGCCCCTGACAGGTCAGCTGAGTAGGTTTGGGGAGCAGCAGTTTGTTCCTGGTTTGAATCTGTTAAGGTGGTGTTGCCCCTTGTTGCTAGTAAGTAGTTCTTTTAGATAGGGAGCTATCTCTAAGAAAGGGCAGGCCTACTACCCAAGGCCTATGACAAAGGATGTTTCTCTTCCCAGATGGGGTGTACTCTTGATTAGGACAGCTTCTGGATGTTTTCCACTTCAACTCCCCAAAGCCCCAACCAGCATGGCCACTGGAGAATAAAATAGCTGAAGGGCCAAAGGGTACTCACATTCCTGGTCTAGATGTACTTCAGACAGAGGGGACCTCACAGGGCATTCTTTTACATTGGAGTGGGTCTGGATCTGCCCTTTCACACATGATTTCCATATATCCAATTCTCATGGTCAGTCATTTCCCCTACCTCCAGTGAGCCTTTCAGGTATGTCTAAGTTAACAGCCTGGAAAATACTTGCAGAAACCTGTTTGAAAACTAGCTGAACAGACAAAATGAGAGCCTCTGTTGGCCCAAATTGTGGCTATTGTAGCAACAATCCAGCTTTTGTTTATCTAGCTGAGACATATCATCAAGCAAAATGAGCACTGGTCAAATTTTGCAAGTGGAATAATTTTCATGTTCATTGAATAGATCATGCCTTTTGTAGTTTAGAAAAGAGCCCTCAGGTCAACAACAGTTTGACTGACTTCCAGTGCGTGGGTACTTGTAATTTAGTCTCTCCAGTAGCACATGGGACTCCTGAAGGGAAGGTAATCAATTATACAGCATTTCTAATGGGTCTTATAAATAATGGACAAGCCCATACCTGTTTGAGATCTCATTGATATGAGAAGCTAATTCTTAGGCTTCATCATAAGACAACTGACTATGTTGTCCTTTACCCCTTGACGTGTCGATAAGGGGGAGGAATGAGAGGACCCAGCTTTTGAAGCTGCCCCTATAGATGTGCCTTGGCTGTTAACTGCCTTCACATTGACTTCAACATGGTGACTCTATGAATGAAAGACCTTCAAGTCACCCTATTAGCAACAGCCCTGCTCAGATTCAGGAATGTGGCTTCCTTGATTGAGCGTATCCATCTGGAATACAGCCAGTCTTCCTCTTTTCCTACTGCTATCTACCTCACCAAGCGTTTTGGTCTTTTTGTAATGAATCCTGTCTTCTCATGGTATGTCCAAACCAGAACAGCCTCAGTTTAGTCATCTTGGCTTCTAAGGAGTGATCAGGTTTGATTAACTTTAGCCTCCATTTATTGTTTTTTTTAGCACTCCACGGTATCAACACCACATTTCAAAAGAGTTTATTTTGTTCCTATCTGCTTTCTTCATTGTCCAGCTTTCATAACCATACATAGAAATGGGAAATACAATGGAATGAGCAATCCTAACTTTAGTATTCAATTATTTATCTTTACATTTCAGGATATTGTCTAGTTCCTTCATAGCTGTCATTCCAAGTCCCAGTCTCCTTCTGATTTCTTGATAGTTGTCTCCATTCTGATTAATGACTGAACCAAGGTATGGAAAATTTTCAACTATTCCAATGTCTCCATCATCTGCTTTAAAGTGATGTAATCATTGGTGGTCATTATTTTTGTTTTCTTAGCATTCAGCTGTAAGCCTGCCTTTGCACTTTCTTCCCTGACTTTCTTCATTCCAAGTCTGCTAGTAGTATGGTGTCATCTGCAAATCTTAAATTGCTGATGTACCTTCCTCCAATGTTCACCCTTCCTTCCTCCAAGTCTAATCCTGCTTTACGTATGATATGTTCAGCATGCACATTAAACTGATAGGGTGATAAAATGCAGCATTGCCTGACCCCCCTGTCAATTGGAAACCATCCTGTTTTTCCATATTCTGTCCTAATGGCAACCTCTTGTACTGCGTACAGGTTATATACATCAGGACAATGGAATGTCATGACACACCCATTTTTAAAGAGTGTTCCATAATTTTTAATGATCTACACCAGGGGTAGGCAACCTTTCCCCTTTAAGGGCCGAGGGACCTCAGCTCCCAGAAGCCTCAGCCATGTTGGCCAATAGTCCCATGTTGGCCAGTAGCTCCTGGGATTCTGGGAGCTGAAGTCCCTCGGCTCTTAAAGGGGAAAGGTTGCCTACCCCTGATCTACACAATCAAAGTCTTTGCTATAATCTATAAAGCACGGGTTGGTTTTCTTTGGAATTCTTTTGTGCACTCCATTATCCAACATATGCTTTCAATATGATCCATAATACTTCTTCCTTTCCTGAACCCAACTTGGACATTTGTTATGTCTCACTCCAAATATGGTAAATGTCTTTGTTGTAAAATTTAAGTTTCATTTTGCTTGCATGGGAAATTAATGTGATGCTCCTATGGTTACTGCCATTCCTGGTATCCCTTTTCTTAAGGATTGGAATGTACAGTGGATTCTTGGTATCCTCTGGTTCCAAGAGCCTCCATGGATATAAAAATCTGTGGATGCTCAAGTTCCATTCTATACAATGATCTAGTAAAATGGTGTCCCATGTATAAAATGGCAAAATCATGATTTAATTTTTGGAATGCATTTTAAAAATTTGGAATATTTTAAAGCCATAAATGGTTGAATCCATGGATACAAAATCTGGGGATATAGAGGGCTGACTATGTAGGCAGCAGTCTCATATGAGATGGCCACTTATATCAAATTCACTACAGAGTAGGAAAAGTGAGAGATGAAATGCTCAACAATTTTTCCATTCCAAATGTTATACCCCAAATGACTTCCTTCCTGCCTTGCACCACTTCCCATAAGGGTTTTTAAATGCATATGGAAACTTAGCTTCTCTTGGCAGAGTGTCCCAAGACTCTGGAATTCCAGGGAAAAGAAAGCTAGGCTTATTCCTTCTTAGTCTTAATCCCACAACCAGACAGATATTTTATGCAGGTGGGCTTTTGTTATAGAGCTATCTGCTGTTTAAGCAGTAAAGCAGTGCTAACTGGTAGGATACTAGCTCTTATCTTTTATTGTTATGTTTTTAAATTATTTATTTTTAATAATTTTTTTAATCCAAATTGTTTTAATCAGAATTTATTGTTGTTATCCTTCTTGGACACAATTCTTTGGCAGAAACATGCTGTACAATTTAGATAGATAAATATATATCTAGTTTTGCATAACTAATGTCTGCTGCCCTGACCTTCTCCAGCTCACCTTAACAGCTCTGTGTTACATTCTGTGTGCTGCTTATATGGGATATGTACTGCTTGTCTCTTCAGCACTTTGAGAATTAAACAGGTCCTGCCAAATATATGACAATTTAGATTCTGATTAACATTATGTAGTAACAAGATCAAGCAGGTTGCAAAAATCCCTCCTGAAATTACGTTAATAGCAACCCTGCCAATCCACCCTGTCTCAACACTGTTGTAAATGGAAAATTAGAGTAGCAGAATAGTAGCAGGAGTTGTTTTGTGAGGCAGCTTACAATCTATATAAAAACACACAACTCAATCCACACAGTTAAAAATCTGCTAATTTCTAGAACCATAAATTACATCTATTTTTTTAAAATCATAAATCAATTGTGTCTCCTAAAATACAAGCAGTACAAGGAAACTGCAGCAGAAGACAAGTAAAATATTAATTTATTTATGAAAGTGAGCACAAATAGATTTTTAATGGTAGCACATGAAGGTCAAGAATGTGAAGGGACAAATGGATCTCAATATCTAATAAGATATCATAAGAAAATAATTCATGCTTTTTAGAAAGGCAGTTCCCAAGGTCAGAAAGTTCGATTGTCATTTTCACATCAGTAGCTCTCCTTGGGCTGTTCAGAGTACTTCCTAAACCTGAAAACTTTCAGACTTTAAAAAGCAGCTTGCAATTCAGCAGCTGAAAGGATGGAGGGATGTCAAGTGGTTTATGTAAAAAGTCTTTTCAGTCTTCTAGAAATATTATAACATGAGGAATTATGTTTTTAGTTTTGCATTGCAGCCAAAGCTTGTAAATATTACTTGTTACGCTAGCATATGAAACTCAGAATTAGCAGTGACGTGTATGTAACTCCATCCAAAAATTCTGGCCTGAAGGGCTATTCAGACAAATGTCTTTTAAGCACTGCTTCCTGTACTGTTTGGGTCTCATAATGCTTCATGCAATTTCATTCTCCATTTTCTACTCAAGACTACTGTGAGACAATCTTCTTGTGATGGCTCCCTTACTTCTGTGATGCATCACTAGCAATAGCATCCATTGATTTGTAAATGTGGGAGCAGACCTACTCCAGCTTGCCTCATTTTACCCCTTTGCTGACCTTCTTGCCCTTGGGCTGGTGATCCTTAAACCATGCTCTCTCCACTATCTACTGCTAAGTAACAAGAATTTTTCCTTTATGGAAGGGAACACAAGGCTCTTCACAGCAGAGAAAGATTTATGTTGGCAAACTGTGTTTCTTGGGGAGGGGGATATTTTATCACTCTACACAATATACTATGGGCTTCTGTGTTAAACGTATATAATTCAGAGGAAAGAACTGGCAAAACCACTTCTGAGTATTCCATGTCTAAAAAAACCCTATAAAATGAATGGGGTTGCTGTAAGTTGACAGGCAACTTGAAGACACATACACACACAAACAGTACAAGGATATAAAATAAGAAACCTTGCTGAGGAAAAATGGTACCTATTGGTATCTTTGTATGAGTACTGTATACATATTTAAGGTTTAAGGCTGCCATGCAAGAAATGATGGAAGAAAAGTTCTGTGCCCTGTCTTCAGTACTAGCTCTGTACTTTACTCAAATTAGTAGTGTGGGTTTGTATTTTCAGAAGTGGTGAAAGGGATTTGTTTGTAGAGATTATTCAGACAGGGCAGTTTTCTGCATGAGCACATACAAAATGGACACAGACCAATAAAGGTCTAATTCATCACCTTGTTTAACTGGTGGTAATCCTTCCTCACAGTTAGGCACATGGAAAGTGATCTTACTAAAGACTGGGAAAGTGGACAAAGTAGCTGAGGAAGAGGTTGCAGAAGGGGGACAGACCCACATTTGTTTTGTCCCCAACAAGCACCAGAACAGCACATTCATGATGAAAGTTACACTTTGTGAATGGTAAAATGCACAGAGAAAATGAATCACATTAAACCATTTTTACTTTAGTGTTTGAATTTATTGTACAATAAAAGTAATTCTGCAGATGCCAGGAATGGAACCAGGATCGATCTGCAAAAGGTGTATGTTATGTGAATTCTAAATAAGAAAGTGTAATATCCCGTATATGAATCACTCCTTGAAATGCAACAAACTCGTTTGTGTAATTTTCTCTTCCAGGATCCATTGGTGCCCCCCTACAGGCCTTCGTCAACTCCATGTGCAAACTAAAATAAATGTGAAAGGAAGGCAGACCTAAGAAGTCTTGCCCTGAGGAGAAGGATTAAGACCAGGGATAGGCAACCTAAGGCCCAGGGGCCAGATGAGGCCCCCGAGGCCTTTGGACTGGCCCCAGGCTGGTCCTGCCGCCGTTGCTGCCACCCGCCATCATGATATTGATTATTGTTGTCATTACTTGTTCTTGGGGTTTTCTTGGCAAAATCTCCACAGGGGTTTTGCCATGGCTTTTCTAGGGCTGAGAGAGTGTGCATGCATATTTGTTTATTTTATTTTTTATTTTTTTAAAAATATATATTTTTATTTATTTATTTATTTTTGGTGCTTTGGCCCCCCAATTGTCTGAAGGACAGCAACCCGGCCCCTGGCTCAAAAAAGTTGCCTACCCCTGGATTAGGTTGTGCTTCTCTTCCATCTGTAGAAGCCGAGATTGGCAGTTAAATCCCACTTCAGTTCTGACTACCTCCACTGCACTTGAGAAGACCAGGTTAGCCATCTCTTGGTGGAGGGGACTTTAACCAAAATATAGTCAGCACAGCAAATGGTGAAGAAATATGGGAGCTGTAATCCAAAACATTGGGAGGATCAAAGGCTCCCCACCTCTAGTTCAGGAGATGCAGAACAAGTATGTGATGCACGTGTAGTTCAGATCTCACCTCAGTTCATTACCAACTCTCCTTGTGCCTTCCCACCCACCCCATGCTGCCTAATACAGCCACCTATATGTAATAGCAGGGTAGGTCTTTATGAAACCCTTGAGAAGACTTAGGTGTTTTTTACAAGATGACATTTTAAAACTAGTATTGATGCCTTTTGCATACTTCTTCCAGTCATGAATCTTGTTGGAAAATTTCATCATTCTCTCTTCCCTCTCTTTTTGCTATTTAGATAAAGAGGGATTTTAGAAAGCATAAAAATTTGTCAAGCTCTGCTGTCTTTCCTCACTTAAAACTTCCCATTTTCTCACTACTAGCCTTGAATTACACGGCAATAAATACCTTTTGTAACCTGATAAACAAACCATGTGATTCAGGTCACTTTATTTTCCAAAGTCACTCACACAAAGTGACTTTTCTTCTCTCCCTGTTTAGTCGCCATCTCTTCCCTCCCATATATCTTTCTCTGAAAAATGGTGAGACCTAAAGCTTTCTTCTTTTACCTGATCTATTCAGTAGCTAATTAGGATGGAGGCTCCCTATGCACATGAAGATTCAAGCAATTAGTAAAGTTTTTATTAACTGCAAGCTACTTTGTCTTGTTTGTTTTTGAGTCAATTTCAGTTCTCAATAGCAGACTGGGACATGTTTTTCCCATCACTCTGCTAATGAAAGCTAATCTCTAGCAGGCTTAGCTTTGATATTTAAATGTTTTGTTTCCTAAACAAAGGCTGAAGCCTTAGAAAGCTTGAATTGCCCAATACATTAGCTTGCTGCTGACTCATAGGTAAGATTCAAACATTCAGTATCTTGCTCCCAGTAAAGTAATGGCCTTGTAGCAAGCGGTCTTTTTACACCCAGAGAGAGAATTTTCTATGCAACTGATGCCATGACTAACCATGGATAAAAGCAAGCAACAACACAGAAACAGATCAACATAACAACAGTATGGGGGAATGGTGCAAGGGGATAGGTGCCCCTGGTGAAAATAACCATATGGAAACGACTACTGACATCAGTGGAAGCTGTTAGCACACTCTTGCATACCCAGCACTATATTTCGGAGTCCCCATATTTCATATCTCATATCTGCAAATAACATGTTTTTGAGAAATCATTGATCTTCTAGGAACATTAGGCCAGGTTCCCAGGAGAAAAAGAGTATGTCCTGAGGCATGTGCACATCCAGGTAATGGGACAATCAAATCTAGATGGATGAATCAATTGTTCCTTCCTTCCCACAAGTCATCTACATTTCCTCTTGCACTTGGAGACAAAGGATCTCCTTGCACCCAAAGCAGTATGCTGACCTCTTTGCCTATCCCCTGTGGTGTTCCCAACCAAATTTCCCTGTCCATCAATCCTGGGGATGTCTTGATCCATCACTGTTTTTGTCACACTAAAATTAAAGCCACCAACCCTTCTGGAACCCCATTGTCAGCTCCTTGTAAAGGACATCCAGCCTTTGTTACCTGGCAAGATAGCCCATTGATTGAGGCTAGATTTAGGTATAAATATTGGTTCCAGGATCCTAGCTTCTGTGCACACAGTCGGCATACTGTACTTCACTCTGCATATGTTTTTCTGTGTTGCTCTGATAACTCCCAGTCTGAGGCACTTTAACTTTCTGTGGTCAAGTTATTGGAGAGGTACTAATCCCCCCACCCTTAAACTCCACTGTCCCATTTCCATATTTCCATTTTGGTTAGATCTGAATGCTGTGTGTGTGTGTGAATTGCTATTGTGTACATGTGTGGTTGTACTCTGCATTTTTCTAACTAAAACCCTTTTAATTCACTCCAAAACATGGACTTCTCCTCAGTTATTACTGGTACATATAGGTGCAAACATTCCTAAAGGTTACCTAACCTCTTGCAAGTCTAATTTCTCTAACAATTAAAGTAATTATGCCATATTTGGTGGGGATGCCCCAGTCTTCCACCTTTCTTTGGGTAACAAAACCATATGAATGGTTTAGATATGTTGCTAATACAGTGGGGTGAGGTTTGATTCCAAGACCTCCTGTGGATAACAAAATCTGTGGATGCTCAAGTTCCATTATATATAATGGAGTAGTAAAATAGTGTCTATTATAAAAAAATGTCAAAATGAAGTTTTGCTCTTTGGAATTTTGGGGCAGGGGGAATATTTTTAAGCCGTGGATGGTGGAATCCATGGATGTAGACTCTGACCAAAAGGAGGGCAAACTCTATAAGCATCTGGTCAATTTGCTTCTGATAATATTAGATTAAAATCCTACCCCTAGACTGCTCCCCAGACTGTGGCAGCGGTGGTGTTTTTGCCAGGCAAAGGCATGGTCCCTCTCTCTCTCCCTCTCCCTCTCTCAGTTTTCATAACTGGGGTCAGGTACAGAGGAGAGCGAATTTGCAACCTAAACAAACATACCACCACTTTGCTCCCACCTCCTGCTCTAGCATACACAATCCTCCCTTCCTCCTGCTCACTCTTTACAGGGTCCCATAAAAAAACATTGGCACATAATCCAGTAAATTACTAAGAAAAGTCCCAGAAGATGGATTTTGGAGACCTTCCCTCTTCCATGCACAGAAATCAACCAGGTAATGTTTTCTTTAACACTCAGGATTCAATAGTGACTTTCACCATCCCTGAAGGCATCAGTTTAGCACAAAGGATGGATTCTAGAATAGATGAAGCCTGAACTCTGGAAGACAAGATGACTAAAATTGAGGCTGTCGTACATTGGTCATATCATGAGGAAAAATGAATCATTAGAAAAGACAATAATGCGAGGAAAGATGGAAGGCAGTAGAAACAGAGGAAGAGCACATGCCAGGCTGGTTAAACGCGATCCGGGAGGCCATGAGCCTGAGCCTGCAGGACCTGAGCAAAGAGGACCTGAGCCTGCAGGACCTGAGCAAAGATGAAAGTCTTGGAGATACCTCACCCACAGGGTCACCATGAATTGATTCAAGGGCAGTTAACAACACCATGGATTTTTTTAAATTAAGTTTTTTTTAAAAAATAAGCCATTCATCCCCATTGCTCATTACAGTGTTTGAAAAGTACTTGTTTATGTTATCTGATCCAGTATCAGATAAAGTAACTCATTTTACTGTTTGTTGCATTGCTTATGGATTTTATGTTGCAGAACACTGATTTTTTGAGAGAAAAACCACAGGATTTATAAAAGAAATGGAACAATTCCTCCCCAAATGCCTCTAAAATGTCTTGAAGAAGTAACATTTGAAAGTAACAAGACATTCTTACTCATTACAGTGAGCCCTTGGAATCCACTGGGGTTTGGTTCCAGGACCCCCATGGATACCAAAATCTGTGGATGCTCAGGTCCCATTATATACAATTACATAGTGAAATGTTGTCCTTCATATAAAATGACAATATCAAGTCTTGCTTGTTAGAATTTATAATTTTTTAAAAATATTTTCAAGCTGTGGATGCCTAAATCTGTGGATACAGAGGACTGACTGTACATCAAGAAGGTAACTTCATATTTGACTCATTATATTATGTTTGAAGTGCAGCTTTCCTCCCACTGTTGTTACCTAAAGCAGTAACTAGTTAAAGACAACTGTTCTATTGATTGATTGATTGATTGATTATGGCTCATAGCTAGCATAACTGCTCTATTTGTAACTCATTACTTCCATGCATTTTTTCAAGTCAAGACAGTTCTTGTCATGGAAACTGAGATTAATGAGTTCAAGGATCCTCTAGTTCAGGGGTAGGCAACCTGCGGCCCGGGGGCCAGATGCGGCCCCCGAGGCCTTTAGACCAGCCCCAGGCCAGTCCTGCTGCCGCTGCCGACAACCCCATGATGATATTGATTATTGTTGTTATTACT
>CM034701.1:106368324-106394916 GCA_020142125.1 Phrynosoma platyrhinos
TAATAATAATAATAATAATAATAATAATAATAATAATAATAAACTTGATATAAGACTTTTCAGTTCTGTTGAGGAGGCCAGCTTTTTGTCAGACCACTAAAGTGCTATTAATATAGACTGAGTAGGTTGCTATTGCATTACTGAAGAGGATACTATTGGACTGTTATGTTTCACTCTTTTTAATGGCAGTCCCTTCCTAGAACTGCAGAATGAGAGTCTGACCAAAGTTGTCTCTTTTAATATTGAGCATGTCCAACCTGGAGGAATGCATAGAGCCAATATGGACTTGTCATGTATTTCTGTCAGAAGCTGCTGTGATATTAATAAAAGGCAGTGAAGGATATGTATTATAATAAGTGAGCCCTGCAACAAAATGTTGCAATGTGGAATGCTTCTATTCTGGATGCCAGCTGGCCATGCCCTCTTCCAGAATGCAATTCCATTCTCTCTCAACCTGGCTTTTCATAATTCCTCCCAAACACATACTCCACATTCTGTGAAAACTGATAACGAAATTTGAGGTTATCAGGGGTAGGCAACCTTTCCCCTTTAAGGGCCGAAGGACTTCAGCTCCCAGAAGCCTCAGCCATGTTGGCCAATAGTCCCATGTTGGCCAATAGCTCCTGGGATTTTGGGAACTGAAGTCCCTCGGCCCTTAAAGGGGAAAGGTTGCCTACCCCTGGGTTAGATGGTAGGTGGGTGCATACCATTCAACTGTCTCAGTTTGGCAGGGACAGTCCCAATTAATCACCTGTCATCCCTTTTTTTTCCAGCTGCTTTTAAAATGTCCCAGTTTCTTTCTCCTTCTCCCACTTTCTCCCTTTGTCCTCAACTGCTGCAAACTGAGTCAAAGTGCTAAAGTAGTTTAATTCAGCAGGGAAAAAGGAGAGGTCAGAATCTTATGTGTTCCCCCTCATTAATGACTTTTGCCATCTTGACCACATTTTGATGTTTCTTGGCCACATGTGTCTTGGTTTTCCCCTGGTGAGATGTTGGATGGTAAGTAGGCCTATAGGTCTTTCTCTTAGGATTCTCTTCCTACAGATAGTCTGTATTCCTGCAAAGCTGGGGGTTGCCCTGAGTGGGGATCTACCTCCCTCTTCTGGAGGAATGTTGCTTTTTGGCTTGCATAAAGTATAGCACTCACAGAACAAAAGTGTGGTGTAACCGGTATGGTGTAGTGGTTTGAGTGTTAGACTATGAATCTGGAGACCAGGGTTTGATTCCCAAACTCGGTCATGAAACTGGGTGACCTTGGGCAAGTCACACTTTCTCAGTCTCAAAGGATGGCAACGGGAAACCTCTTCTGAACAAATCTTGCCTAGAAAACTCCATGACACGTTTGCCCTAGGGTTGCCATAAGTCAGAATTTGCTTGAAAGCACACAACAACAACAACAACAACCGTGGTTTGAGCGTGGGACTATGACTCTGGAGATCAGGGTTTGGCCATGAAACCCACTGGTGTGACCTTGAGCGAGTCACACACTCTCAGCACCAGAAAACCCCATGATAGGTCTGCCTTAGGGTCACCATAAGTCAGAAATGGCATGAAGGCATACAGCAACAACAGCAACAAGACTAGATTAATTACCAGTAGATTTTATTTGAATAACAAAAAGTCTACTAGAAGAATATTTGTCATCACATTTGTTGTAATACATTAAGCTATACTGTATTGAGTTGCTTTTCATGCTATGCTTGGCTGGCGATATAATTAAGAAGGCTTGTCTCTCACAGATGAAAAGCCTCAGGGGTTGGCAAATGCTTTTTCGTTTGCTTGATGAAACAGAAAATGAAAATTCAGCCTTGATCAGGAGTACTGGAAGGGAGGAGGTTGCTTGCACTCTAGCACCATTCCTCCTCTTCCCCAGCTTTGATATAGTCCCCCCCAAGCCTGCTGTGTGAATTGGAGCTCATTGGCTCTTTGCTAATGGAAGGCACTCGGCTCTTTCTACCAGGTGCCTTGTTCTTCCTATTACATAAAAATATAATACATCAACAATTTTGCAGGGAGGATGGGAGCTTTGTTTTTCCCTCTGTTGTCTCTTTCGGCCCACAGATGAAGGCGACAGACTGAAGCATCTTTATTTAATCAATTGGCAACATGCCAAACAGCTCCTAAGGTGAAAAACAAGTTGTTTTTACCCCACGTAGTCCTGTTTGCTTGTCAGTGATTCATTGCCTAAGACCATAGCCGCCTGTTCTAAGCTGAAAAAGGACAGGGGAAACTGCACCCATGTTCAACCTGATGGGTGGCTAGTACATTTGGCCATTTCATCTTTCCGCTCAGGCAAGGGAGGATGAATAAGGGAATAAATATAAGCTTTTAAGCCACTTCCTACCTGGGAATCAGAAAGCAGTTTGTATTTGCAAAACTTATGTCCCTTGCTCAAAATCTGAAGTAACATTTTAAAGTATGCCATGCATATCCCATTGTAAGCTGTCCCTTTCATTTCAATGGTGTTGAATTGCCCCATTACATTATCGCACTGGACTGAATGCAGAGTTAGTGCAGGTTGAGTCTCTGTCTAAATGCTTGGGACCAACAGTGTTTGGGATTTCAGATTTTTTATTATTATTATTTTGGAATATTTGCATGTACATAATGAGATAGCTTGGAGATGGGACCCAGATCGAAACATGAAATTCATTTGTTTTATGTTTACCTTATACACATAGCCTGAAAGTAATTTTATGTATACCTTATACACATAGCCTGAAAGTAATTTTATACATAATGTTTTCAGTAATTTTGTGCATGAAACAAAGTTTGTGTACATTGAAATATTAGAAAGCAAATGTATAACTGTCTCAGCCACCCATGGTGGCATTTTTGAATTCTGGAGTATTTTGGAATTCCAGATAAGGGAAACTCAACTTGTATACTGTTTGAAATTACTTTGTGAATCCAGTGCAAAGGTATGCTAGAGGAAGAAGGAAGGAATCAAGAGTAATGAATCAACATTTACTTTCCTTCAGTATCAGAATACTTTTGGGTATATGGGATTAAGCAATAGTATCTATTACATGGCTTAGCGACTGGCCACTATTTGTATATTGTTTCTTAGACCACACAGATTTTAGAAATGCCTGAATGGTTTAGAATTGGTTCAGTTTCAGATGGTTCTCAAATATTGTTGAATTGCAAAACATAGCAATCCTAAAAAATACAGCCAATGGGAAGAATGCTGGGAGTTGTAGCCCAAAAACAGCTGAGAGCTATATGATTCCCATCCTTACCTTTAGGTTAGAAATTGATACAATTTCCTACTGAATTTTAGCCCTCTTTTTGTTTCAAGTGAATTTAGCTTTTGTATATTCCTGCAGGGTACCCAAGGGACTGAAATTCAGCTCATTACTTGCTGAGGACCACTTTTTCTGCGATTCCTGCAGAAACTAATCTCTATGCAATGTTTTCCCACAATTTGAAAGGGGATGCCAGTGTGGTGTAGTGGATTGAGAACTGGACTACAGCTTTGGAGACCAGAGTTTGAATCCCTGATTCGCCATGGAAACCCACTGGGTGACCTTAGGTAAGACACACACTCTCAGCCTCAGAGGGAAGAAAAGGTAAACCTGCTCTAAACAAATCTTGCTGAGAAAGCCCCATAATAGGTTCATCTTGAGGTTGCCATAAGTCAGAAACAATTTGAAGGCACACAACAACAATAAGTTGGGAAATATTTAATAAGTAGTACATGGTTTTTTTTAGCCAAAAACCTTAATAATTTGGTTTTTTTAAGATTATAGTGTTGAAAAAACTGAAGATTAATTGAGTACAGCTCATCTCTTGCCCCCTGATTTGTTTGTCCCCAAACTCAGATTTCAGGGAAGGTGACCTTCAGGGTATCATGGGCTTTGTTCCTTCCAACTCTTTGCTGCTTTGTCTATTTCCCTTCTAGAGTTTTGTTTTTCCAGCCCCCCTTCATCATCCTCCCAATGTCACTGCTGTTATAAAGACAACAGCCCTCCACCTAGACAGAAGTCAAGTTGATGCTGGATGGGAACAAAAATACTTTGTAAAAAGGAGCTTTTTGCCAGAAGCTTTGGACATTATCAGAAGTAATCAGCCGTAATCACATTATTTAAGGAAACAGAAACATACTGGTTTGGGAGCATTCATTATCACACTTCTCTGTAAGAGCATGAAGGTGCTGTTTTTGTGATCGATGGTCCCGCGTGCTCTCTTCTGCATGTCCTCCTTAATCCCACCTTCTTACCCAATGCCTTACCAAGCTTGCCTTTTTTATTTTTATTTTATTTTTAATGCAATTTTGGAGTGATGATAATGTGTTTTAATAATAAAAAAGTAAAAATAGCCTGCTTGGGGACAGTAACAGGGAAGAATCATACCCACTGACACTGACATGACTGCCCAGTATCAGAACTGCAGTGGAAGGGATGTACCACGCCTAAGGACTAATGGGAAATCAGCAATATTGGGATCTTATTGATGAGTTTTCCTGTCAATGAAAAGGGATGCTTTACTGATGCTTTTAAAGACAAAGTAGCAATGAGAGAGAGAGAGAGAGAGAGAGAATGTTGTATGATAAGTATGGCCAAAGATGCTATTCTCCAGCCTTAATTTAAGTTTAAATTCCTTGTGTGATAATAGCCTTCATTAACTCAGGTGTGCCTCTATATTATACTCTCTCCACCATGATCCCTTAAAGCCACTGAAACTTCCTTCAGTGCCATGCATATTTATATGTATGCTGTGTAAACTGTAAAGGATTGATAGCAATGTTGCTTTTGGAATGGGTTGGGGGCGTGTCTTTGTAGACAAGGCAACTAATGCACATCTGCTGTATAAGCAGCTCATGATCAGGGAGGAGTGAATGCCAAAATTTTGGGCTGACACTCCCATACTCCATGAGCCACCCATGGTTTTCTTCCAGTTTTGGCACTGAAAGTATAGTTTTGTCTGTGGTGTCTACAAATGCAGCAGATGATTCAGCTTTATACATACACTTACACACACAATAGCTTTACCACATTGCCTTTCAAAATGAGAGACATGTGGAGAGGAGAAGTCACATCTATTTGTTTTGAAAAAAGATACTAGCTCATTTTGTGAAGCATCCTTTTCACTGGAAAGCACCTGACTGCAAAGGAAGCAGCCAAGGCAGACAATGTTTTGTGTTTCCCCTGGCAAAGAAGTCAATGGGTAGCTTAATTCCACTTCCTAGACTCATTCCTTTCCCCCTCTCTGACTAATAAAGCTAAACCCACGCAGCCCCTTGGGGTGTATAACATTGCAGTGTGCATAACCCCTCCTCTACTATGCCACATTGACAGGGGTACCTGCTGCTTGCAAGAACGTCACACAGCTTCTGTTTATAAAGTGCTCACCACAATAGAGCTCTGAGGCAGTCATTCCCAGCCAGAAGCAGTGCGGCAGCTTGAGAGAGAAAGACAGAGGAGGCAAGGCAAGGCAAGGCAAGGCAAGGCAGTGATCCACTGAAAAGGCAAAGATGTTTTACTCAGGTCTCCTCACAGAACAAACAAGGAAGGACGTGGACATGAGGGAAGCTGCATCACTTCGACAGCAAAGAAGAATGAAGCAGGCTGTTCAGTTTAACCACAAGGACTCTGCTGACCTGCTGCCCTTAGATGGGCTGAAAAAATTGGGAACATCCAAGGACACTGTAAGAATTTTTATTTTTGCCAAGAAAACATAGATTCAAATGACGAATTGCATATTATTGCCAGTATCTGTCATATATATATCTATATATATATATAGATATAAAACTATATAACTATATATATATATATACATATATGTATAGAGAGAGAGAGAGAGAGAGTATAATGAGCTTGAGTTCCCCTTGAAAGCAATAGGAAATTAGTATAACAGTTAGGCTTGCAGAGGAAAGTGGGAAGGAAAGTGGAGGAAAGACTTGTGTTATGATTTTAGCATTTATTACATCACTGTTAGACATTATATATATTTTATCAGGAGCTAAACATGTTTTCAAATTCAACAGAATATTTATTAATTGATTATATATTTAAAAAGACTACTTGGTTTAGCCAGTTTGATTCATTTCCTATATGAAGCTTAATGTAAGCAAGGAATGGATTTTTTTAAAATGCAAGTTGATCAGTCAAAAAAAGAGTTAAAAATAGAGATTAAACACAGATAGTAATTTCTCCTCCTTATACTTGAATTTCTTCTAATTATGTTACTCCCGATCTGAAATATTTTGACTTTGACATGAGTTCAGTTGATTTAAATGAAACTTACTGCCAGGTATATGTGGCCAGGACTGCAGTTTTGAGGCCTTACTACTGCATTGTACATATATTTTCTGTAAGAAATAGCTGTTTCAGTGTGGTGGTAGTTTCAGAACAGAACATAGACAAATGTGTATTTCTATAAATACTACTATACACCTGGCGTTTTGGGGGGGGGGTTATTGTGTTTCATCACTTTCAGTTTTGGAAAATCATGTTGGCAGAAAGGTTTTCAAAACAGTCCCCCACAGTGACTCATGGATGCTTAAGTAATAATAATATTAAAACTCTGAGAGCTTCAGTTGCAGATTTCCTGTGACTTAACTGTTTTGGGTATTGGTTTAATATTGTCTCTGACATAATGGGAAGCTAGCCTTTTTCCAAAAAGTGTATTTGCAAAGCTTCCTGGCTTCTTTAAATAGAAGCATACATTAAGCACATTGTTTTAACTGAGAGTGAAAGTCTATTCAAGCAGAAACCTCTGTGTGTTGATTTCTGGCTCCCTTCAGAGTTCAGATCTCACTCCATATGTCACATCCTATATTTGACCTCACAATATTTGACAACAGACTAAACTAAAAATGGAAAATAGTATGGGTTTTTACTTTGCCTTCTTGTTTTCTTAATGCTACCAGACTTCTGAGCTTATGCCTGTAATATCTAAGTGGATAATGGTTATTTTAAATTCATGTACTGTATAGGAAATGTTTCTAATTTTTTTTTATCAGTTCTTAGCCCCAGAAATATTCCTAGCAAAAACTGGGATTTAAGTCTTTATTAAAATGTCTGAGTTCAAAGGTATAGCTTTATGCACTGACAAATTCCATTTCCATTGGTGTTTGTGAGTCAGTCATTAACTCATATGTTATCTCCACTTCTACTTTGATGGCATCAGATTTACAACTAATCCTAACAATGACTTTTGTTTCTCTCTCAATGAAATGTCACTAGTCTGGTGCCCTCCATATTCATTGGACTGCAACTTGCAGTGTTCCCAGCCAGTCAATGCCATGCTGGCAGAGAATGATGGAAATGCCAGTGCAGCACATTTGGAGGACACCAAACTGGGGAAGTCTGATTAACACCCACAAATGAGAAGAGAAAAGTAGCTATGGCTTTTGCTGGGCTATGGAAAAATATGGTGGGATTGCTACACATTACTGCACTCCTTAAACAACTCTAGAATGACACAACATAGGGCCATCACAAATCTTGAGCCAACCTGTCTATCAGGCAGCGTGAGCCATCCACCTTAGACAGCAGAATGCAGCTGTTCTCTCCAAACATAGCTATTGCCTCCCCATTGGAGAGCAGGGCACTTCTCTGTGTTCCTTCTTCCTACTCTTTACAACAGGGGTAGGCAACCTTTTTGAGCTGGGGGCCGGGTTGCTGTCCCTCAGACAATTGGGAGGCCGAAGCACCAAAAATAAATAAATAAATAAATAAATAAATATTTTCTTTAAAAAAAATTACAAATTAAAAACATATGAATGCACACTCTCTCAGCCCTAGAAAAGCCATGGCAAAAACCCTGTGGAGATTTTGTCAAGAAAACCCCAAGAACAAGTAATAACAACAATAATCAATATCATCATGGTGGGTGGTGGTGGCGTCAGGAGGCAGCGGGGAGCGGCAGTGGCAGAACCGGCCTGGGGCCGGTCCAAAGGCCTCAGGGGGCTGCATCCGGCCCCTGGGCCTTGGGTTGCCTACCCCTGCTTTACAAGAATAAAGTTACAAAAGACCCATTCCATATCCAACCAGGCAGTTCTGCATGGCGACTATACCAGGGCTGGCTTCATCAGAACAAAGGTTGCCTTCACTGCTGGAATTCCGTCAGCAAGCAAAAACAGTTTTATTCAGGCAGGCTTTTAATGTGTCACCATGGGACAGCTTTTTATATGAGGTGTTTATTATATGGGCTGAGTAACATGCTTTTTGTGGTTTTCATATTTGTAATAAGGTTTTAATGTGTGTTTATTTGTGAGCTGTCTTTGGTCCCTTTGTGGGAGAAAGGCAGCATAGAAATTAAACAAACAAACAAATAAATAAATTCCATCCCAGGAAGGCGATAGGATCCCACAGGTGATACAAACTCACCACTATTGATCAGTCATAATCTAGACTAGTGTGCTGGTTTGGAAAGCACAAACAAGGACCTTTATGCAAGCCCACAGTGTCATCCACTGCCTGCAAAAGGTTGCTACTGGACAAAGCTTTTATCTTGCACCCATGGTGCCTAATTTAAGAAGTTTATGGGGGAGGGAAACCTAACAATTTTAGTCTCAGTTTGTAAAAAACAAAAACAAAAAACACTCATGTTTTCCCACTTCTTTTCCCACTCTTTTTATTACCAGAGGAAAAGGTAGATGTTAAGCAAGCAAAAGCAGAATAGTTTTACATTGATAGCTCTAAGAACCATCCCTCTGGAGGCATTGGTCATAAAAACATGATCCATTTTATTTAGGAATTAAGGTTTTATAAAATACTTTTGTTGGTTTTTATTGGTGCACCATGAGCTAAACATGGAGACATGAAGAAAATAAAAACTTGGTAGGTGGGCCCAACCCTTTGAAATAATTTGGCTTATTCCCCTTATATACATATTCTACCTCTGGTTGGGTCTTATGGCTCCTTTGCTAGTTCCCTTTTCATGACCTTACCTTGCCATCACAATCAAGAGACACTCAAAACCAAAGTATAACATATTTTAAATTATATAACTATGAAATAAATAAATTATGTAACACTGGCACAATGTTTAATGCCACAGTAGTAGCAGTTACTATAAATATGGTATGTACGGGGGTGATTTTGCATGGGGAACTCTCTGTAATGTTCCCACCCTTATATAGTTATATATTTCATTGATTTGCTTGCTTTTGTTTATTTGTTTTTATTTGTTTTCCTTTCAAGATGGTGGTTTAAGGATGCAAATTAATTTTGCTGGACTTCTTTAGTACACACTTCAGTTTTTCCATTCATGAACACTAAATAAAATGGCCTCCCAATGCCATGTACAGTAATTTGATCATGTCTTTTCCCTCCTTTCCAGCTATGCAGTGCACACACACACACACACACACCACTACAACCTATCTTTCTCATGATCTTGTGTTGGCTAACTCACTGACAAACTGTGAATGAGTAGATCAGGCTTTGATGACACACTGAATCACAACAATAAATTTTGCATGGTTTGTGAGGTCACACCAAAGCTTCAGGTTACACTTGGATGGTCAGAGTCTTCTGCATCAAATATGTGTCTGTGAGACAGAGAGAGAGCAGGAAGTAAAAAGGTCAGTTTACTACATATTAGCTAATTATGGCTTCATTTGTGAAAAGGTACCTTGAAAGACATAAAAGGAGAGCTAGTGTAAGTGACATTTGTGCTCCAGCACTGCTTCCACTAACATGTGAGGACATCAAACCAGGAACAGAAAATGACAGGCTTGGACAGTTGAGAGACTCCATGTTCCAAAACCACCTCATTCTAAAGCCAGAGCTAGGAAGGACTCGAAGAAGGTGTGCAAAGATCCCAGGGTCAGATTTTGTGTATGGATTAAGCCTACGTGGGATTGATGGAGGAGTTCCGGAAGCCATTGGCCACTGGCATGTAATGCCACCAACAATCTACAAAAAGAAGGAAATGCCAAAGGACTTTATTGCCATGAATCGTAAAGGAATAAAGGCTGGCCTTTCCACTGCAAAGGAACATTGTCTGTATCGTCAACACCATATTGTCCACCGCAAAGAAGCAGACGCAAACAGGTTCATAAAGGATCCACCACGTCTTCCAGATGCCATGACATATGGGAGGCCTCCCCGTCCTTCCACACCCATGGTAGATCTGCTCCAGCATAAGTTTGGAGACCTGTGGATAGAAGAGCACCGGAAATTTACAGAAGTTGTTAAAGAAAAGAAGCATAAACGGAAACTGCGAGGGAAAAACAACGACACACGTACTGTCATGCTGAGAAAACATCAAATCCCAATGAAGCTGGATTCCCTGTGGCACATGCCCCGATTTGAGAAAAAAGCCATCCCCCATCTTGTCACCTTCCCAACTCTAAAAGACAAGGAGAATGCTTTCAAAGCTCAGCAAATTGAAGTTCCAGTTCGACGTGGTCCACTTGCTCGGGGCATTTATACACTTGCATCATAGAACTCTGCTGTATAAGAAGAGATACAACCAAATGTTATACTTCAACAGGAGTTCTTGCCATTATAAAAAGACAATACTAAAAGATACTATGAAAGTCCATTTTCTTGCAGGAAATTTTTATTTGGGATGCTATAACAGGATTAGAGCTGGCTCTGCTGTTATACTGAAAGGATCAAATGCAGGAAGGGGCAGCAGTGGTGGCCTCCCTGCTCTTCCTTTTGAACTTTCTGACCATTCTTCTCTGTTGAAGGACATGGGGGGGGGGTGTACACATGCGTGCGCGCGCGCGCACACACACACACACACACACACACACCTTGTCCTTGGTCTCTGCTGTCTTGGGACGTTTTCACATGGGGCTTTTTGAGGAGGCAATCCTACCTCCGTCCGGCCCCACTCCGGCTCCTTTTCCCGTGTGTTCACACGCGCGCGGCGGCAAACCCCGCCCCTTCCAGTGCTATCCCTGCGTCAGTCCGGCTTTTCGCTCTGTGTGTTCAAACACACGGAGCCCTAAGTCCGGCATCACTCCGGCAGAACCAACGCTAACTCCGGCAAAAGCGCCGGAAAGGTAATTCTGGGTTGCAAAAGGAATTAGCCTGCTGCCGACGGAGCCATTCCAGAATCAGCGGCAGGAGCCGTTCCGGAATGGCTCCAGCCGGCTTTAGGGACCCCTGTGTGAAAACGTCCTTGGTCTCCTCATCTATTTTGCTGTTGTCCCATTGTCATTGTTAAAATATGATCCAGCAGCCAGTTCAGTGAGCTTTTGCACACATGCACTGTGGAGGAGGTGCTGTCTTGTCATTCACTTCAAGCAGCAAAATCTGTTGAGCTGACCCTGAACTGGGTGTATCCACTCCTAGGGAAATATGCCCACAAGGAGTGTTGGAACTCATGACTATCACATGTGCAACGTCACAAGTTGCAGCTTCAGTGCAGCAGCAGCAAGTACCACCGAGTTAGAGTATTGCTGTATAATTACCCAGAAAGAAGCTTGGGAGTAATTAATTACAAAAATGTTACTAGTAATTCATTCCTTTTTTCTACTCAGAAAGGTATATTTATGTTACATTGCAATTGTGAGGTAGTGGAGTAATTTAACACTTTGTTGTAATGTAACACTGTTTTATTATGTTTATAATTGCTTTTATCAAGTAAACAACATGGCCATCAGTAGAACTTCTTGTCCTTGTATGCCTTCAAGTAATTTCCAACTTATGGTGACCCTAAGATGAATCTATCATGGGGCAAGATTTGTTCAGAGTAGGCTTTGTCTTTCCCTTCCTCTAGGGCTGAGAGAATGTGACTTGCCCAAGATCACCCAGTGGATTTCCATGGCCAAGCTGGGATTTGAACTTGGTCTCCAGAGCTGGAGTCCAAGTCTCATATCATTGCATCTTGCTGGATCTTCAGTGGGACTTAGGGGGGTTGCAGACTGTCAAAAATAGTGTGAATTCAGTCCACTTTTAGGGTTAGGGTTAGGGTTAGGGAATCATGGGAATTGTTATTTTTCTGAGACATTGAACCTTCTTTGTCAGAGAACTCTAGTGCCACAATAAAATACAGTCCCCATGATTCCCTAACCCTAACCCTAACCCTAAAAGTGGACTGAATTCACACTATTTCTGACAGTGTGCAACCCCCCTTACTTCCAGATAAATATGTAGAGGATTGCAGCCTTCCTTGTTAGCTATAGAGGCAGGAAGAAAGATTGGCTGCTTTTTCTTAAAATGGCCAAGGCTAGCTTCCTGAATATTTCTTTTTAAAAGAAAGAAACAATTGAAAAAGAACAATTCATTATCCTTCTTACAGAAATAACATTCCTGTTTCTTCAACTCTTCTGAGGAAGATGGCTGTATTCTAAAAGCAGCGTTTCAAGTTTTTAAAAATCTTTGCGTTGTTCTCTTGGGTATTGTTGGAGAGGGGATATATGGGTACTGGGTTATATCATTCGCTTATTAATCTCTTGTTTTTTTTAAAAAACAATTTTCTAATTAATTTTGTAGTTATTTTCAAGTAAGAGGGAAATAAAGAGTTGATTTTCAACAATGGCACTTATAATACCAACTTACTACTTGGTGGAATTATAAGAATAACTAACTACACTTAAAGAGAATTTCTTATGTTTTGCAATAAGAGATGGAGCAGAGCCAGAGGGCTAGAAAGAAAATCCTTTAGGCACTTCAGAAATCATTTATTTTCACACAAAGCCACATTCTTTATAAGTGACTCTAAAGTGTAAGAGGTTGCAGCTGCCCACAGCACGATACATGTAGTTATAGCTATTGTGACACAAAGAAAAACACTTCAAAGAATTGCAGCTCTATGCATCTGTGGGATCAGGCTTCCAGAGTGATGATGTATAGGCTTCATTGCAGTTTTTCAGGGCTTCAGAATGTACTCAGAGGTATTAAATATATTTTTTTATTATATATACACCTCTCGAAGTAAACAATGCTTCAGCTTTGCCGCAGCATGTACTATGACCTCCTGCATCCAACAGTATGCTTCCTTTACAGGTGAAGCCACTGTTGTGTTTGCTTTTTCTCTTTCCTCAAACCTAGCTGCTGTCTGTGGCTGGCTGATTTCAAACTTTTTTTTACAGATAAGTGAACTTTTAATAATGCACATTTACACAGCAAAGCTACATTTGAGGTTTCACTATGCCTCCTTTTTAAAAGTACAATCAACCCTCCATTCTTGTGGGGGTTCCATTCCAGACCTCCCTGCAAGAATGGAAAATCATGTATATTCAAGCCCCATAGGCTTGAATGGAGGTGTGTGCCCCATTTTGTCCCCCTCTGTTCACTGCCTGTGGATAGGCAAGGGACGCAGATCCCAAGTCCACGAGAACGAAGGGGCGACTGTACATTTTATTCTGGAAAAGGAAAAAACAACAATATTCAAATCCAGTCCCCAATGTGCTTCCAGCTGGTCCCCATTCCAATTTCCTGCTGGAAACTGTCCCCCAACCCCATCTGATATTTGTACCTAGGGGTCCCATTTTACCTAGAACCCTATTGGCATGATGCATATTCTGGAGATCAGTTTGGGAGTGCTTATTTCCAACCACCACCAACACCTTCATTAGTAGTAGTAGTAGTAGTAATGTTTGGATCCAAGTCCCTCAGACTTCCATCCATGATATATAGACAGTAAATGTTTTGCTTGCTTGTAGCTTTTTAATGTTGCATTAATTAAGTACTAGATGATGGCAAGGGTTGTCACAAATTGTTAATGGTGCTGGGTGGCTATATTCCTTGGAATGGTTAACAAACAGATGTGTGGGGAGAGAAATTGGACCAGGAGCTTCAAATCCAGTCTCATGAGAAGGACTGGCATGGAGTTGGAAGGAGGGACAAACCTGGGAAAGAGGGAATGTGAAAGAGGGATTTGTTTTATGGGCAAATAAGGCATCAGCCTGCTCAAAGTTTGAAACTGCTTGGTGTTTTAATTATGCTGGGTAACTGCTTGTACTCAGTCCTGACGACATAAGTCTGCTGGAAATATCTTTGGTTTCTGAATAAAGTTTTCGGGTTCATTACTGAAGCTTGAATTTCTGAACTGAAGTAATCCTGTACATGACTACTACTAATATCTGAAGTAATTTCAAATGGACTGATGAAACACTTGAATTAAATTGGCTTATGACAATTACAAAAAGTGCCATGACTTGGAATGTGCCATAATTTTTGACCATACCTCATGGATTCTGAGGGTTCCCTGATCCCAGGGCTTGAAAAATCTCCAGCTCAGCTAACACCCCTTGGGATGTCTTTGCAATGTTAGCACTCCTTGCATTGTCCGCATTATTTAGGGATACAAATATTTCGTTATATTTCATTATATTTGGATTTAATAGCAGTTACATAGAGGCCAACAGTATGATCCTGGAAAGGTCATGATAACCTTTAAGTGAACTTCTCATGAGTGGCCACATAAGACCTGAGGGCATGTGGAAAGGACCCATGTAACAAGGGGTGTAAGTACCTTATTTTCCTGCGTATAAGACTACTTTTTTACATGCAAAATCTGTGGCTAAAGTGGGGGAGTCGTCTTATACACCGGATATAAGGATAATGAGGATAGAGGTGCTAAAACTCTATATTTTGACTGGAAAATGGGGGGGGTCATCTTATACGTGGGTCGTCTTATACGCCGGAAAATACGGTATGGCTTTTGCCCAATCCTCTACCATGTGCATTTCCTCTTGAAGGTCAAAGACAAAGAGGTCTGTCAGCCTAAAGCAGTAAGCCAGTCTCTCTACTAGCCTCCATTGTATTTCCCAATATCTCATCTTGTCCTAAACTCCCTGGGGTTGTCCTCATTTTATCACTGCTTGATTAATCAATGTCACTGCCATCAACCAAAAATATTCATTTTGTAACTCTGAAGTTAAAGCCATCAACCAGATGGGAATCCCATTGTTTCTGGGATTCCTGGAAAATCCACTCAAGCCACCCCAAGACACAGTTCGCCCATAAATATGCCCACCTAGGCACTCCCACTTTGGTCCAGCTTGGAATTAAGCAGAAACTCTGTCTGATTCAGACTTGACCCTCACTACTGCTGTCTGTGTCACACAGCAGCAGACTGAGGTCTAAAACACACTGCAGAAATAATCCAATTTGAGCCTGCTTTAACTGCACTGGCTCAATGCTAGGGAATTCTGAGAACTGTAGTTTTGTGAGACATTTAACCTTCTCTGTCAGATAGCTCTGGTACCACCACAAACTACAATTCCCGGGATTCCCTCACACTGAGCCAGGGTCACTAGGAATGTTCCTGAAATACCCTCTATAGAGAACAATGAATAGCTGACAGGGAGAAGAGAACTATCATATAAGTTATAGATGATACTTGGACCATAAAATGGACAATAAATGCTAAGGGAACCTTCTAGAAGGCAATACACAACAGTCCTTCTTGTGTTGTTCTTTGGACATTCTCTCTCTCTATTCAGTTACTAGAAAACTGAGAATAAGAGAAATATTATTTATAACTTTGTCCTCTAGCTCTCCAACATCTAATGTTTGTTTGCTGGGAGTTAATTTTGTTGATGCCAGCAGAAACACACAAGGAATCATAAACCTTGCCTTAAGGAGCATTCAGCCTGATGTAGCAAGAGCAAATGCAAGACACTTGCAGTTGTCCCAGTGAGACAGTGAAGAAAAAGATTTGTTGTGAATGCTTTGTGGGATACAAAAGCCTGATAGGCATGGAGGTTGGTTGCAGACTGCCAGAAATAGTGCAAATTGAGTCCACTTTTAGGGTTAGGGTTAGTGCTAGGGAATCATGGGGATTGTTTTTTTTATGAGACATATAGCCTTCTCTGTCAGAGAGCTCTGGTGCCACAATAAAATACAGTTCCCATGATTCCCTAACCCTAACCCTAACCCTAAAAGTGGACTCAATTTGCACTATTTCTGGCAGTCTGCAACCCCCGTTAGTTGCAGGAAGACACAAAGTAAATACTGCAAGATAGTATGGATGGTTTAGAGGAGGTCGAAGTTGCTGTGCAGGAATGTACTAGATAAATATTTTAAAGATAAAAGCACTGGGCAATTTAAGAATACTAACAGAAGAAACAATAAATATACTTGACTATAAGCTGACCTCATGTATAAATCAAGGGCAGGTTTGGGGGCCAAAAATATGGGTTTTGTTATGACCGGAGGATAAGTCGAGGGTAAAATTTAGGGACATGAAACAAAGCATGTAAAGGATGAAGCAAAGGAAAAGGATGCCAAAGAACACACAAAATTCCAGCAGGCCTGTTTGTGCTCACTTTAAAGGATGGATGGATGAGGAGGGAACTGGCACAGACAGGGCTAGAAAACCACACAAATGTGGAAAAGGATAAAAGCCAAGAAAATGGCAAATACATTAGCAGTATTATAACCTTTGACTTTAACGTGATAACTTTGTCTGATTTTAACTTCGAAAAGCTTTGTCTGATTTTAACCCAGAAAAGCTGACTAAAATACACAAATCCTTCCAAACCTGCTCCTCTCAGCACTCCTATCAAGCAAAGTGCCAAGAACTGCCATTGCCACCATTTGCCCACCCAGGCATTAAAAAAGACCAGAAGAGAGTAGTGGGGGTCGCTGCTTCTTTTAGGTGCTACTGTGATGGGCTAAGCTTTCGCTTTTCCCCACTTTACTTAGAGAAGGAGATCCTTTTTTTTTTTAATGAGTAGACTTACATTGGCACAGGAATCAGTCAAGCCACATGTTTTGGGTCAATATTTGGACTCAGATTTCTAGAGTTACATGCTGTAAGTTTGCACACTGCACTTATATGGGTTTACTAGCTTTATGGTCATGGTCTGCCCCAATCCCAAAAATTAATGTTTGATCACAGTGTTGGCAGAACTTGGAAATAGCATATTATAAGTAATGCCATTGCATGTTAACTGTAACAAGGGCATTATTATTATTATTATTATTATTATTACTCCTAGCATTTATTTTTTGCTTTTTCTCATTAGATTAAAAATGCTTTCTTGGAGTTTTTTTTTTAAAAAAGAATTAAATGGTAATGAACAATTGTGAAGCATAATGACATAGGTTGCTTAAAAATATATATATATTACAGCACTAACAGTAAAAATTTATGGGGTTAATACATGCCTCATAAGAAAGTACTATCAAAAAGCAATTGTCTAAGTTCAAGGTGTTGATAGTTTTATGTTTGAAATAATCAGTTTACCTTAAAATAATGCAAGGGACAAGGAGCTCGTTAAATTCATTCCATACTGTCAAATAAGCATGTCCTAAAAGGAAGATCTTCTTCAAAATATGATCTGGTTTCATTTTTTTTATATGAAATCTGGATTCACTTTTAAATGCATCTGTTCTTTCTAGTTTTAAGAAAAGTACTCTTACAAGTATCATCCAAAACTGCCCACACAGCATATATCTCCCATTGTATTCCCACTATGTTTTTGAACACATTTGGATGATAGAAACCTAATTATGCCATTTATTGAATTTTGCATGCTGCTTCAGTCTTTGGAGATATATATATATAGGCTCATTCAGAAAATTTAAAGTGCACATTAAATTGAGGCACTGCCCTGGCTCACTGCTAGGGAATCATGGGAACTGTAATTTATTGTGGCACCAGAGCTCTCTGACAGAGAAGGCTCAATGTCTCAGAAAAAAATACAATTCCCATGATTCCCTAGCACTGAGCCAGGGCAGTGTCTCAATTTAAAGTGCACTATTTCTGGCAGTCTGCAAAGGCCTAAGGTCCTCTTTATAGCTGAAAAGCTTCCATCACAAATTTGGGTTTTCCATCTTCTAAATGCAACCTCTTTGGGATGTTAAATTCTGTTATTTGATCCACCTCAGACTAAAACTTGGTGGTACTTATTACTGAACTAGAGAAAATAGAAATTTGGTGGGGTGGGTGGGGAATGTAATTGGAACAAATTATGTCACAAAAGTAGACCAGTTAAACACAGTTAAAAAGAAAATGTATATACAGTACACTGTTGAAACATTAGTCAGCCTCATTCATTTAATTCCATACACCCAGAATCCTGATGAAAGTGCTTTTGTTGGTGGAACTATGGGGGGGGGGGGGGGGGGAAATCCCCCTTCCCATCTGACTCCCCAGAATTAGCTCCAAGGGGCTGAAAAATCTCCCACAGCAGATTTTGAGGCACCACCAATGGTGACATGGGAAGAACAGGGAAGAAAGTCCAGGGCTTAGGCTATATTGGACTTAGGCTATATGTATGTGTGTCTGTGTCTGTACCTGTGTGTTGCGATTTAGAAAGGACAGGTGCACAAGTCCCTATGCAACAGAACCTACTGTCTAAACCATGACCAAAGGGAAAGAACAAAGGAAGAGAACATCTCAATAAACAATGAAATAATATGCTATTATTCCAGTAACATATAGATTAAGCTTGATTATAGACTTTAGAGCCTTATCACACAGAGGAAAATTGGAAGTTTAAACAGGGTTTATCCTGGGTTTAAACAGGGAGAGTAGTGGAGTCTCCTTCCCTGGAGGTCTTTAAGCAGAGGCTGGATGGCCATCTGTCAGGGATGCTTTGATTGGGAGTTCCTGCATGGCAGGGGGTTGGACTGGATGGCCCTTGTGGTCTCTTCCAACTCTATGATTCTATGATTCTATGAAAATCATGCAATTACTATTAAATTGCAATTACGATTTTCAGACATAGCGTGATAAAAGAGCTATTATCCTGGGCATAACCAGGCAATAAACACCAAGAATGCATTTTTCAGGATTTTCCTGTGAATGATTTGTTGCTGTTTATTGCCTGGTTATTCATGGGTTAATGCCACTTTAATAACTTTTCAATGCGACATTGTGTGAAAATCTTTATCGCAAATATTATTGCACAATATTCCTGGGATATTCCTGGGATAATGGCCATTTAATCGCAACATCATATGAAAATCTTAATTGTGAAAGCATGGTTTTTATGGGATAATCCCCCGATTATACTTCCATTGTCCCCATGTGACAAAGTCCTTAGTTACAGTAGTACAGAATGAGAACTATAGGGATGTGTTTCATAGAAAAAATGGTTCTTAAGGATGGATTTCAGGGAAGGACATCAGGTTGCATTACAAAGCTATTCTGGGAGGCCATTCCAAGCAGAAGGAGCTACAAGGGAGAGAGGGATGGGGAACTGGGGTGGAATCATCTTTTCAGAAGACCTTTACAAATCTCACAGTTATGGATGTATCATGATGGAAGAGCTTAGGAACAAAAAGAGTCCAGGAATGCTTTGGAAGTCCATAAAAGGACAAGAAACTTATGCTGAAATCAAGAGAGGATTGAAGGAAGGGTCCATGTGTTCAGGGTTGTAATGATCACAGCATTCAAGTGCTGGATAGTGATGAAGGAACTAGGGTGAGGCAACAGCAGATCAGAGAGGAAATGACCGCAGTGCTCATAGTTTGTAAACTGACATTTTTGTCAAATGCAAGTTGACCTGAGTCCAGAAAAATAGTCTGTAAATGGACTTTATGCTGAAGCCAGGGAACAGCTCTGCAAGAAAAAACACCTAAGCCCAAATTGAATGAATCAACTCATTCCATGTTTCAAATAAAAACAAAACACAGTGTCTTTCAATTTGAGAATAATTGGCTTAAAACAAAATAAATTGACATAACTAGTTAATGGATCAAGCCAGAGATTACATTAACAGATGCCTTTTTCTCCAGACTCTTTGTGTACAAAACACAATTTACAGTTCAGATAACAACAATTCATGTTCAGGACTGATACAGCACCACTCCTGCTTGGCACACATAGTTTAAAAGACTGAGGCTCTGAAATTGCAAGTTGTTGTCAAGTTCAACAATTTACCTTTGATTAATTTGCATACCCATCTCTCTCTCTCTCTCAAGCAACCGCACAGCATCCTGCAGAAGCGCTTGATGGAAACAAACATGTCCAAACTATGCCACGGCCGAGGGACAAGCTCTCAGAAGAATGACCTCTCAGCCCAGACAAATAAACTGAATCAAATGAAACTGGATGGCCCCAAGAAAACAGAGCAAGACGACCTCCTCTTAGTATGTTGCCAGGTATGAAAGTATGAAGAGTTACAAAGGACCTAGGAGCAAAAGGATCTTGTAGCATCTTTGAGACTGAACTGAAAGGAAAATGTTGGTAGCATGAGCTTTTGTAGACTTGAGATGCATCTGAGGAAGTAAACTCAACTCTACAAAAGCTCATACTACCAACTTATTTCTTTCAGTTAATTTCAAAGGTGTTGCAAGATTTCTTTGTACACTGATTTTCAAGACAAAACTGCTATGTCTTTGAAAAGGACTAGGAGGTCACCATTCATGGCTGATGGACTGCATTTGCTTGGTGGAGTCACATATTACGTAGCCTTCTGTGATAATGGGCTCTCCCATCATCTGGGCAACATAGCAGAGGGGTATATAGTCTCTCCCCTCTCCCATATGGTGACATAGTGGAGAACTCTGAAGGAGTGAGGCAGAGCACAAAGTAAAGCTTTTATTCTTTTATTTAAAGAATATTGACATTATTTTAAAAGCAAATTAAAATCAACATTTTGACAACAAATATACTAATTGGACAAACACTGATCACAATAACATAACAAATAACATATTCTTTCATACATCATACATTACTTCATTGTTTACAGCTTTTGATATTTCAGCTTTCCAATCTTTCTATAAAAGACTTCCTTCAGGTATTACTTAGGAGTACTTACAAAGTTACAGAATAGTCTAAAGAGTTTATTGCATTAGCTTTGCTCAGGCAGTATGCAGCCCGTATGCAACCTGGGCTTCTCTGGGCTTCTCCCACATCACTTCAAGAATGGGAAAATCCCGTTCTTGAAAAACTGCAGGAGAAGCCCAGGTTGCATATGGACTGTGTACTGCCTGGTGATGGGTAAATGAGATAACATCTGCCTTAAGAAAGTTACATCCTGGCAGCAAAGCTAATGCAAGAATCTCCTAGGTAATATTTAGTTGAGGTTAAAAGAAACATAAGCCCTAATAGCTGAACATTCCTATTGCACTCATGAGACAGAGAGTTTTCTGGATTTTGGATGTTCATAGGAAGCTGAGAGTCTGGATTCCTTTCTCCAACCTATGACCAAGCTTCCCTAGGTGAGGCAGGCAGCTCCCTTTCCTTCTATCTCAAAGTCTCAGTGTCTCAAGGCAACTTGAGTTTTATAACCTCTCACTTGGAAGCATTCTACACTTCTCATCAAGTTGGTCATCATCATTGGGCAATTATCTCTCATGATTTCCGTGGCTTCTCCACCCTTAATATATGTACAGTAACTTAAAACCACCACACCATTAACTTTTTGTTTACCTAGAGGACAGACTATGCCCCTCAGCTGTGTTGCACAGATAATGGGAGAGTCCATTATCATACCTTCATGTACTCAGAAGTAGGGAGGCTCTCTGCCCAATGAAGTTGCAGGCTGTTATCGTTCCCATAATTAATTTCTGAGGAGATTCCACTGTGATGTTGATTTTTATAAGGACATGTACAGCTTTTGGCAGTAGGAACACATATTAATCCATTGTGATTGTGGAAATCACTTCCTAGTAATTATATCTGTATCCACTGGATGCTAAGATTACACACCCCATGTTCTCCTGATAAGTGAATGCTTGAGACCATTTGGAAAATATCATGCAGAAGATATTGTTAATGTAGGAGAGGCTTACACAGTTAACATGGTATGGAATAACAGCCCATTTGGTGGTAATCTCATTTCAAATATATGTGAAATACATGTTGACTTGGAAAGCTACAGAATGAGGCTGGAATCTTACTGAGGAGTATTCAGAAGCTATACTAATAGACCTACTTTTTATGACATTGCATAGGGAGACATCTTTACCTCCTTCTGCAAGAGATTTGCTTAGCATTGTAAAGGGTATTCCTTAGTGCTTGGGCACAACTCCATAGGGCTGTCTGCCTAGACACTAGCAGAACTTCCCACTCTGCCAGCTTTATTCAGGATCTCAGCCTACATATATCCTCAGCAGAAGGGAGATTTCTTCATGGACCAATATATAAGAGATAGGAGAAAAGGGCATCAGACTGATAAGAGAAAAAGGACATCAGTCAACACATTGTGATAAAGATGGTGCTTTTCCTTAGAATTCTATCCTACAATGCAAATTAAAATTTCAAGCATTAACTGAAGGTAATTCTTTTAATGCTTTGCTTTGCCCAACAGTGTGCTGGGAAAGAACTGCAGGTTGTGGTTGATACAGGATGTCAACGCAATATCATATCATCTGCCTGTCTGGAAAGATTGGGGTAAGTGAAACCTTTTCTAGGCTACTTTCTACTGAAATTATTTTTTAAAAAATACCTGAAAAATTCCCACAAATTTCTGTCTGTTTGAAACTAATCCCATACTCTCTAAATGTCCTGATTTGGCAGGGACCTGCTAAATCCTCTGCTTTCCCATTTTTTCAGCTGCTTTTAAAATGTTCCAGTTTCTCCTCTTCTCACTTTCCCCCCTTGTCCTCAGCTTACTTCAGGGGCTGCAACTTGAGCTCAAAATGCAAATGTAGTTTGCATCAGTAATTCAGCATGGGGGAGAGGAGAGGGTGGAATCTTGTCCTTTCCAACAGGTTTGGGCAAATGCAAACTGCTGCAGCCTGTCCCAGCTTGTTGTGTTCTTCCTCAGTAACAGCATTTGTCATCTTGGCCACTGGATCTTGGTAGGTGCTGCTGGATTTTTTAACACCGCCACATAAGGAGAGCCTTCCTAGATGAAACTAAAGGTCCTTCTAGTCTAACATTTTGTTCATAAGGTGGCCAACTAATTCCCCTGGGAACCCATATCTTTCTCTGTCTTTGGCTTGCTTACATAAATACTGGAGACTGTTTCTAACAGAATTGACAATGGTTTTGAGGGAAACATCACTTTCCATGATGTGCACACATATTTTTCTCTTGTCTCATGGACACCTCTTGTCAGACAAGATTTTTTAAGGATTTCTTGCTATTTAAACAGGACAATATAGGATGAATATTGTTCTGAAGGAACTACCTGGCTCAGAAGGGTAATTAGATTTTATTTACTTTGTGCAATAATTAGACCTCAGAAACCTCTAATATGCAAACACCTTGTATCAACCCCAACCTAACAACAACAACAACGTCATTTGCTCCCCTACTGCCATTGGAAAGCAGGTGACTATTCCTACATTTTTTAACTCTTTACTTCCAGACTTCGCTACAAATATAAACATCACACTCATTTCTTTCCCAAACTGACTTAAACTCTCTGGAAACTTATTGTCTCTTCTGTTTTTTTGGATTGGTTGGGAACGCCAAAAAGACCTGGATTTTCTTAATGAAGGTATGCTCTTGAAACGATTTCAACATAGGTATGCAATCATGAACAATTTCTTCTCTGAATGCCCACCTCAGCTGCTGAGTAAATAAATGCCAGCTTTTGGAAGTCAGTCATTGTTACCCTGTAATGAATTATTTGTACAGTATAGTTGCACCCAGTGGCTAGGGAAAGGAGCTGTACCTGCAAATGAGCATAGCACTGCTGAGCAATTCACATGCTTATTACACACAGCTATCATTATAAATTCAGGGGGTTTATGCCCCAAAATAGTTTCCTTCCCTGTAGTGGAGCCAGCAACATTCTCACTGACATCACTATGGCTGTAATCAGTTAGCACATTTCTGAGTCTGGACGGGCCTATCTTCCTTTAGCAACTTGAAGACAAACAGAAATTTCACAAGTCCTTCTCCCCTCCATACCAGGAAATAGTATGTCTGTTGAATTTCTGCCTGCAGCACGGTTTCTAAAGGAAAGAAACAGCAACATAAAAAATGGTGGCAACTCTATTCTGAAATGAATTTACATCCAGAGAACAGCTATAGCTCAAATGCTTCAAATGCAAAGAGAGCCCAAGGCAGGGGTCCCCAAACTACTGTCCGCAGGCTGCACCCGGCCCACCAAGACCTTCCTACCGGCCCACACACCACCCTGCCACCGCTGCCACCACCGCTTGCACTGCTCACGCTGCCCATGCCACCCACACCACCGCCGCTCACGCCCGCCTCCAGATGCCATTTTGGCTTCCAAAATGGCGTCTGGAGTCATGCGCATGTGCCCGGCGTTGCGTGCGCATGCGCATGACTCCGGGTGCCATTTTGGAAGACAAAATGGTGTTCAGAGTCACGCGCATGCACGCGTGCATCTGCCCCCCCAGAAGATCTGGGGCCCAGCAAACTGGCCCCCAGATCAAAAAGTCCAGGGACCCCTGGCCCAAGGTCAGCCTCAGGCATGTACTGTTAGGACTCCTGTCTGAAACCCTGCTGCACTTCTGATAGTCAGCAAAGGCAACCTGGTACTTTCCAGATATTTTGGACTACAAGTACCCAAAGTTCCATAGCTAATGCTCAGGGATTATGGGAGCTGTAATCCAGAGCATCTGAATGTTGCCTACTAGCAATATGTATAAAACTGGACTTAATGTGTATAAAACTGGTCAACTGTAATAATAAGACAGCTTCCTGGGTTGCAATTACTTTTACCACCTTCCCAAATGGCCACAACAGCAACAACAATACATTTCTTACCTGCCTCTCCCCATGGATCAAGGCAGGGAACAACAATTAACAGATAAACAACATCAGTTAAAATACACATAAATTTAAAAAGACAAATAAGATATACACATATTAAAACAATCCAGATTTAAAATCCATAATTTAAAAGTCACAATTTAAGAATTATCTGGATAGGTCTGCTGAAAGAAGTTGGTCTTCAGTGCTGTTTTGAATTTGTGCAGTGTATTCAGCTGTCAAATCTCTTCTGGCAGGTCATTCCACAGTCTAGGGCTGCTGAAGAAAAAGTCCTCTGTCTGACAGTCGCCAACCTAGTCTGGCTGACTGGAGCAAAAGTCTGCCGGAGGACCTGAATGTATGTGGCAGATTATATGCGAGGAGACAATTCTGTAGGTAACCTAGACAGATTGATCAGGAATTATTAACAAATCTCTGTGCTCTCAAAATCTTTACTTACTGATGTTTGCTCACTGGCTACTATGCATGGTGTAAGAGCAGGCCAAACTATATTTTTTAATGGTCAGATGGCAATCCCATCCCAGCTGCAAAGACAACAGCTGTATCTGCACTTTTCCAGTGTTTTTGATTTGACAGATGGGCAACCTCTGCATAAAACTTGTGGCACCTTATTAGTAACTCATGACAGCTTTTGCCCTCTCCGTACAATGTTATGACTTCCGGACTTAGTTGCTGGAGGGCAACAGTTGATTTTGATATCTGTGGAGTTCATTTAATTTTCCTGGACTTTACAAAGTTACACCAGAATCCACTGAATTCCTTCTTCTGTGCCGTAAAATAGGCAGCAGTGTTACAAAAATTATAATATTAACTGGTATTTTTAGCTTCTTTATAGAAGTTCAGGGTCATAGTTGGTGCCCAAACAACTTACCAAACTCAATTCAAGGGAAATAAGAGGTATATTATCTTTATTTCATTTTATTTTATGTGCACCAGCTGAGGCTGGCTCTGCTCACCAATTGAAAACCTGCTCAGATTAATTGTTCAACATGTTAGCAGCTAAAATTAGATGCCAGTTTGGTAGTATGCATGTCATTGATAGTAAAAGTGATGATAGATGTCTTCACAAATTATTTACACCTGCTAGATTGTATTTCACCTTTCTTTCCTTTACAGTCTTTTCTAATTTTCCTAGTTGTTGTGGCTGTTGGCTTAACAATAAAATGTTGATTGATTTGATGAACCATTTTATTTTATGTTTCATCAATAGACTCCAAGTACTTTCTCAGTAAATCTATCCAGAAACACACTGCAGTTTTAAAAAACATTGCTAGACTCCTCTATTCATTTAAATAATTGTGCACCATTTTTATATACTATATTTAGCTTTTAAAAACAACAGCAGGACCTGAAACAAATTGTTACAGCATGGAGGGCTCCCATTTAGGATTCCAACCTGTCCTGACTTATTGAAGAACACTCTTATTCAGCAAGTCTCATCTTTGGCTCTCAGATGTTTTAGGGCCTTCAACTCCCTGAAACCCGAGAGTATGGTAAAAAAAAATATCAGGGATTTTGGGAGACAAAGTTCAAAAACATCTGGGAGACTAAAGATTAGGAATCAATGCTCCATTACATCACCATTTCCATTTTTCCCCACAGCATGCTCAGTATTCTTTGGGTTGTTTTGGCCCCTCTCCCCTTAGAACTTTTCATCATTAAAAAATCTTTGTATGTCTGCAAGCCTTGATGCTAATGTCACCCTCTTATGTGTGAATGGTGTGATGTGCATGACAGAGACCCATGCTTGGAATATCAGTTTATTTCATTATTAGTATACAGAAATAGTTCTCTGAAGGTCATAATGTCCCCCTGCCCCACAGGTCTTTGTCTAAATATGAGCTAACCCTTGCTTGGGCTAATTTTGTTCAGCCTCAGTCTGTGTTCAATGTCAGAACATAGTCCTGGTATTTAATACAACAAATGATATTGAAATATCAGTGCTTTAAAACAATATTAAATTATTTTAAAAATAACAAGAACAATAAATACACAGCAGACACACCGTATTAAAGACTTTTCTGCATGAACACTTAGGACCTTATCACACCCTGGCCACGAAGCGAAAAGTAACCA
>CM034701.1:106424259-106445977 GCA_020142125.1 Phrynosoma platyrhinos
CCTAAGAGATTTTTGGAGCTGTGATCCAAAACATGGGGGCCTCTCAAAAGTTCCCCACTCCTGGAACACAGCCTTAGCTTAAAACAAACATCTTCCAAAAACTCCAGACCTAATCTACTAGTGGATGCAACTGACTATCAATATGATTTGGTTCAGTATTTACCCATTACATAGACATACATCTAGTGAACTCCTTGGGCCAAGAAAACCAACTTTTTCATCCTTCCAAAATTAACAAGAACAGAACTAAGGGGGGTTGCAGACTGCCAGAAATAGTGCAAATTGAGTCCACTTTTAGGGTTAGGGTTAAGGTTAGGGAATCATGGGAACTGTATTTTATTGTGGCACCAGAGCTCTCTGACAGAGAAGGCTCAATGTCTCAGAAAAAAAGCAATTCCCATGATTCCCTAGCACTAACCCTAACCCTTAAAGTGGACTCAATTTGCACTATTTCTGGCAGTCTGCAACTCCCCTAACTTATGCAGTTCTGACTTTCCTCCTTGCCTTGGGAGAAAAAAAAACAGGTCAAAAGGGAAACAGAGTAGCAAAATTGCTTTAGCAATATGGCATTATATAAGTATGCAAACTATTTTCTGATTCTATCAGTTTCTCAAAACTAGGCATGTTTTCTCAGAAAGAAGTCTCAGAGATTTCAGATTCTTTAAAGATTACAGCTATATTTTAATAACAGCTCTACAAGGTAGGCAAGTCACTACAATTTCCATTCTATATATGACAAAACAAGGCTAAGAAGGAACAAACATTCTTCTGCAACCATTCAACTGAACAGTGAACAGGCCTTTGTATGCTCTGTAGCCAAATCATATGGTGCATTGCTAGCACTTGGACAACTTAAGAACGCTTTTTTGCGTTGGATACAAGAACATCAAAAAGGAAAGCTTCAGCCAGTAGCCCTCAAGGCGAACGTGAAATAACGCATGTGGAGGAAGCAAGTAGCAGCAGAGAGAAACAGTACATTGTGCAGCCAAGAGTGAAATTAGTGTTTTACTGTCTGCTGGAGACATCCCTTTGCTTCTACTCAGAATTTAAGCCTGTTTTGTTCGCTGAAGGCAAGCAAGTGCTATTATTATACTATGTACATATATCAAATACACAAGGTGATAATGACAATGAGATAATTGAAAACTGCACATTCCAGTGCTAACTGGAACATCAAACACAGTTCTTAGCTTATCAGGAGTTATTTTGAATAAAAAAGGCATTTAAAGCCTCTGTACTTGGGAACTGATCATTTCCTTATTGCAGACATATTCCTAATTAATTAAGCTAAGAATATAAGACTATAGAAAGAACCTTGCTGGATTAGAGCTAAGTCCCTCATTCTGACCCCACAGTAGCCAGCCAGACACCTAGGGAAGTCCACAAGTGGAACACCACAATTACAACATGCCCTACATCTTTCTATCTTTTAAGGATGATAGATCTGTATCTGAAGAGCTCATTCTCTATTGGAAAAACTGTATTTGTTTCAAATCTAGCTTAATAATAAAGAACCTCAGAAGAGAGACCATGAACTTTGATGCTACCCATCAAGAGTGAGTACAAACTAGGCAGGCATACAAGTCACATCTTTCCTGCTACAATGAGATGTACTGTTTTTTAAAAAATCATAGCAATTATATAAACAAATATTAATACATACATTTCATTATAAAATAACATACAAGGAAAAAATATAAACACCAGACCAAAGGGGGAAAATCCATAAGAATTATTTGCATTCCTCTGCAACCATTCAAATACATATGATAGATACATATGAAAGATTATGTACATATGAAATGTACATACATATGAAAGATCTATGTACATAGGTGCCCATTGTTTATCAGTTTATTCTAGGTAAACTTGCAGAAAGCACTATTAAAAATGAAATAATCAAATACAGAGGTCATGTTTTGCTGAAGGATAATCCATATGAATTTTGCAGATACAACCCCTGTCTCCCTAACTTGCAGATCCCTTTGAGAATGTCAGTAAACAAGCAGGCAGTGGGTAACTGTGTAGACACTGCTAATTTTGACTTTCAAGGGCTTTTGATAAAGTCCTCAACAAAAAATTCTGAACCAACCTAGCAGTCATGGGATAAGAGAAGTCATCTTGTGGACAGAAAACAAATTAAAGAACAGGAAACAGAGTAGGAATTAATGGATAATTGGAGGAATGTAAATCATGTCACAGAAAATATACATCTCAATACTTCTAATAAATCACAGCCCCCTCCCTCAAATTTGATCTGGTATCTGTGCCTTTAAATTTGTTCATAAATGATTTGGAGTTAAAGGTGAACTGTGAGGTGGCCAAATTGGCTGAAAACAGTAATGCATTTAGATACTAGAAACAGAAACAGAGAGTGAAGAACTCCACAAGAATCTCTGCAAGTTGGGAAAATGGGGTCAAAATGCAGTTTAGTGTAAACAAGTTTATTGTGATGCAAAGTAAGACAAAACAACAACCACAACCTCTAACTTCCCATAGGAGTTTATCACATGGAGGAAAATTAAAAGTATAAATGGTAATTAACCTGTGATTAACCCACAATTGCGTGAATAGTTTTCATACATCAGTGCGCAAAGTGCTGTTATCCCATGCAGAATCTATGATTAACCCGCACTTGTGTGCAATTATGTGAATGGTTTTCACATGACGTTGAGATGAAATGTGATTAAAGTGCCATTATCCTGTGAAGAACCAGGCAAGAAACAACAGTAACTCATTCATGGAATTTTCCAGTGAATGACTTTTTGCTGTTTCTTGCCCGGTTATTCCCTGGTTCTTCACAAGATAATGGCACTTGCGTTAATGTTGTTTTAAGCACATTTTAATGTAAATTGTGTGAATTTCACAAGTTAATCATTGTTTAAACTCCCAATTTCCCCTGTGCGATAAACATACATAGTGATGAGATCTAAGCTATTAGTGGCTGTCCAGAAAAGAGAGATGAGAGGAATAACTTGTCAGGAAAATGACATGGATGTGACCACAAGGTGGAGCTGTAGGATAAGAAATCCTAGCAGCTCGGCTCCATGGGCAGGTGTGTGTAGGTTAGTAATTGGAAATATACACACCTGAGATGCCTGATGAAACAGGCATTGTTAACTGCTATAAAAAGGAGATGGGAATTGTCTCCAGTTTGGATTTTTGTGGATGGTGGAGCAGTTTGTTGGAGTGCTGCATAGTTGTGAGTATTTGAGATGGCTATCCAATACTCTATATGTATATATTGTACATAGTGCAACTAAAGATTAAAGTGCTCATGTTGAGTGAAGGCTTGCTTGCTGCTGTCTTTATTTGGAAGAAAGCCAGAGCTCAAGGCTGTGTGCTGCTGTGAGTGTGCTGCCATTCCCCACCACCATTGGCCTGCGGAAGATCCGGGGATCCCTGGCCCGGCCCCAGTTAAGGGGAATTTGCCAAACCCTGATCTATACAGTCAAAAGTTTTGCTATATTCTATAAAACACTGACTGATTTTCATATGAAATTCTTTGGTGCATTCCATTATTATCCAATGGATGTTTGCCATATGATCCTTAGTGCTGCTTCCTTTCCTGAACCCAGCTTGGATATCTGGCATTTCTTGTCCCAAATATAGCAAAAGTATTTGTTGTAGAATTTTGAGCATCACTTTGCTTGCATTGGAAGATTAATGCAATGGTCCTGTGGCTACTGCAGCCTCTTATGTCCCCTTTCTTGGGAATTGGAATGTATATCGAGCATTTCCAAACTGTGGACCATTACTTTGTTTTCTATATTTGTTGACAGATTTTAGTCAGAATTATGTCTCTGCAGCTTGAAGCAGCTCTTTTGGTATGTCATCTACTCCTGGTGGTTTATTTCTCCCAAGTGCTCTGATGACAGCTTCCACTTCACTTTCTAAAACTGTAGGTTCATCTTCAAATGTTTCTTTATAGAAGGTGAGAAAAAAAATTAGTTTTTTTTCTCTCTCTCATAATGGTACAAATCAGGATCATCCAAAATAATTTAATGGTGAGAGAATTAGGACAGATAAAAGGAAGATTTTTTAAAAAAACAAACAAACATAGTACATATTGTAAGTGGCACATAGTGATGGACCATTCTCTTGGATGGCTTTAAAATGGAAATAAACAATAAGTTCTGAATGGCTACTGCTTATGATGGTTATGTATCATTTTCATATCACAGAAAGTATACATCTCAATACTTCTAATAAAGTAGCATGATGCAACTGGTCTTACAACCTGATTGTGAGCTTTCCATTGGCATCTGTATGACCCCAATAAGAAGAGAAAATTAGACTAGATAGACCTTCGGTCTGCTAAAAGCACAGTTGTTCTTATGTTCCCACTTGATTGCTTTGGTGAAAAAAAGTGCATAAAAGAATCCATTAGCACTTTTGAGACTAACTGGGAAAAAGAAATTTCTAGCATAAGCTACATCCTAGTCCATGAAAGCTTATGCAAAAATGATTTCCCCCAGTTGGTCCCATTAGATGCTAATGGATGCCTTTATGGATTCTCATGATAAAATAGACTAAGTGTCTTATCACACTAGGCTCTTCTTCTATTAAAATAGCGTTGCTTTCAAAAGCACTATGCAATCAGGACTGCTATTGAAATGCCATAATATTTTCAGTATGTCAGCCTTCATTTGCACTAAAATCTTTCATATACAGGACTGCCTACCCAGTACCATCTCTTTTTCTAGTTTGGCATGCATGTGCGTGCGCGCACGCATGTGCGCACATGCGCGCACACACACACACAGTTTCCCCCCAGAGAAATATGTTAAAAGCAGCCTTATTTTTTAAAGGGATTTTTCTTTCCTTGTGGAGGGAAAGAACTTCTTGATTCAGGATAGACTTGATAAACCAAGTCTGTTCAGTCAGGAGCAGGCAGAATAATGAAATAAATGCTATTTTAACTGTAAGCCTCTTTTCTGCTTATATTTCCAGGTGTGTGTGTGTGTGTGAGAGAGAGAGAGAGAGAGAGAGACTGGGAAACTGGGCTACTTTGAAGGAAAAGGAGACGAGGGGGAGTGAGCAAAGTTTTCCTTTCTCGGCTTCCACCCCTTCTCCTTTTCCCCATCAATGGTAAGTAAAGGGCACTTCGGTCACATCCAAAGCACACCCCCTGACTACCCCAACCACCCAAAATTGGCATAAAAGCATGATTGAACTCAGTGGCATTCCCACACCAGGTGATACCTGGTGTGGAGGCCAGGGTTTCTGGGGATGGGGCTTCCAGCCCTGGACTTCTAGTGGGGCTTCCAGGGTGGGATGGGGGTGGATGGGAATACCTGTGAGGGCCGGAGCAGCACCCCCGCTGTGCTGGGAAGAGCTGGAACGGCCCTGAAGGCACTCAGGTGGGGCCCAGGGAAGCTGTTGTGGGGCTGAGGGATGCCGGCACAGTCCTGGAAGCACTTGGGCAGGGCCCAGGGAAGCTGCGGCAGGCCTGAGGGAAGTGACCCCAAAAGCACCTGGGTGGGGCCTAGGGAAGCTGGCGCGGAGCTGGGGAGAGCCAGCATAGCCCTAAAAGCCCCAGAACGGGGCAGAGCAGCAGCTGCGCAAGCCAAAACAGTGCCAGTGGGGGGCGGGAAGCCAACTTGATGTCACCCCCCTTCTAGGGTGTCACCCGGTGCAGTCCGCACTCCTCCCCAGTGACGCTACAGATTGAAATTTCGCACAGGAAATCATAGCACAACAAAAGCAGGAAAGGAGGTCATAAACTGATTTTTGTGTTAATAAAAAGAAAAGTTGCCAAATGGGAGAGCAGAAGAGCAATAGCAGTGTGCAATAAGGCTGAGGAAATAATGGGATTGACAGCCATCATGGCCTTGTGGTTTACATGTTGGATTGCAACTCTGGAGATCAGTTGATTTCCAGCTTAGCCATGAAACCCACTTGCCCACATTGGGCAAGTCATACACTCTCAACTTCTCCTCTGAACAAATTTTGCCAAGAAAACGTTATGATAGGCCTTAGGGTCACCCTAAGTTGGAAATGACAAAAGCACACAGCAACAACAACAATAGTGAAATTATGTCACTATGGTGCTATAACACCGTGGTATGATAAGGCTCCAACACGACTATTAAACTTATCAAACGGCACTTCGAAGAATGGGAATGCATCGCAAGGGAACAGAATGAAGCAAAAATGCATTTTACTGCACAGGAGAACACCACCGATGCCGCCGGGAGTCCCTGATCTGTTCCCCAGCCACTCCTGGCAGCCGATTTTTGAAGGACCATGCAATAAAATGCATTTTTGCTCCGTTCCATTCCCTTGTGTTCCATTCCCGTTCCTTAAGTGCCATGTGATAAGCTTATATCTCTTGGAACTTTTTGTTGGTGGCGCAGTTCTTTTCTGACAACATGTAAAAGGCTACTCTAATGTGAACATAAAAATATGTAACACTCCCTGGCAACTATGTAAGTATCTGAGTAACAGCTAGCACTCAGAAAGATGGTGCTTTCCAGATTATAGGTAATGGGTGGCCATAGTGACCAGTAGCCATTATTTAGAAGCAGGTCTAAATAAGTTCACTTGGACTTATCTCTCAGAGTTAGTACAGGACTGCAGCCGTAGCTTGCAGCACTTCTGCTGGTGAACAATGGTTCCCAGTGCATTTTGTCAATAGGGGTGACAATGTGACAGGAAAACTGACATAAGTCATGACTTTCCCATTTTTATCCCCTTCTGATATTTGACCTATATTTGGAACCAGGGGATGCAGTGGCTCAAGTGGTTAAGACACTGACTCTGTTGATTGCAAGATCAGCAGGTTGGCAGTTCAAGGCCCGGATGCTGCATGATGGGGTGAGCTCCTGTCTCTAGTCCCAGCTTCTGCCAACCTAGCAGTTCAAAAGCATGCAAATGCAAGTAGATAAATAGGTACTACTTCTCAGTGGGAAGGTAAACAGCATTCTGTGCAATCATGCTGGCCATATGATCACAGAGTAGTCTCTGACAACACTGACTCTTCGGCTTAGTAATGGAGATTAGCACCGCCCCTATGATCAGACAGAACTTGACAACTTTGTCAATGGGGAAACCTTTACCTTTACCTTGGAATCATTAGCATGTGCAATTAGAAAAAATCTAGCCATTTCTCAGTTTATACGAGCAAATATGAATACAGGGCAGTTTTACACAATGATGATCTCTATTGTGTATTTTTATGCCAGAAGTTTCCTTACCAGAGTTGCTAAAATTAATTAATAGCTTTGGAGCCCTTTCTGGATATTCCATGGTCTAAATCTGAGGTTCTGCCTATTGGAGTTAATACTCCTTATTTTATTTATTTGATTTATATCCTGCTTTTCTCCTGAATGAGACTCAGATTAAAATGGAGCATTCAAACAATTTGTTGTTGTTGTTAACTGGCCTCACATCAATCTCAACCCATGACATCTCCAAGACCCCCCTGTCCTCCACTGCTCTGCCCAACTCCTGCAAACTCATATTCATGATCTCTTTAGAGTCCATCCATCTAGTATGTGGCCTTCCTCTCTACTTCCCTCCACCTTTCCTAGCATTGTTTTTTCCCCAATGATTCATGCTTTCTCATGATGTGTCCAAAGTACACCAGCCTAAATTTTGTCATCTTGGCTTCCTGGGAAATTTCTGGCTTGATCTGCTCTAGGACCCATTTGTTTGTCTTTTTGGCTGTCCATGGGATCCTCAGCACTCTTCTCTAGCACCACATCTCGAATGAATTGATTTTCTTCCTATCTTCTTTTTTAACTGTCCAGCTCTCACAGCCATACATGGTAATGGGGAATACAATGGCTTGTATGATTCAAACTTTTGTACTGAGTTCTATATCTTTGCATTTTAGGATCTTTTCTAGTTCTTTCATAGCCACCCTCCCCATTCTTAATCTTCTCCTGATCTCCTGGCTGAAGTCCCCATTTCTCTCAATATTTGATCCCAGATATGAGAACACTTTTACATTTCTATTTCCTCATTGTCTAGTTTAAATGTGTGTACGTTCTTTGTGGTCATTATTTTTGTTTTCTTTAGGTTCAACAGTAAACCTGCCTTTGCATTTTCTTCTTTGAACTTCCTTAATAATTGTTTCAGGTCTGTGAAGTTTTCTGCAGATATTATGGTGTCACCAGCATATCTCAGATTGTTGATATTCTTACCTCCTATTTTCACTCCTCCTTCTTCTGTGTCCAAGCCTGTTTTTCTTGCAATATGTTCTGCATATAAGAAGCAGCTTTGTCTGACCCCTTTGCCAATTGGGAACCATTGTTTTGTTTCTCCAAATTCAAAACAATATGGAGTATAAAAGTTTAAAAAGCAGCTCATTAGGAAGGATGTAGACAATTAAGAGTAGGTTCAGAGTAGGACAAGGATGATAAACCATATGGTGAACACAACATATGAGGAGAGATTGAAGGAACTGGGCACGTTCAGTTTGGTGAAGAAAAAAAAGGCTATCACAGAGGAGGATACAGATTTGCTCTCTGTTGCCTCAGAGGGTAGGACTAATGCTAATGATTTTAAGTTCAGGAGGGTGGATTTCAAGTGAATGTTAGACAGAACTTCTTGAGAGTAAGAGGAGTTTGACAATTTGGCCAATTACCAAGAGAAGTGGTTGGGTCTCTTTTTCTCTGGATGCCTTCAAAAAGAGGCTGGACAGCTACCTGCTGGAGATGTGCTAACTGGATTTCTTGCATTGAATGAAGGGTTGGACTCAATAGCTTATGGGGCCTCTTCCAACTCTATGACTTACATAATTCTATAAGCATTAAACCATAGAGCCAATTAAAACTATTTTTAAGACAATCAGAATAAAAAAAAATATTTTCCCAAAAGACAGTATACCCAATTGCATATATTTTATTTTATTCATGTATATTCTGCCTTTCTCTCAATAATGACTTAAAACAGACCTAAGCTGTTTAGGGTTTTATGGGTGAAAAACATAATTTTGAATTCTACCTGGAAACAGACCAGCATCCAGGGAAGCTATTTCAGCAAGGTTGTTATATGTGTCCTATAACTAGCTCTGGTCAAAAGTTTAGCTGCAGCATTTTGAACCTGCTGAAGTTTCAGAACAATTTCCAAAGAGAGCCTCATATAGAGTGCATTATAGTAATGCAATGAGGATATAATCAGGGCATGTGTTACTGTGCCAGATCAGGCATCTCAAGAAACAGGTGTAGCTGGCACACTAGTTTTAACTTCAAACACACTCCTGGCCACAGCTGAAACCTGGATAACCAGGTTCAGGGATGATTCCAAGAGTATGCCTAAGCTACAAACCTGAGATTTCAGGAAGTGAGTAACCCTACCTAGCTAATATATACTTTATAGACATCCATTTCAAGAAAATGTGTATTTGGAAATATGGTTAGCATATGTTAATGTATATGCCTAGCTTGCCATAGAATTGGAAGAGTTCACAGGGACCATTGAGTCTAACACCCAGCCAAGTTAGTGTTTCACCAATCAAAGCACTCCCAAGAGATGGCCATCCAGCCTCTGTCTAAAAACCTCCAGACAAGGAGATTCAACACTCTGAGGAGACAAATTCCACTGTTGAATAGTTCTGACCATCAGGAAGTTCCTCCTGAGATTTAGGTGGAATCTCTTTTCCTGTAGTTTGAATCCATTACTTTGTCCTAGTCTCTGGAGCTGTGGAAAACAAGCCTATTCCCTCTTTGATATGACATCCCATCAAATATTTAAGCATGACTAATATGTCCCCTCTTAACCTTCTTTTCATCAGACTAAACATACCCAGCTCTCTAATCAGCTCCTCATAGGGCATGGGTTCCAGACATTTTACCATTTTGGACATGCTCCAGCTTCTCAACATCCTTTTTGAATTATGGTGCCCAGAACTGAACACAGTATTCCAGGTGAGGCCTGACCAAAGCAGAATACAGTGGTACTATCATTTCCCTTGATCTGGACACTATACTCTTGTTGAAGCAACCAAGAATTGTGTTGGTCTCCTTGGCTGCCACATCACACTGCTGATTTATGTTCAGCTTGTGGTCTCCTAAGACTCCTAGATCCCTTTCACATGAACTCTTGTCTAGCTAGGTGTCTCCCATCCTATATCTGTGAATTTCATTTTGCATTGTGTTGATATTCTATGCATTTTCTTTCCTTTTTTATTTCTTTTCCTTTCTCTTTTCTTTTATTTGTTATAACCATACTCTAAAAATTCAAACAAAAAGAAAAACACTTTTCTTGCATTTTGTTCTTAGACCCACTGAATAAGTGTCTAATGTAATTTAATAACTTAGTGATCCCCCACTTACTGAAGGCTCTGGCATTAGATAAATGATTTTGAGTATCTAGCCAGTACTGAGAAAATTGTCAAGATGCTCTGTGGTACAGTGTGAAAACATGATGAAGGGTCATAGACATTCAGCTAGAAATCATCTGAGTTAAATATCTATAAAGAGCAATCCAGTAAGGATAAACAAACTTTATATGATAAAGGAGTGCAAAAAGCCCACAGGCTAAACATCTGAGGCTGCCTCTTGAGAGACAAGCTGAAGGCACAGAGAGAAAAAAGACTCATCCTTTAAAGATGAGCTGAAGAGGCCACTTTTACATTGGAAAGTGAGCTAAAGACATATAGCCATAATGATGATCTTGCTGTAACAGCTGAGTGACCATAAGGGTTATACCAACTTCTTTCTTTCAGTTAGTCTCAAAGGTGCTACAAGATCTCTTTGTACAAGGGTATTATCACAGTTGAAAATATGCAAGATAACATAAAAAATGTGGAACATAAGCATTTTGCTGTACATGGTTGAACAAATAGTTTAACTTTAAATGAATATGAAATAGATGAAGTTGCTTTGTTCTCTATTAATCTTCCTAAAACCTAATGCTCAAAAATATTTGAGGAGTTCCTTGTTGGCTTGCCTACCCAAACTATACTGTGAGCCAAAAGATAATCCATAAAGACCTTCAGATAAATACAAGTAAACAGATTCAAGACTGAACCTTCCGTTGTATTGATTCAGAAACGTTATCAGTATGCTGATGACACCCAGCTCTATCTCTCCTTTAATCTGACTCCAAGGAAGCTGTCTCTGTACTAAACCAGTCTCTGCTGTTGGTAGTGGACTGGATTTGGGTGGAGGGGATAAATTGAAACTTAGGGGGGATGCAAACGGGCGGCCTTGGGCCACCCCGGGAAACAGAGGATCAAGCCGAGGCTACCAGACACATCGGGCCCGATCCTCCCTTTTGCTGCCTGGGAAAGGAGCACCAAAACGCTGCTTTAACTGCCATGGCTCAATACTATGGAATCCTATGTTATGGATTTGTAGTTTACTATGGCACCAGATCCCTCTGACAGATAAGGCTAAATATCTCACAAAACTACAAATCTCAGAATTCCATAGCATGGAGATGGTGTCAAAGTGCATTATTTCTGCAGTACAGATTAGACCTAACAGGCCTATGTCTCTGAATTTTACCTGCATGATATCTGCATTCAATTTCACAAACTACTACAGTTGCATTGACTATGCCATTCAAATTTAAAAAAAAACAACCCACTGCCAGATCTAACAAAAGGGTATATGGAGCCAGCATAGTGTAGTGGTTTGAGCATTAAAACTATGACACTGGAGACCTGGGTTTGAACCCCCTTCTCAGTCATGTAAATCCATTGGGTGACCCTGGGCAAGTCATACTCTCTCAGCCTCAGAGGGTGGCAAAGGCAAACCTGCTCTGAAAAAACGTCAAGAAAACCCCATGATAGGATTGTCATGTTAGAAATGACGTGAACAGCGCAACACACACACACTTTTCAAGGCACTGCTCTTGCCCAGAGGTTCTTCCCCGTCACTGAGGCCAGGAGGAGAGGAACCAGGCCCTGAGACCTAGCAAGCCCAGCTGGGTCAGGTTTTGTGTTGGGGGTCCTCCTGCTGCACCCTAAAGCGAATGGGAGGGGGTTGCAGTGAGTGTGGTGGCTGGGCAGAGAGAGGGCCCAGCAGTGTGCCATTTGCTCTGGGAGAGGAGATCCCTCCTTCATAGGACTCCACTCCAGGGCAAACTGCCAGGCCCAGTGGCACCTCCTCAGTCACACTGGATAGCCAAAGAGGCAGCAAGCATGTAGGCTGCAACTGCACTGCAGAAATAATGCAGTTTGACACCGCTTTGACTTCCAGGGCTCAATGCTATGGAATTCTGGGGTTTGTAGTTTGGTGGGACACCAGTGCTCTGACAGAGAAGGCTCACAAAACTACAAATCCCAGAATTTCAAAGCACTAAGCCATGGCAGTTAAAAGCGGTGTCAAACAGCACTAATTCTGTGGTGCAGATTAGATCTCAGAGTCCTTCATGGGGCTGAGAACTGGACCCCATACTCCTTCATACCATTCCTTGTCCTGGTTTGGATACTTCTGTTTACGCAGCCTAAAATTTCATAGGTAGTCTTTTGGACAAACATCACACTACTATGTGATCTCCTGAAACCCAGAGTCCAACACATGGGCCTTTCAGCTGCTGCTGGACTACATCTCCCATCATCTCTCTCCACTGACTATGGAGGACTGATGGAGGGTGACCAGATGTGTCCTAACTGCAAAGGAGGACAAGGCAGCCCCAAAATGGAGGACACTGAAGAAAAATGTAGGGCATGAAAGCTAAAAACACTCATATAAATATAAAATTCATGTTGCTCAAAATGGAGGACATTTGGGAAAATTCCTCCCGGGCAGAAGGCTGAAATGTAGGACGTGTCCTGGAAAAGGAGGTCACCCAAAGTTTGCGACCTCTTTGTCTAAGTCAAGAGACTGGTTCCCAGGCTTTGGTCTTCCAAATGTTCTGGTCAGCCTGAGACTGAAGTGGACTATTCCTGCAGAGGAGGATGCAACCTCTGTTAGCACGAACTCTATTTTCGTGGTCATCTCTCCAGGAAAACCTCTGCTCTTTCTCCTCCTCCTCCTCCTCCTCCCCGGAACTTAAGGCAAGGGGTCTCTGTTTCTGGAGGGAAGGAGATTCTGAGGAGACGGAAGTCCTTCTGCGTCACGTGACGCGGCGCTAGTGTCGAAAGCGGAAGTGGGGATGGTTGTGGGGCCGAGAGTCCGGGCTTCGCCTGGGAGGCGATAAGGGAGGAGGCGGCGGCGGCGGCGGCGGCAGCAGTTGTGTCGGTGTCTTGGCCGGTAGGGGCTCCAGGCATGGCGGCTCCTCCTCTTCCATGGGGTCTGATGGGGGCGCTGTTGGCCCTGGCCCTGCTGGTGGGGACGGCAGCGGGGGAAAAGGTGAGTCCTCTGTCCGGGTTGGTTCCTCTGAGGATGCCTCCTTCCCTCCCTCCCTCCCTCCCTCCGGGGCTTTATGTTGTCCCCCCATTGGGGCGTCTCGGGTAGGAGAGCTCACTCCTTGGGCCTCCAGATCGTTTGGACTTCATCTCCCAGAATCCTCTGCCACTGGCCAAGCTGGCCAGGACCCCTGGGAGTTGAAGTCTAAAGGGTCAGAGTTTGAGAACCCTTAGTCTAAGAGAGTGGTGGTGTTCCCCAATCTTTGGTCTTCCAAGTGTTCTGGACCTCATTTCCCAGAATCCTTGATAATTGATCAAGCTGGCTGAGGCTTGTGGGAGATGAAGTCCAAAGAGCCAAAGTTTGAGGCCCCTTTGTCTAAGAGAGTGGTGGTAGCAGTTCCCAGTCTTTGGTCTTCCAAATGTTCTGGGCTTCATTTCCTTGACAATTGGCCAAGCTGGCTAGGACCGCTGGGAGTTGAAGTCCAAAGGGCCAGTTTGAGAACCACTAGTCTAAGAGAGTGGAGGTGGTTCCCCATCTTGGTCCCATAAATGTTCTGGACTTCATCTCTCAGTAACCTCGACCACTGGCCAAGCTGGCTGGGCCTTCTGGGAGATGAAGTCCAAAGGATTGGACTTTGAGAATCCCTTGTCTAAGAGAGTGGTGGTGGTTCCCCATCTTTGGACTTCCAAATATTCTGGACTTCATCTCCAAGAAATCCTTGACAATTGTCAAGTTGGCTAGGGCTTCTTGGAGTTGAAGTGCAAAGGATCAGAGTTTGAGAACCACTAGTTTAAGAGAGTGGTGGTGATTCCCCATATTTGGACTTCCAAGTGTTCAGGACTTCATCTCCCAGAATCCTTGACTACTGGCCATGCTGGCTGGGCCTTCTGGGAGTTGAAGTCCAGAGGACCAACGTTTGAGAACCACTAGTCTAAGTGACAAAGAAATGGGTCTTAGGAGAGATCAAGCCTGAAACTTCCTTAGAAGCCAAGATGATCAAACTGAGGCTGTCATACTTTGGTCACATCATTGGAAAAGGCAGTAATGCTAGGGAAGGTGGAGGGGTGCAGAAAGAGAGGAAGGCCGCATGCTAAATGGGTGGACTCTATTAAGGAGATCATGGGTATGAGTCTGCAAGACCTAAGCGGAGCAGTGGAAGACAGGAAATCCTAGAGATGTCTCATCAACCATGGATTTGAAATCAACTCAAGGGTGGTTAACAACAACAGCAGTCTAGGACAGTGTTGGTTCCCAGTCTTTGGTCCTCCAAATGTTCTGGACTTCATCTCCCAGGATCGTCAGCCACTGGCCAAGCTGGCTAGGACTTCTGCAAGTTGAAGTCTAAAGGGCCAGTTTGAAAACCACTAGGCTAAGAAAGTGGTGGTTCCCAATCTTTGGTCTTACAAATGTTTTGGACTTTAGTTCCTAGAGTCCCTGACAGTTAGCCAGCTGGGAGTCAAAAGTGTCTGGAAGCAACGAAAGTTGAGGGATACTGGTTTTCTGAAAGACCCTGTTCAAGGGCTTTAAAGTCTAGCTGTTAGTCATATTTCAGCATTCCCTAGATGCTGTCAGTCTCATCTCCATTGTTGCTTCCTCTGGATGTGTTGTCTTTTTCTCAGTGGCATCCCTATGGTTGGCGTCACCCGGTGCAATAATTCATGGTGTCACCCCCCACCATTGGCCATTTCACACCATACAGAATCCTTAGTAATGTGTTTTGGGTTTTTTTTTTGCACAAATGTTACTGAAATCATAATTCCCATATATCAATGAATGCAATGCGAATAGTTGTGATATAAACAATTAGCAAAATTAAAATTACACCTTCAAATTACAATAGCATATGTACAGCCTAAATGTATTTACATATACATTGTGAAGATTTGGTTAAAACGTGATGTTTTTAAATAAAATTTAAAAAGAATTTTAAACATTCAATTAAAAAAAAATTAAAATTTTGAAATTTTAATTTTAAAAAAATTCTGGGGCCTCTCCTTTCTCCTCCCACTGAGCTTCACTCCACTCCCACCATCTCTTAAAGCATTTCAAAGAGACACAGACGAATGCCACAGCCCCTTTCTGCCAAAAGGTAGGTATTAGAGAAGAAGTGGTGTCACACACACACCCTTTAGGGTGTCACCTGGTGCAGTCCCCACTCACCGCACCCCCCTAGTGATGCCACTGCTTTTTCTCACTATCTAGCAACATCTTTTTCCCTTTAAAAATTGTAGGGAGTGGAAAACAGGCAAAGGGATGTCAAGGAAATAACTACTATTACTGCAGTTTTCTGCCTTGCTCTATGCTAAATAATCCTGGGACCTATATCTTGGGGAGATCATTGGAACTGGTTCTGTTGAAGAGCCTCGACTCTATTCTTTGTGACTTCATATTTGAAGCTTCCCAGCGGAGAATTCTAAATACTAAACTGCAAAATACAGGATTTCATAGGATGGAGCCATGGCAGTTAAAGTGATATCAAAGTGCTACAATTGTGTGGGCTGGATGCATTCTGGGTGTGTTATTGTGATTTAGTTGTTTCTCTCTTTCCACCCCCAGAAGTATTTGTCACTTCCTCATGTTTGCATGGTGAGCTGTGACAGAAGGCATCTTTTGTTTAAGCCTGTAATCATCAACACACTTAACTTGGAAGCACAATATTTTGATTAGTATTATTTAATCTTTACGTGTGTTTGTCGTTGAAGCACTTCTCTTTAGTTTTGTATATATTTGACTAGCAGAACAGTACTTAAGATGTCATCCATTAAACTGAGAATTGAAATTTGATCCATTGTTAATACCAAAGCATATTCAGATCCTGGATTCTTTTCTTATTCCTAGTCCTTGTTTAATATGTTGTTGTAGGTGCAAACATTTGTCCATGTGGGAACCAGGAGTTCCTTTTTTTTTTTTTGCTAAGATTAAGCACAGTTGGCTATGTATGAGTATTACATGGTGAATTGTTGTAGACTTCTATGGCAGTTGTGTACTGTAGGAAAGTTGATTTGATGTTGCCTTCCTAGAAGTGACTATAGACTTGGATGAATTTTTTAAAAAGCAATACAAGTAGAAGTTGTGTCTTTTAATATACTTTGTATTCTTTTCTGAGAGTAAGAAAGGGGGTATGTTTTATGGATATGAATGATGCTTTATGCCTGATTTCTTGGTGTTCTGACACTTAATAGGGAAAAATGCTGGAAGAGTATATTTACCCTCTTTCTTAAAGCTGGTGAAAGTTTTCTCACACTATATAACTTGAAACCTGCTTATTTTGTGTTAGTATACTGCTGAAGGAGCATCCGTGGAGAATGCTTGACCGCCTGCTCAGTTGCTTCTCCCAAGGTAACCAGGTGCAAAGAGAGAAGCTCTCCCTGGCAAGGAAGGACTCTCAGTCCTTCTTCACTGGGGCAGACAGGAGCATAGCTGGCTTCAAACTTTTCTCCCCAGCAAGGAAGAACTTTCAGTCTAAGAGGTGAAGCCTCAACCCTGGATACTCCTCCCCCTACATCGTCAGAGTTATGCCTTCCCCACACAGTTTCATATTATCCTGCACACACACACACACACCATTTTTTTTCTTCTGCTAGCTCTTCTCTCAGCCTGTTTGGGGGTTGTACTGGATGGCCCTTGTGGTCTCTTCCAACTATAATTCTGTGATTCTAAGAAAGAAAGCAGGAGCACCAATGCAACTTCAACCTGCCAGCTCTAGCAAAATTTAACAAAGCTTAACCAGGGTCCTGAATGGGAAAGCTCCTTTTCGTTGCCACTTCTACCCTGCCACCATGTGCTTTAACTCCTCATCTCCACTATGGTTCTAAAGGCAGCTGGTTTCCCTTGTCATTCACACTCCAATACTTTAAGTGAAGCCCCCCCCCAGCTCCTTTTTTGTCAATGCCCCTCTGGATTTTCCTCTGGGGGGGGGAGGGTATACTTCCTGCTTTGGAAATCTATTACAAGGGGTTCCTAAAATTGAGTTCTCTAGTAGTGTTGGATTAGAACTCCCATTATCCCTCACTGTTGGCCATGCTGTCTAAGTATTCTGGGAGTTGAAATCCAACAACATCTGAGAACCCAGTTTGGGTACGATTACCGTAGTCACTTTCTAAGCCTTATGACAAAAATTAAGCCTTATATACCAGGTAATCTAGACCAGTAAGCAATGCCTTTCAGAAACAAAAACAAAACCCTGTTGTGTTGTCATACATACACAGTTACTTTGAAATATTTATTTATTCCTCTAATTGAGTAACTACTTTCTTTGTTGTAGGTTTTTTTGTAGTGCTATTTTGTTGTTGTTGTTGTTGTTAGTGCTAATAAAACAAATCTTGGTCAAACCTAGTTTCATAGCATGACAGCTAGAAGGGCAGCTTCTTTATATTTAATATGTGAAAAGGATAGTTTTATATGGTTGTAGGGTTGAAATATTTCTCCCTGAAATCCTTAAAGTACAAAAAATTTAAATACCTCTTTGAGGAGTTGTGTACTCTTTTTAATATGTACCCGTTATACTGGGATATGGCAAACCTATTAGTTCACATTCATTTTTCAGAATTCTGAGGATGTCCGATGTAAATGCATCTGCCCTCCTTACAAAGAACATGCTGGTGACATTTTCAGCAGAAATGTTTCACAGAAAGACTGGTGAGTATATGACATTTCATTTTATACCTGTAATGCTGGAATATAATGTTCATATATAGCAGTTAAACTGTTTAAGAAGTATTTTTGTTGATAGAGAAAACTGAAATTTAGACATTAACAACCAAGTCCAATTTTTATTTCCAACTAAGGTAGAATAGAGCCAATGTGGTATAGTGGTTTCAGCCTTGGACTATGACTCTGGAGACCAGGGTTCAAATGCCAGCTCAGCCATATAAACCTAATGGATGTCCCTGTGCAAGTCACACTCTTTCAGCCTCAGAGGATGGCAGTGGCAAGCCTTTTCTGAAGAAACTTGTCAAGAAAACCCTGTGAGAGGGTTGCCATTAGTCAAAAACAGCTTGAAGGCACACAACAACAAAGGGTAGGACTACTCAATCACAGCTGACAGAGACTTATCCAAGAAAACTTACCATTGTAATTGCTGATAAAAGTGTTTTTAGCAAATATTGACTGGGAGTGAATGCAGTGGGGCCTCCTTATCCTTGGGCTTGCCATCCACGGATTTAAGCATCTGCGGACAGCAAGTCCCATTGTCCCCAATGGCAGTGTGTGCATGCAGCTGCGCTACCTGGGACAATGGAACTTCAAGTCTGTCATTTTTTGGTATCCTTGGGTCTGGAATGGCTCTCTCGTGGATACCAAGGTCCGACTGTACTTATGCAACCAGGTGACATTATTTTTGTTTACTTAATGTTTGTGTCACCAAAAATATATTTTGCATCTACTATCTTCTGTACATCAAATTGTTACAATTCTAACTAAATCAGTTTCAGTTCTGGGTTTTAACACAACAAAATATGGAAAAATCAAAGTGGGAAGTGATTACAGAGAGGGAGGCAGAACACTGTATTTACAGGAAATTTTTCTGTGTGCTTAATTAGCACAGTGGATAACATGTCCTGCAAATATACTGGCACAATGATCAAATAATTACTTTTAAATTAAGTCAGCTGTATTAAGTATGGCTTTATTTACAAATGCTCTATCTGTGGTTCATCTAGTAGATGTGACTTCGGTTTGGAAGATGTTGTGAGACTAATAGCATATTTATTCTTGTGCAAACATTACATCGTGTGATAACATGCCATTCTCTGAAGTGTGTAGTGTGGTAACTTCTCATCATCTGATACAAATTTCAGGGGAAGGGTCAATAAATTAACTTCTGAAGAAAGTCAGTCCAAGAAAACCTGCAAGAACAGTAAAATGCAAAGGACTGCCAATTCTTGCTTTTAATGAACTTGTACTTTTTTTTGAGACAATTCATTGTGTCCTGAAATAGTCACCTCTTGTGAAAACTTGAGGAGGCTATTACATTTTTTCTCTGTCTTCCCTGTGTAAGGCTTGATCAGTGTTTGAAACCACAAATCAAAGGTTTCCTTAGTAATTGTTTTGTTCATATAAGATTAGAAGATGTTGTGGTAAATTGTAAGTGAGGGAAAAGGCACAATTGTTCTATAAAAAGATTGTGCAGTATTTCTCCTGACAGCATGAAGCAGGAAGAAAAATGGAAGACAGCTGAAACAGTCCTACCTTTCCATGATCATTTGCTTGTTGAGAATAGTTGTCTTTTACCACCATTTTCAGTTGAACAGTTATTGTTGATACCAAAAAGACTGGGCTCCCCACCAGTCAGATCGAGACTGAAATGCACTGCTTCACAGTGTCAAATTATTAAATTAACATCATTATTGTAACATTAAAATGGAAGTAGCTGGATGCTGGTGGGCTGGATTGTTTTTAGGGCCGAGATGTTTATGTGCTGTGTGAGGTCTTTTACCTGAGCATTTAATTCAGCTCCTGCGCATTTAAATCCTGCTTATTCTGCCACTTCCAGGCCCCCATAATTGTAACCTTTCAACTGAGGAGCAGTAATGGGGATGATGAAGGCGGTGTGTGTGATCATATGGGCATAAGGCCTGGGTATCATAGAGCCCGCCGGCCGATGTTTCAAGAATCTCTTGTCTAGAAAATTGCCATACCAATATTTGAACTCTTAATTTAAAAATGTATTTTTTTCATTGTTGGCAGCTGGTAATTCACTAAGTGGCTAGCTTTTCATGTAGCAGATTAAATATTTAAATAGATCATTACATGAGTTGAATGTCAAATATTCTAACTTTAGAAAATATGAATAATTTATTGTTTTGCTCTTGCTTCATTCAGCATGATTTCTCATTGGGGAATACTTCTCTGTAGGGGTGTAGACCTACCAAAACTTATTTTAAACCTCTTTTTCTTTCTACCTAGTGATTGTCTTCATGTTGTGGAGCCTATGCCAGTTCCTGGGCCAGATGTGGAAGCCTACTGCTTACGTTGTGAATGCAAATATGAGGAAAGAAGCTCTGAAACAATTAAAGTAAAGATATCCCTTGATTATTGTTTTCTTAAATTGTCAACTTACACATATTTGTCTTTACCCCAAATATAAATATATTAAAACAGTATGCAAAAATGTTAACATTCAAGTTGTGTAGCAGAATCTATAAAATTCCATGCAGTCTTGTCCAGTCACAGTTTTCAGGCATTGTTATGGGTTAAGCAGTTTATTGTGAGGCAAGCTGTGCAGCAGCTACTGTAACAGGATAAAGTTGATAAGGTCTTTTAAAAAAATTAGTGCTTCCTCACCTCCCTTACAGCTGTTTTCATTAGTACAGGTTAGTTAAGGATGGTTATAAGTTATAAATCCTAAGTTTTTTGTGGGTTTTTTGGGCTGTGTGGCCATGTTCTAGAACAGGGGTAGGCAACCTTTCCCCTTTAAGGGCTGAGGGACTTCAGCTCCCAGAATCCCAGGAGCTATTGGCCAACATGGGACTATTGGCCAACATGGCTGAGGCTTCTGGGAGCTGAAGTCCCTCGGCCCTTAAAGGGGAAAGGTTGCCTACCCCTGTTCTAGAAGAGTTTCTTTCTGACGTTTTGCCAGCATCTGTGGCTGGCATCTTCAGAGAATACTGGAATAGAAGAGAGTGGGTATATGTATACTGTGAGACCCTGGGTAGGGAGGAGTGATTCCCTTTATAAACTGTGTATTGTTCTGTTGTTGATGGCAGGGCCTCAGGGTGGGAGGATATGCAACCGAGGATTAGGGTCTGTAATTGTTGATCATTGTCTGATGGAAAAGCCCCTGACCCTGGTGGTTTCCAATTTGCATTTGCTGAGCGCTGATTTTCCTATTTTGCAGGACTGGTAGCCAAACTTTGTTTACTTTAAGGATTTCTTCTTTCCTGTTGAAGTTGTCCAAGTGTTTGTGGGTTTCGTTGGCTTCCCTATTCATTCTGACCTGATAGTTGTTGGCATGGTCCAGAATTTCAGTGTTTTCAAACAGCATTTTATGCCCAGGATGGTTTATGATGTGTTCTGCTACTGCTGATTTTTCTGGCTGGCCCAGTCTGCAGTGTCTCTCATGTTCCTTGATTCGTGTTTGGACACTGCATTTGGTGGTCCCTATGTAGACTTGTCCGCAGCTGCATGGTATGTGGTAAACTCCTGTGGCTGTGAAAGGGTCTCTCCTATCCTTCACTGAGTGCAGCATTTGTTGAATTTTCTTGATCGGTTTGTAAACCATTTGGAGGTTGTGTTTCCTCACCACTTTCCCTATTCTGTCTGTGAGCCCTTTGATGTATGGTAAAAAATACCTTCCCTTTGGGTGGTTGCTCTCGTCTTCACTCCTCTGGATTTTTCTGGTCTGGCAGCCCTTCTGATGTCTGAGCTGGAGTAACCATTTGCCTGTAGAGCCTGGTCTAGGTGCTTCAATTCCTCTGCTGAACCACCTGAACAACATCCACCCTAACATCCAATTCACTATGAAAAAAGAA
>CM034701.1:106446077-106471169 GCA_020142125.1 Phrynosoma platyrhinos
TCATCTGCAAACCAAACCAACGTCTGGGTCACACAGTATACAGAAAACACACACATACAAACAGATACCTGCACAAGAGCTCCAACCATCACCCAGGACAAAAAAGAAGCACAATAAAAATACTGGTAGACCGGGCAAAACGCATCTGTGAACCCCACTTCTTGAAAGAAGAATTGAAACACCTAGACTGGTTCTTGTATAACCTGCTGGTGCGGAATCAAAACACAATTTATCACACCTCTTGATGCCTGGTAGTAGTTTGTAAGAAGCAAATCGAACACAGATCTTCTAACTTTAGATGTGGTTTGACTGTCATTATGTATATGAGGGAAATACACTCTGCCCTCCACATTCGCAGGGGTTAGGGGCACAGGACCCCCACGAACGTTGAAAACCCAAGAATAACTCCCCCCCCCCCACGGAAGCCAGTTAAAGGGAGGGAGGAAGAGGAGCAGGGAATGCACTCCTCTTCCCCCCCCCCAGTCCCTTTAACTGGCTCCCCACCCTTTTCCTAAGCAGATGGGTGCCTGCCTTCTGCAAGCACCATTTGTCCAGGAAAGAGGTTTGGAGGGGGTGGATCCATCCCTTCCCCTTTCCCAGGCAGATTGGTGTCTGGGGTAGGTAGCAATCCTCCTGGGAAAGGGGTGGGGTTGGTGTGCGCACCCTTCCTGGCTTCTCACTCCTGGGCCTTTTCTCCCAAGGGGAAAACACCCAAGAGGGAGGAGGAGTGGGTGTACTCATGGCCTTGACCTCATGAATAATCAAAACTGTGAGTGTCAAAGATTCGAAGTGGAGGGCCAAGTGTACTTACAGTCCTATGATGTCAAGACCCTCAATTACTTAAGGGCCTGCTCTAAGAAATAATTGAAAAGATATGTCATGCTGAAAAGATCACACAACTATAATTGGGGCCTCCTAGAATATTCCAAACATTCTATAAAATTCTTCCTTTTCATTCTTTGTATGCTGGTCATGCATTGTTTCACATTATGTTAATGTTTTTGGAAACATCAATGAGTATATGGACCTTACTGAATAGCTAATTTAATCATTCTCTGTGATATTGACACTGATCTTGCCTGCCATACAGTCTGCTTTATTGAATGCCATTCAAAACAAGATTTAAGTTGTGATACTTCTCTCTTCAAATACAATAGGTGTAACACTGGAACATATCAGTCCTTGCTTACTTGTCTTGGTTCTTACTGGTTTCACTTTATTCAATTTTAAGAATAACTTAATAAAACTTTGTAATCTGCGTGGAAGCATGCCATGGTATGTAGTAACTGAATAGAGTCCCAACACATGAACATACCAGTTCAAGGTATAACCTTAATATTTTCCATCAAATAAATAGATGAAATTTCAAGCAAAATAAGCATGTTTGTAAATATGTGTGTTGTTCAGGAATATGGTATGGATTGCTGTTCCCCATAAATGTTTGCTGCTGCAGTCTATGAAACCACCCATAAAATATCTAGAACAGTGGTTCTCAACATTTGGTCCTGAAGATGTGTTAAAATTCACTCTCAGAAGCCTGAGCCAACATAGCTAGTGGGAAGAGAATATGAGAGGACAAATCAAAAATCTGGACTTCCGGTTGGGAAGGGCTCCGTTCCGGACGGAGTGAGGTTTAGCTCCGTCCTGGACTATCCTTTATTGTGCAGTTATTTCTGAAAAAATCATAGAAAATAAAGAACTTTATGAAGACTCCTTAGGTATAAGGAGTACAGAAGACCCCATGAAGGTCAGATTCCCATCTCAGCCTCGTTAAAACGAAGAAAAAGAAAATCAACGAGACGGACGAGACGGAGGAGACCTTGGGAGATACTCCTGCACATAAAGGTTAGCATATGCTTGCTTGGCCCACCAACTATTAAGCAAGATTAAAAGATTAAATCTAATCAGCTAACGCTGAATATAAAGCTTGTAAAAGACTGTAATTTGAGGTCGAATAGCATCTAGCATATAGATTCCTTTGGGACAGAAAAAACAGATTGAAGCTCAGATAGAGCTGAATCAAAAGAGCTGAACGGAAGAATGTTTGCAGCTGGGAAGAAATAAGTAAGCAAACAAAAAGGACAATTTCCAAATTAAAAATAGTAATACATATATATATAAAAAAAAAAAGAGGAAAGGAGAGAGTCGAGAGAATCAAATACATCTTACTAAAAAGTGAAGGAGAAAAATAAAGAAAACTTACAAGAAAACTTACAAGACCAAAAGTCGCGGTCACTTTAAGAACTCAGCGCAGCCTTGGGTGTTGCAGTTAAAACCGAAAGAGTTTGAAAGAGAGAGAAAGAAAGAGAAAACTATTCATGGAAAGAGAAAGTGACGTGGCAGAAAGAAAGAAAATCAGCTGGTGAAATTAACATCCTCGGTCGTATCTTGCTGTGAATATAGATATAAAGAGGCTTATTGAACAGATGAAAGGAGACAGGAAAAGGAGAGAAATTTGACTGCGGAGTTAGACATTCCATGTCCGACCGTCGCTTCAAGGGAAGAGTTGAAACAAAGACTTCTATGGAAAGGAACGGGCGGAATATATAGCCACAAACTTCAAAACTTAAAATTTAAAACAGTTAAAAAGAAAAAGAAAGAAAAAGGAAAGAATAGAACAGAACCACTCAGAACTGTGAGTTATAACAATAAGTTAACGAAGCTGGTGGAATTGAAGCTGATAGAACTGAAAATCCAGGAAACAAAACAAAGAACTTATTAAGAGATAGTAGTAAAAGGGAAAATTATAGCAGAAGAAGCAGAGAGATAGATACAAAATGAAGAGAATTTAAAGAGGAAGAGGGTAATTTAAAACCAATGGGTTGGCTTCAGAGGTTCTATTCCTATAAGGAATCCCTTGCACCTAGCATATTGCTGACCAGTACTAACTGCTGTTTCATGTTCCTGAAGTCATAAAGTTTGCATAGGCAATGAATTGAGATATCAATACATTCATGTTACTTGAAAAAATATTTTCACTTCTTCCTCTGATAATCCCTTTTTGTAGAACATTCTTTTATTTTCTCTTCATTTCTTTATGATAAACGTGGAGGTAGCTGGGAAAAATAATTTGCTTCTGTGGTTTAATTCTTTGCATACACTCCAGTTAATGTATTTTTATTGTATTTCTATTTTAAATTGTTATTGTTTTAATTTGTAAACTGTTTTAACTGAGATGCGATTTAATAACTTTTTAAGGGGGGAGGAGGGAATTATATTATTTTAGTTGTATGTTGTTTTACTGTTGTACACCACCCAGATTGGCATGCCACAGGGCCGTATATAAATAAAATTTATTATTATTATTATTATTATTATTATTATTATTATTATTATTATTATTATTATTATTATTATTAATGATAAATTGCTAAGAATGTAAGGCCTGCACATTTATGTTGCGGTAGATATTTTGTTTTATGTTGCTTGTTGTATGCTCTAAATCAGGGGTAGGCAACCTTTCCCCTTTAAGGGCCAAGGGACTTCAGCTCCCAGAATCCCAGGAGCTATTGGCCAACGTGGGACTATTGGCCAACATGGCTGAGGCTTCTGGGAGCTGAAGTCCTTCGGCCCTTAAAGGGGAAAGGTTGCCTACCCCTGCTCTAAATTGTTCTGTAGTGCCATAAACTGAAATACTGTGTTACGTTTTATAGATTACTATCATCATATATTTGTCCATCTTGGGTCTCCTGCTCTTGTACATGGTGTATCTCACAATGGTAGAACCTATTCTGAAGAGACGGCTCTTTGGACATTCACAACTAATTCAAAGTGATGAAGACATTGGGGTAAGTGTTTTCTAAATAGTCCAGGAGCTTTACAGTGTCATTCACAAGTGAACTTTGAAAGCAATTCAATTTCTTCAGACTAGCACAGATCTCATGACAGTGTCTTAAACTCTTCTGCGGTGTTTCTCAGCTTGGAGTTGCAAGCAGAACCTTTTTGAATTTAGGGGAATAATTTTACATTCCAGGTAAAATTATTTAGAGATGATAAAACCACCACTAAAAATTCTGCATCAAGGTGAAAGTGCTTGCTATGAAAATCTGAGTTACATGAAAGAAACTTGCAGGCATTTGCTTATTTCTCTTAAATACTATTTCTGCTCTTAACAATAAAGGACAACAATGGTGCTACATGTCCTGTGACCTCTTGAAATGTTTTTGAGCTTCTATGGATTCTGTGACATCATGTATTACTGTTAAAAGTTTTAAGCCTACATTTGTTACTCCTTAGGTTGAAACTTGCTTGTAAAAGCAGAAATGTTAAGATTAAGTTCATTAATTTTTGCAAACTATCAGATACTTCTCTTGGATGGCATAGCACTGGAATCACAGTGCTCTGTATAGCTTTTAATTTAATTTAAAGTGTAGAAAGTGTCTTCAAATCTGATTATAATATCTTAGTTCTAGATGTATGTACTGGTGTATCTGTCTATATTGCTGGTTTAAAATGTTAATCTGACTATGTGCTATTGTATTCTAGCCTATCTCTTTGCTGAGACATTAATGTGAGGTAAAATGTAACTATAATTTGGTTTATCTTGAAATTCTGAATGCAAAAAATGACCAGTTGCTCTTGAAAAAAAAATTCAGGCAGTCAAAAGCAAAGAGTTTTCTTGGAAATTTCCATGGAAACCTGAAATTGCTCACAATCATAATTTGTAATAATTGGTACTATTTCTGGTAGATTGCACCAACCCCCCCTCTTTTTTTTTTTTTTTTTTGGGTGCTAACTACTGTATCTTGACTTCTTGAACATGGCTTATTATTCCCAAATCCCACCCCCACTTTTTTGCCAACTACTGTATTTTGACTTCTTAAACATGTCTTATGATTCCCAGTTTGGTATTTGTATATGTCAAAATGCTAACAGTCTTGACCTGTTATACCTAAAATTAGTTTTTCTATGTTAACATGGTAAACAGTCTATAATGTGGATATTTAATCTTGAATATGTATCACATACACAAACTTCTCCAAATCTGACCACCAAGACAAACCCTGATGTTCAAAACATCTTTGAACCAACAATAGGTTTGGGATTGAATGTCCCTCATTTATGGATTGCATGTATTCATAGATATGCTTAATAGGATTACTGAAATGTTTACTATAAATACTCAGTTGTCATTCAACTCTGTCAGCTAAACAGCTGTGTTTTTGCTTTTTATTTTTAAGATATTGAATGTAAACATGTGTATTGGTATTATTTGACATCTTGAAGTGAGTATTCCAAATAGTTTCGTAATAGGTGTTGCTGATTAGTAAGAGAGAAGGTTAAACATGGAGTCACAGTGTGTCAGCAGTTTGAGTTTCGTGCTATCTAGTATAGAGTGAAAAAAATACAATACAATATAAAATCTAATAATGTATTGTTATTATATTGAGAGGCAGTGTATTGCGTGGTATGATCTTGGACTAGGACTGTTATGCAATATTTCCAGTCTTTCTTGGAGGGGTGAACTCAAAAAATGGTGTAGAGGGACTCCTGTTCGACTCCCTGGCTATTGGCCTATGGAGTCCCACCGAGTTCTGTTTTGTCTCCCATGCTATTTAACATCTACAATGAAACTTATGGGAGAGATCATTTCAAGGTGAGGTGTTACCAGTATGTGGCTGACACCCAACTCTATCTCTCCTTTCAATGCAATTCCAAGGAAGCTGTCTCTGTACTGAACCAGAGCCTGCTGTCAGTAATGGACTGGATGAAGGCAAACAAATGGAAACGTAACCCAGACAAAACAGAGGTGCTCCTGCTCAGTCGTAAGGCAGATCAGGGAAAAGGGACTCTGCCTGTTCTGTATGGGATTATATTCCCCCTAAAATTTCAGGCTCGCAGCTTGGGTATACTCCTAGATCCAGCTCAGAGCCTGGATGCCCAGATTTCAGCTGTGTCCAGGAGTGCAATTGCACATTTAAAACTAGTGCACCAGCTGCATGCATTCCTTGAGATGTCAGATCTGTCTGTGGTGGCACACACCTTGATTACATCCCATTGGTCTACAGTAATGCAGTGTATAGGGGGCTGCCTTTGGAAACTGTTCAGAAACTCCAGTGGGTTCAGAATGTGGTGGCCAAAATGCTGACTGGGGCCAGTTATAGGGAGCATCTAACTCCCTTGTTGAAGCAGCTCCACTGGCTAGCACTTCATTTCTGGGCACAATTCAAAGTGCTAGTCATCAGGTATAAAGGCCTACATGACTTAGGTCCAGACCATCTAAAAGATTGTATTAAAACTGCCAGGGATCTAAGATCTATGGAGGAAGGCTTTCTCTTGGTCCAGCCACCATCACAGGCTCCTTTGGTGCTGTGAAGACACTTCTCACTGGCTGCTTCCACTCTCTGGAATACCCTTCCACACAAGGCTAGTCTGGCCCCCTTCCTGCTTTCCTTTTGCCAGCAAAAATATTTTTATTCAAGCAGGCTTTTAATATATAATTGTGTCAGGGAGGTTTTTATATGGGGTGTGTGTTCTAGCTATGTTTTTAACTTTTGCATGTTTTATGACATTTTATACTGTTTTAGCCACCTGGTTTTAATTGTTTTTAAAAAATTGTAAATTAAAATAAAACACAGTTTTATCTGTCAACCACCTTGGATCTAGGAGAAAGTCAGCATAGAAATGAAATGAAATAGGACTCTGGGAGACCAGGATTCAAATTTCTGCTCAGCCATAAAAACTACTGAGTGCCCTTGGTCAACTCATACTCTTCTTCACCTAAGAGGAAGGCAATGGCAAACTCCCACTGAATAAATGTTATGAAGAAAATTCTATGATAGGGTTTCCAGATGTTAACTTGAAGGCACATAACTGTAACAACATTAATTAGTTATTATTGAACATCTTAAAAGCATCTGATCTTATGCTTCCTAAGTACTGTACATATGTGGAAGAAAAAATCAATTTGTGCCTAAGGACTCACAGTCTATAGACACACTGCAAGAAAGTAAAGGGAAGCAAATATTAGAGCAACAGTCCTTCTCTGGCAATTAATTGAATGGGGTTAAGTTGGGCTCAGTCCTAAAGTCCAGTCAGGGAAGGACAGAGTAAGGTTTCTGCCTCTGCTCTTTCACTGATTTTTGGGACCTGATTTCAAGACACATATACCCATTTTATTTATGCAAGCCAGGGGTGCAGCTTGCTAGTGACCTTCGGCTTCCTGGCTGATGGGATTGTCCTCAGTGCTTGCCTTTCAGCTCTGCAGCTTCAAAGTAACTTTCGAGTGCTCATTGGTGTCAATACACAATATTCTTTTACTAGTCTTGTTCTTGCTTTGAAAAACTCTTATTACATTATTGTAACTCTTGTTAATGATAGAGCAAGGGCTATATTGAGATGAATGATTGTGCTCTAAGAAATCAAACCCTTCTTGTTTCCATTGAGCTTCTATTGTCCCCAAAACAGCATTATTGTTTTGTATTTGCAGACTAGTTTCCTGCCTAAAAGCCCTCCAAACAGCTTTGAACAATTAAAAAATAAGCATTAAAATTACCAGATAAATGTTGAAAAAGATGTTGCAAATGTTGATTGCAGTAGAGCAATAAAAACAATATCCAGGGCAATAAGAACTGTTCAGTAGACATGAAAAGAGATTCTAATAATCTGGTTGCTCCCAGCAGAGAAAAAAAACTTATTGACTGAGTGATTGAATTCATTCCCCTGCTTTCTCCTGGGATGCAGTTAACAGATCTGCAGGCTTCTTGCCGGAAGGATCTCCCTCTTTCTTTCTTTCTTTCTTTCTTTAATTTGGTTAGGCTCTTCCTGTGGCTTAAAAATGTTGCAAAAGAAGCAGCTTATCTCCTAAGCCCTCCATGTACCTGGAAAAGAAAAAGACCCCTAAAATTGTCTGAAAAAACAGCTAAAAATGAAGCTGGAAGTGACATCAGTTCACTTCCAGCCACGCTGGGTCCACCAATGTAGTCCTTGGGAGGTGCGCATGGTGAAAAATAGCTCCCTTTCCATAGTTGCCCAGCTCTGGCTTATTGCCTAAGGTCTGGTTGACATAATACAAAATCCACAAGGGGAGTCAGCATTTTTGGCCTTTTTTTCCCTTCCTTCTGTGATACTGTATGCTGTTACAGAGGTTCTTTGATCGTCAGAAGCTTTTAGAGAAGTGACATAATAAGAGACCCCCTCAGAAAGGGATAAATGAGAAGACCCCATTACTTTCATGGAATACTTTTCACTGTTTTGTTTTGTTTTTAAATCCAGGAATTAGAAGCGTACAAATACTTTGTCTTCCACAATAAAACTATCAGAACTCAAAATACTTCTTTGTAATCTGGGGACACAAAGCAGTATACTTCTCTACAGCCCACAAAAATCTTTGCTAATTTTTTCTGCCTGTTCCTCTGTTGTCCTATGTATCCTTTTCTTATGTACAACACAAGAAATCTGTACTGCTTGCTTTGACTTTCCTGCCTTCCCCTGACCCTCTTCTTTTGTATGCTTGACTAGTGTGAAAGCATGCTGTCTGCGCAACAGAAAAACTACTTGGAAAATTGACACAGGAATGCTTGACAGTTTTTCCCCTTGCAAACATGTATAGACTTTGGTCAAAGTGATGATACTGAGAATTTGAGTTGTTGCTAATATTGAATGGAGGAGACTTTATGTAGAGATGAGTATATTCACCTTTTCTAGAAAGGATGCAGCCTGTTAGAGGAGCCCTGGTGGTGCAGTGATTAAATGCTGATACAGCAGCCACAACGTTCCAAGTTCAATCCTAGAGGAGGACTCCAAGATACACTGCGCCTTCCATCTTTTTGTACGTCAGTAAGATGAGTACCCAGCTTGTTGGGGGAAATTGGTTTACACATTGTAAACCGCTTAGGGAGTTCTCATTCACTGTTAAGTGGTATAGAAATGTACTTGCTATTGCTATTGCTATATAGATATGGCTTAGAAAGAATAAAGATAACTTAAGAAGTGCCTTTCCCCAGAAACATATCAGGTTCTCATATGTAAGATAAACCAGAATGCTTCAAGCAGTGTGTTTTTTTGTTCAAGTGGTGTGCTGAGCAGTAAATGATGCAATAATAAAAAATGTTTCATCACTTTCAGGATCATCAGCCTTTTGCAAATGCTCATGATGTGTTGGCTCGTTCCCGAAGCCGTGCCAACATGTTGAACAAAGTGGAATATGCCCAGCAACGTTGGAAACTCCAAGTCCAAGAACAGCGCAAATCTGTGTTTGACCGCCATGTTGTCCTAAGTTAAAAGTACAATTGCTAATTTCAAATGGTGTTGGAAGGAAAAAAATGGACTAAAATAAAGCACTGACTTCTGTCTTTCTGGTATGCCACTACATGAGAAGACTTATTTTTGTTTGTCTGGAGCAATGAGAGTACAAACACAACAGTGATATTCAAATATTTTAACAAGCCAGAATCTGTATTCACTATTATATTGCTTGTAATAATAAAACATAAGCAATTATCTTGTGATAACTTTGCCATTGAGAGATAATTGAGTATGGTTCTTAAATCCAGTTTTCATTAATATCTATGTGAACAAAATGAAAATATGTGAAGCATTTCTGTTACAAAAGATTTTACATAATGAACTTTTGTAAATATATTTGTTTTCCTACTGTTTGCTGTGTATCTTGTACAGTATAGTTGTCACATCTAAAACTGCCTTGTATAAATTTTATTTCATGTACTGTCGATTCATTAGCTGACCTCTGCAAAGTCCAGGTGGGCAGAGATCGTTGGTGAGCAAATATGGTGTAAAGAAAACAGACTTGGTGCAGTACACAATAGGAAAGGTTGGCCCTTCTAGCCTGCTTGCTGAAACTTCTCTGTGGATACCTACAAATGATTTATTAATGTAAATTCTGGTAAGCTGATGGACAATAACTATTTTTAAAAAACTAGCTTGATAATGGAATGCAAATAAATTCTTCAGAATTTATTGTCTTGGGAGTTGGCTGCATTTTTAAAAATTATTTTGATCCTGACAACATTCCTATATAACTAAGCACTTTAAATACTACAATATGAAAGATTTTATATTTAATCTTATGCGGAGCCTGTTGAGATCTCTTTGAGCCACAAGGTTAATACATCTGACAATCTGAATCCCAGTTTAGCTGCATTGATCCCTGATTTTAGGGAACAGGTGGGATATGAACACAGATAATTGATGATATTCTACATTGGCTACTTAGTTACCCTTCCAGCCCTCCCACCTGCAAGTGGGCCTGAGACAAGTTGTAACAGAGGTCCTGCTACTGGTTGTTACAGCCTTGCTAACCGGAGATGTTGGGTGCAGGAAATGTCATCTTCGTGCCCCCCCCCATCTGTTGTGGAGGACTCAGATAAATCTTCAGGCATTATTTCTGCTTCTGGGATGTATTTCTTTACAAACAGTACACTGTTGCTTGACTGGTGAGAAATGCAATATGTCCTCTGTACAGTAGTGTGTTAACAATTGTAACTGCAGTGTGAAACATGATTGCCATAAGCAAGCAGCTCTTTAGATAGCAACCACACATACAACAAATATAATAATAATAATACATTTTATTTATATACCGCCCTGTGGGATTCTTTCTCTACCACAACCCAACAGAATTTTCCATATTTTAAACTTTAGAGCAGGGTGGAAAACATGCGGCCATCTAGATGTTATTGGACTGCTCCTCTGTTTCTTACCAATGGTGATGCTGCCTAAATCTGCTGGGAATTGTAATCCAACAGTATCTCTAAAGATTAATCTGTTCCCACTCTTGCATTAGAGACTGAACATTCCCTTGCTATGCCACTGTAGCATGAACTCTCACCTTGCCATTAAATGAAAATGAATCATTTGTAATTATGAATTGAAAACTTTTAAATTTTCCCTGATCTTGGGGAAAGGGTGGGGCATAAGTAAATTTAATAACCAAACTTAATACCTTTCAGTGCTGTATTCTCTACTACCCTCAAAGCTGTACTCCACTATTTTGCAACAGTAGCATGGCTGTGCACTCTTCCCTGGGATCTCTATTTTCAGTGCTCAGTAAGAATAATCTTGTCGCTCTTGTAGCAATACTTTCAAAATTAGGTTGCAAATGAAGTGACATTCCAATTGGAATACTTATAATACAGCCTTGGCAAATAATGTTATTATTTTGACATAAGGTTGCTTTATTCAATCTGGTTCTGTTAGTATGAGTGCTTGAAGGCTTCTTGTGTAAGGGAAGGTGTGTACTGAATAAACCAACAATGTTGTCCTATAGAAATTGATAGAGAAGTAAGACTACTGAGTTCAATACAGTTTATTCAGGTAAATGACTATAATATTTCAGCCTTTGATCTTCAACTTATTTAGCTAGCATACCCCCCCCCTTGTTAGCAAGGGCTGTATTCAGATGAATGATTGTGCTCTAAGACATCAAACCCTTCTTGTTTCCATGGAGCTTCTATTGTCCCCAAAACAGCATTATTGTTTTATATTTGCAGACTAGTTTCCTGCCTAAAAGCCCTCCAAACAGCTTTGAACAATTAAAAAATAAGCATTAAAATTACCAGATAAATGTTGAAAAAAAGAATAGACTGATTGCAGTACAGCAATAAAAACAGTATCCAGGGCAATAAAAACTGTTCAATAGACCTGAAAAGAGATTCTAATATCTGGTTGCTCCCAGCAGAGAAAGAAACCTTATTGACTGAGTGTTTGAATTCATACCCAGTTTTCTCCTGGGATGGGATCCAAGGGGCTCTGCTGAGATGCTGCCAGGCACAACTCCCATGATGATGGGAGGAAAGTGTCAGGCTTTTAATGAGAAATGGTAGTCCTTTAAAGTCTTGTATGGCTAAACCTCAAGATTATTTAGAAGTAATAACCAACACTTTAAATTTTTCCCAGAAATTAATCTGAAGCAAAGTAACATATAATGGGCACCTTAAGACCATCTGGAATCAATGTTATGAATCTATTGTAGTTTCCAAACACTTTCAAGAGGCTGCCCTGCATACAGCATATTATTGCAATCCAACCTAGATGTGTCCAAAACATAGATGGCCATGACCATGGCCAGTTCTGCCATTTATAGAAAGGTTGTAGTTAATTCACCAGTTGGATTCTGCAAAATCACCTGTAACCACAGTTGCTACTTCTTCAAGAGCAAGTTGGATCTAAAAACATCCTAAATACATTTTATTCTGGTGGGATGCAACTGCATTGGCAACAGGCTGCATACTTAATTTGGGGTCAGTGGGATCAGTTTTCATGTCTGGATTAAATTTCATTTGGATCATATCCAGTCCATTAATGATTTCACAGTGATTCAGAACATCATCTGTCTCCCCGGATTTGGATAGAGTAAAGAAGTACAAATGTCTGCATACTGATAGCAACTTTGATCTTCCTTATGACCTTTCCCAGCAGTTTCATTAGGCTGTTGAAAAACAAGCATTGCAAGGTGGAACCCTAGGGTTGTACAGGTGTGTAAGAACTACAAGGTCCAGTAGCAACTCCCCAAAATCACTTGAGACTTGCCACGCTCCTAGGACTGATAAATGCAAGGGTATAAAATATTGTCCAGCTATACAACCCATGAGGATATCAGACTAGATCACACACACCCCTGCAATATTTTCCCTTTTCTAACTGTTGATCATTGATTTGGCAATTATACTGGTGATTTTCTTTCACAAGTACTGTCTTCTAACTTGTTTCTGTTTCTCTGCTTCTGAAGACGAGCTGAGAGAAGCATGTAAGTTTCCAGAACAATCATCTTTTCCTCCCCTTTTTCCTTTAATTTATGCATAGTTAAAAACTGGAGAACCTCAGAGTGCACACAGGTTTTCATTTGCCAAATGTAAATAACATATGATGGGGGGAAATGTCATTTGGTAAATTAAATTAAAGTGTGGTGAATGGTTTGGTGAATGAGATCAAAATGCTTGGGCAACCCTAGTTGACAGTATCAAAAGCTGCTGAGAGATCTAGCAAAACCAATACAGTATATGCATTCCTCAGTGCATATAGTCTACCAGGTTCACGATGACAGTTCTAATCCAGGATGAAATCAGATTAAAATCTAGAACAAGGGTGGAGAATGTGTGGCCCTCTACTGTTGGTTTTTTTTACTGCTGCTCCCATCATCTTTGGTTATAATAGATAGAGCTGATAGTCGCAGATCAATAACATCTTAGATTTTCCTCAGCAGCAAAAGGAACAGTGGGAGCCAAAAATGTGTAGCCCATCTCTGCCTTAAATCAGGATAAGCAGGTGATGGACCTTCTTCCAAGCTGCTGAACAACTGCTCAACCATAGTAGCAATAAGATAAGCAGACACTAAGAAGACAACCCTTGAATTGTGTGTGTGCGCGCGCGCGCCTTCAAGTTGACTTATGAATTTCATAGTGTTTTCTTGGATAAAGAATACTCAGAGGTATTTTTGCCAATTCCTCTGAAATATAGCCTGCAGTAATTGAGATTCATGGGAACCAGTTTGGCATAGTGGTTTGAGTGTTGGACTCTGGAAACCAGGGTTTGATTCCACACTTAGTCATGAAACCTACTAGCTGACCTTGGCCAAGCCACATGCTCTCAACCTCAGGGGAAGGCAATGGCAAACCTCCTCTGAACAAATCTTGCCAAGAAAGCTCCATAATAGGTTCACCTCTGTGACCATAAGTTGGAAACGACTTGAAGGCACAACAACAACAACAACAAACAATTTGGCATTCAGTGTGTGCATGTATGTGCTTTCAAGTTGCCTGTCTACTCAGATTAATAAAATGTTTTCCTCCACTACTGTACTAAATTATTTTTGTTATATTATATTTATTTATATTTTGTTTTTCCCCCTAAAAATTTGGGTCTCAAATCAGCTTACAATTTAAAAACAAAATTATCAGCCCTTCTGCCTCATTGCTCACAGTTCACTGGGAAAACCTAGGAGCCAATTGGACAATAGCAAATGAGAAAGGTGGTTATCACATCATTATCTACTGTTACCTGCCAGATGGCTTGCCCAAAAGAATTCTACCCTTTCGTCAGGGCGTCCCACTTGTATTTTTGCAAACATGACTGGAGGACCTAGATAAGCTAAAGAAGTGATACTCAGACTTTTTACCCTTGGGATCCTCCTTTGCATGTGGACATGTGGACATCATGTGCCCCCACTTGATGTGGTATACAGATAAAAATATTTTCTTTATTGTGTTTATTCTTATTCACATATTCATGTATAGTTATATTTTAACATTTTATAAGAAAATAACATTCAAATTAGAACAGTTTTATTTAACTAAATTCAATATTTAATGCATGTATAGGTTTTACACATGAAAAAGTTTCAGAAGAGAAGGAGAATGGATCAGGGTCTCTAAGTCTTGCACCTGCCTTGAGCAACTCTCTTGCCCCCCAGGGTTTCCACCACACCTTGAGAACCACTGCCCTAAAGACATCAGATCTCAGCTGATTTTGGAAGCTAATCAGGGTCCCCCCAGGTCAGTACTTGGATGGGAGACTACCAATGAATAGCAGGTACCGTAGGCTATATTTCAGAGGAAGGAACTGGCAAAACCTCATCTGAATATTTCTTGCCTAAGAAAACACTATGAAATTCATAAGTAGACAGGCAACTTGAGGACATATACACACATATACAAACAACTGGAAAGCCATTGCAAGGGAAAGATGGGATGGCACTTTGTTTATGGCACCTTTACTCATGGTGACCCTGTGGATGAGACATCTCCAAGACTCCTTGTCTTCCACTGCTCTGCTTTAGTTTTGCAGACTCATGCCCATGACCTCCCTAACTGAATCTAGCCATCTAGCACGCGGTCTTCCTCTCTTTCTGCTACCCTCAATCTTTCCCAGCATTATTATCTTTTCTAATGAGTCATGCTTTCTCATGATGTGGGCAAAGTGTGGCAACCTCAATTTGATAATCCTGGCTTCCAGGGAGATTTCAGGCTTGATCTGTTCATTTGTTTGTTTGTCCTTTTGGCTGTTCATAGTATCCTCAGCACTCTTCTCCATCACCACACCTCAAATGAGTTGATTTTCTTTTCATCTGCTTTTTTCACTGTTCAGCTCTCACATCTATACATAATGATTGGGAATAGCATGCCTTGGACAATTCTAACTTTAGTGCTTAGTTGCATATCTTTACTCTTTTAAGATCTTATCTAGTTCTTTCATCACTGCTCCCCCATTCCTAGTCGTCTTATCTCTTGACTACAGTCTCCATTTTGAACAATGTTTGATCCAAGGTATAAGAAATCTAAACTATTTTGATTTCCTCATTGTCTGGTTTGAATTTATGTAGTCCTTTATTGTAATGTTCAGCAGCAATCCTGCCTTTGCACTTTCTTCCTTGACTTTCCTCAGTAATTGTTCCAAGTCCAGATGTTTTCCGCTATTAATATTGTGTCGTCTGCATATCTTTGACTGTTGATGTTTCAGTTTTTTCCTCCTATCTTCACTCCTCCTCCTTTTAAGTCTAAGCCTGCTGTTCATATGATGTTTTCTGCGTACAGGATGAACCAGTAGGGCAATAATATGCTTAATCTGTTTCTCCATATTCTGTTCTGACAGTGGCCTCTTGTCCTGAGTATAGATTTCTCATCAGAACTATCAAATGTAGAGGGACTCCCAAGTCTTTGAGAGCAGTCCAAAAAACATTGCAGAAATAATCCAGTTTGAGACCACGTTAACTGCCCTGGCTCAGTGTTAGGGAATTCTGGGAACTGTAGTTTATTGTGGCACCAGAGCTCCCTGACAGAGAAGGCGAAATGTCTCACAAAACTACAGTTCCCAGAATTCCCTAGCATTGAGCCAGGGCAGTTAAAGCAGTCTCAAACGGGATTATTTCTGTAGTGTGTTTTGGACTAGCGTTCCATAGCTTTTTTGTGATTGAGTGAGTCAAAGACTAGTTTTAGGACGTTATCACACATGGGCCAGAAAGCGATAATAAAGTGGAAATGAGGCATTCTGAAAATAAACCGAAAATAAACCTTGATTCCGCAAATGGCTTTCACACATAATTACCTTAATTGCGAAATTACAGTAAGTGCATTTAACGTTCACACACAAGTGAGAAAAGCCCGTAAATGTACTAGAAATGATCTTCTTGCACATGCACGGATAGAGGAATGCTCGCCGTGGAACCATGGGAAAAAGCAGGGAAATGCTCCCAAATGCACTTTTGCTTTTCACATTATGGTAAATGCGAAATTATTGTAATTTTGCAAATGCATTTCCTCAAAACTACCGAATTTCAAAAGATCTCAGATAACACCAGTTTCTGTCCAGTTTCTGTGCGACGTCGTGTGAAATCGTGAGGCACAAATCCAGTTTCTGTTTGGGATTTGTGCGGATTAACCAGCAGATTTCCCCCATGTGATAACATCCATAGTCTATAAAACATGCTGATTTTCTTTTGGATTTCCTTGGTGTGCTCCATTAGCCAAGGGATGGCACCTTAGTTCTGAAAAATGATTAAACCCTTCCCACTTCCCCCACTTTCCTCCGCAATTCACCACTTCTTGTTTTTACTTAGTGTTGGGGAACTGCTGAAATGCATTCACATATGCTTTTACTCAATCCTTAAATAAAGAACATTGAAAATGAGTGCTTGGCACTGCCAAATCTTTGATAGCTGGATTCTCTAGCTAGTCTTGAGTTTTAAAGATAAACACCAACATTTTGTGACATATCCTACTGACTTTCTAAAATTGTAGAGATTAATCAATAAACATTAATGTTCACAGAATTAAATGCTTACTATTGTTGTACACATTGTCTTTTTTAAATTTGCTGAATTACATGTCTACAGAAAAAGAGATCTAGCAAATGCTTCTTCTGTAAGTATGAAGAGTGATTTGATTTTAAGAATTAGCAAATTGTCACAAATTGTCACAATTTTAAGAATTAGCAAATTGTCACAAAATTGTTCTCCAAAGATTCTTGCTAGGTTCCCGGCTCATTTGTGATTTGATTTTAAGAATTAGCAAATTGTCACAATATATTGGAAGAATATAAATATGCTGCTGACTAGACATTAGCCATAAAACTCCTCTAATATGCTATGCTTTCTATCCCCTAATTCTAATATTTATTGTCTTTATAGCTGCAGTGTAGGAGGAAGAAGCTAAACCAGAAAAGAGCAGATCTTATTGTAAGCTACTTTGCATATTGCCAGTTGACTATAAATTTAGATCTGTCTTTGACTCAGTCCAACACGCACTGGAACTGGATAACTCAGGTAAGAAATATAAGATAGAGGAATACTAATAGCAAAAGATTACATATTTGTTATTAATATAAATCTCAGCTGGTTAATTTAATATGGGAGGCATATGTTTAATACATGCGGTACTTTGTGGCCTCTATTTTTTAGCAGGATTTCTAGGAAAAAAGTACTGTTATCAACATTTTAACCCTTGGAATGTTAGTATGATATTTTAGAACTCATTCCCTTATGTAATATTTTCGATTTTCCCTGTTGATTTGAGGACTTTTTCTCCATTAGTGATCTTTTTGTTTTGTTTTGTGATTTGTCTTCAGTGAAACAGTAGGTTATTAGTTGAATCCCAAGCAAAAAAAAATAAAATTTTTTTTCAGAAAGAAAAGAACCAATTCTCATGCTAGCAGGACTTGACATCACAGTAAATGATTTAGTTGAAGGTTTCTAATCAGCTCAGGTATGTGTGATTGGTAACCAATGCTCTGAATTCCTGGAAACATTTCTGTTTCAGAGCTGAAAATGCAGCCTTTTGATCCCAAATGGTTATTTAAGTAGTTGGCTATTTTTTCACATTAAAATACAGCACACTGATAAACATGTTTGGCAATCTACTAATATAGTTTTCCACATGCATGATAAATTGGCACAGTTCCTTGAAAATAGTTTTGTTCTTTAACTATTATCAGTTTGAAATCCTCTTACATGCTGTTTCAAATTTCAGGCCCAATTTGTGTGTGTGTGTGTGTGTGTGTGTGTGTGTGTGTGTAACTTCAAGGCTGAGACTGGCTGCTAGGAACTGGCTCATGTGAGGAGTATGAATTCAACTTGCACCCATCTGTTCTCCAAAGATTCTTGCTAGGTTCCCGGCTCATTTGTGACAATTCTTCCCTTGGCAGCTCTCCTCTGAAATCCTAATAGCATAGTTGGGTTATGGGGATGTGATTTGATTGCTGTGGTTACAGATTAACTTTCAGGTCTAGCCCAAGCCATTTCGCTGCTTCATGCAATGGAAATGTTGGCATCTCTCCCTCATTCCACATTCCAAATTGAACTGGATTGTCAGACAAATACTGGTAATGAAAGAGCATCACAGCAGAAGGTGGCAGATCAAAATTTAGGGGAAGAGGATAAATTGTGTGTCATACACAGCTCTGTCCTCCAGCAGAGGAGAATGGCTAAGAGCTTGAGATGGAAGCCCAAGGGGATGCTGTTGCTGTCCTCCAGCATCTTCCTCCTGAAGATGTTACCTCATTGCCTTAACATAGAGTTGGCTCTGGTAAAATGAATGTTAGAAAACTGATTATCAAATGATCCCCTGAATACAGATGAAAACAACTGCTTCCACAATTTCTTATACATAGCGACTAATAGTGTGTCTAAGGATGGGACAGGAAAGTCCATTATATGGCACTGGTCTTTGAAACCTGTACACATTTCTTCACTGTCCAAATAATGACAGTATGCTGTCTCACAGCACAAGAGATACAGAATAGGTATCCTGTTACTGGTACGACAGCTTTGGCTTGGAAGAGTCTGCAGCCTTGTGATTATAGCAGAATATTGAATTAGGAATGAAATGTGTCCAAAAAGATGTGTCCATTAAAAGTTACATAACATATCCAATCAAAGTGAAGCTCATTTACATTCATTGTAAGCTGTGTGCAAACATCACCTGCCTTCCCCAGGACTATGAATCATTAAGAGACATGGAAAGAGAGAGCCACAGACTGTAGCGGTGTGAAGTGGATATATGGCAAAAAGGAGTAATAGAGGAGTAATTTTGTACCTGCTCTGATAACTGTCTATATTTCTCTGCTAAGGTGTATCTTATGAGAATGAAAATGACAGACATAGGGCAAAAGAAAAGATTAACCCAGGGCTTGAAATGTTAAGAAACATTTCAAGGATTTCAGGGATTCAGGGACCTTTTCTGTGAATATGCGACATTGTCTTTAACTAGGCCAGCACTACACTGTCACCGTCTCCTACATAGGTCCATAATATTGGAGGTGCTCTAAAAATGCATACAATCACATCAAGACTATTTGAATGCGTGAATCATTAAATTGATAACACAGGTCTGCTTTTCCAGGTTTCTGCGCAAGACATCAGAGCTAAGAAAAGCTGTAATGCCATGGACAAATTCCCAGTCTTCAGTGACTCCTGTATTGGACCAATGTCCCAATTTTGCTACAGGGACCTGTTTGATAGCTTTCATTTGTACCCAGAGTCACCACACCAGTTTCCTGGTCCTGAAAATTTGTCTCTGCTTCCATTAACCCCAGAGCAGCTGGCTGCTGAAAATTCCTACACCAGTCCTTGTAGTTTCCCATTTCAAGCCTTCTGTGGGAATTTTAGAAGATGTGAGTACTCCTGCAGCCCTGCTTTCATCAGAAAAAGAAATGAAAGGGAAAGGCAGAGGGTTAAGTGTGTCAATGAAGGGTATGCCAAGCTCAGACATCACCTACCTGCTGAGTACTTGGAGAAACGCCTCAGCAAAGTTGAAACACTTCAAGCTGCAATTAAATACATCCGATATCTCCAGTCTGTGCTACACAATGATTCAGAGGAGAATAGCAGGGAAGCTCAACAGTCCTGCCATGACAGCTCCAGAAATGATTTAATTCCAAAGATGTCATAATCTGTGCCAGAGCAAATATAGTAACTCTATAGGTATCCTGCATGTAAGGAACAGCTCCACTTGCAAGACTGACAGTGCTAGACAGTATCTTCATTTCAGCATCTTAATTTCAGTGTCTTAATTGTGGATATGAAATGAATGTTTCTAAAATGTCTAGAAGTTTCAAAAGACTGAAATGGTTGTAATTGTTGAAAAGATTCCAAAATATACTCAATAATATGTAGGAATTTTCACTAAAAGTTTGAGCAGACACAATCCAATGTATCACCTCAAGCTCTATTCTTTAAATTACAAAATGTTTTAATAAAGGGACTTGACTATTCTGCTTCTTTCTGAGAATTGTATCATATATTTTTTATTAAAATGTCATTCTAAAAGTTCAGACAAATTAAACAATGTTGCTATATGCTTGCTTAGAATGTAACAAAGGATACTCAAAGAGAACTACGTGCTGGTAATAAACGTAAAGTATTTTTTAAAAAACACACAGACTTTGAAAATGCTGATAGCTAGCTAGTTGAATGTTTATTTATTTATGGAACTTTAGGAACTGAAAAAAACTTGTTCCAGGGCAAGTTTTAAACATTACTTTTAAACATTATGGTATTGAAATGTACTCAGGGAGTAACAGTGCTTTATAGCACAAAAGAAATCTATATTTTCAAGAAAATTTTGTATATTTTCAAGAAATGTTTATTTCAAGAAAAAATATTTTCTTGAAAGAGTAAATTTCAACATAGACCCCAGAATAACATCGTAATGTCCTCCCAGCAACTTCCATCTTTCCGAAACTTTCAAGCATGCTGAAGATACAATGACTACCAAGTAGGAGAGAAACTGGAGTCTAGTGGCAAATTTGGCTCACTGACTGCCAACAGGGCTACATCCACACTGCAGAAATAATCCAGTTTGACACCACTTTAACTACCAGGGCACCATGCTATGGAATTCTGAAAACTGTAATTTTGTGAGACATTTAGCCTTCTCTGTCAGAGATCTCTGGTGTCACGACAAACTACAAATCCCAGGATTTCACTGCATTGAGCCATGTCAATTAAAGTGGTATCAATCTGGATTATTCCTGCAGTGCAAATACAGCCTTGGTGAGGCATTAAGAGCTCTCAGGCTGAGAATTCTAAATGCAGCTCTCCAAACTGCAAACTCCAGAATGCCATAGGATGTTGCCATGATAGAGAAAGTGGAATCATAGCACTATAACTGAGTAGTGTGAAAGGGGGCCTAGAGAAATTATGAATCATCTGTGTTCTTTTTTTGGGGGGGTGGGGATGAAAAATATTCTTCAAAATGATGGTCTACAGAGGAATTAATCCCCATCCTTCCCCTTATCAGTGGACCTTTTTCAGTCTCCTTGTTTCAGTACTTGGTGCCAGTAGTTTTAGAAATGTGTGCCTAAGAGAACACTGTAGCACTAATATTACAGGATTTGTATCTCTTATCCAGAATTCTGGAATTTGAAATACACCAAAATCCAAAATTGTCCACATGTGTGGCTGAGATGGTGACACCTTTGCTTTCTGATGGTTTTACACACAAAAGTATTTAAAATATGATGTATAAAATTACCTTCAGTCTATCTTTATAAAGTGTATACAAAACATAGATGAATTTCATGTTTAGTGTTGGATCCCAGACCCAAGATATCTCATTCCATATATGCAAATATTCAAAAATCTGAAAAAAGCCAAGAATCTAAAACATTTCAGATCCCAAGCATTTTGGACAGGGTAAATTCAACCTGTATTACATCCTCCTCTACCACCATGTATGTGCCTGTATGCACACACATATTTGCTCTGCTGTCAGGCACAGGTTCCTGTTAGTAATGGCTCTATGGCAACCTACTTAGTAATAGAAAACATCAGCTGGTGTATAACTTCCCTTAGCAGCAGAGAAGGACAATGTTGAAGCCAGTCCTCTTCAAAGATCCCAACATTTAGGGCTACAAATTCTGGTGAGTTTTTTTAAAACTTATGTCTTCAGCTTTCTGAAAAATTACACAAAAGTCTAACTGAAAAGCTTTATGAGTCACATTTGATTATTTTCATGTCTGAGCTGTTTTTCTTTCTTTTCTTCTTCTTTTTTTTGGGGGGGTAAATAAAGGTTTTTAAACCCAGCAGGTGTGTTTGTGAGGACCTTTCTTGGATTCTGTAGCTTTTCCACAATATCCCACTTCCTAGGGGTGGTAAAATAACAAACACATACTCAGGTGGCTGTGCTGTCTGTCTTCACATTTTAAAGTCTTTCAACATTAAAATATGTGATACGGTAGCCTGCTTTTTAACAGATTACAGTACTTTAAATAATTGTGTATCTCACAATTCACAAATGCCCCTCTGTGAACATGTTTGGCATTTTTAAAATGTATAAAAGAAATGTTTGACTGTAATCCATAGTTAAGGCAAAGGTTTTAAAGACACAAACATAAGGCTGTGGTCCCATTAGCACATTGAAAATTGTGGCTTTACATTTGTGCAAAATTGCATAGAGTTGCACTACACTTTTGGTTAAAACTAGCATTCCCCATCCCAGTGCCCTCTAGATAAATTGAGCTGGAATCTCCATCATCCCCAGGCAGTACAGCCATCAGTGGGCTGACTGGGAATGATGAGAGTTATAGTGCAATGCATCCAGAGGATGCCAGGTTGAGGATGTCTGGCTTAATCAGTTGATAGGATTAAATTATGTTTTTTTGTGATGAATTTTAAGGGCCCATTTATTTAAACCAGGGTTCGGCAACCTATGACCTGCGGGCCGCACCCAGTCCACTGACCCCCACCGCCGCCGCACCTCCACCGTGACTCATTTGCACATGCGCAGTACTCCTGCGCATGCACAAACGCGCGTGCGCCGCCATTTCTCCCCCCCCTGGCCCGGCGGAAGACCTGGGGACCAGCAACCAGTCCCAGGTAAGTAAACCTTGCCGACCCCTGATTTAACTTGATTTCAGTTTCTAGATACATTTGTATACACTGTTGAGGGTGTTTTATTACTGAGGTGTTGCTATAGCAGGAGAAAACAGTGAATCATAATTTATATTTAAATAAACAAAAGCTACCTCACATGTCATTCAGTACTTCCATAGACAGGGTGGCATGGAGGCTCAGCCATCTCCAAACATCCAAGGAGGGTATATCATGTGTGCACATGCACATGCACACATTGATTCATGTGTGTTTCAGCTGTATGTATAATGGGTCTACTTGACTTGAAAGAGCATGGTAGTACTACCCAGAATCCTACTGGTGATGCATGCTGGTGTAATCACCTGTTAATCCAGTAGTGTATGTTTTCTAGCATTGCAGAAGAAGGTTTCCACTACCTCTTTACACCACAGCTCCTCTGTGCAACTACACCTGGACAGTGCTGGGGCTCAACCCCTGGGAAATCATCTGACTGTACTTGTGCAGGCAGGAAAAAAGAACAGCCATTACCCTTCCAGACCTCCCTCTCAGACCTCCCAGTATGCCCAGTGGCCAGAGGCAACCTTGGCTAATGATTCTGCTTGATCAGGAATCCAGCAGTGCATCAGAAGCCCAGCAGAAGAATGCTGGTGGAATCTATACTGGTTAGGGATTTTGTACCCTAATGATTGCATAGTTGGTAAATGGGCCTTCAGTCATCTTTTCTCAAGGAAGGATTTCTTGTTAATTTTGCATTCCTAGGAAATGCTTTAAAATTTCCTGCAAGAAGTCATTACAATAACAAGCCCAAGCTTATCAAAAGAGTGCTCACTCAGCTGCCATCTCGTTTTTAATCCTGACACACCAAATCAAGTCAAATTATATAAATCTTTGAAGCCATACAAAATTCTTTTGGCTGGTGTGACTGCTAAATCTTCAAACGTCTGGAGTGTGCTGTCACACTGCATGTTTTCTCTTTGACAGCCACAGAACAATTCTCTTTTCACTTGTCAGTTCTGAGCCCAATGATTTCCTTGTTTTGAAAAGCTGTTTATGTAAAAGCATGAGTAGGTGTTGAATTGATCAAAATATTTCTTCGCTAGAAATTATTGCATTGTTTGAAAGGAAAACATCTTACCAAGCCTGTTTGGACAATTGATACCTACTTACCTGTTGTATCATGAGTTATTGTGTAAAAACAATCTGTATAGGAGCTACCAATTTTTCTAGTAGAGTTGGCTTTGTCTCTACAGAGTGAGGCAACTGCCTCTGGCACTGAATGGTGGGGACAGGGGTTAGGAATGATATATTATATTGGAGTGAGAATTGTGTTGATTTTCCATGTGAAGCTTTTGTTTTACAACGTGCTACACACCTTCCCTTTAAACATAAATTCAATGTATGGATGCACCTTGTACCATACATTATTTCAGAGACCCACTGACACAACATTAAAATAATATTAAAAATAAGAAACATTTAAAATTAAAATACAATTAAACTGAAGCGGAGGAGGAGGAGGAGGAGGAGGAGGAGGAGGAATGAAACTCTCTTCACTTGAGGATGGAAAAGCCATAAAAATGGTGCCAGGGGTGCCTCTCTGAGGAAGTTATTAGTGGGAGGTCACAGTGCAAAAGATCTTTTCCATAGCAGTCATTCATCTCACCTTTATTTGGTAGGGATATTCAGAAGAAGGTTTCTGAAATTTATCAGTAGCTACAGAGTACGCCAATAGCAGTCTGATACCCCCTTTAACTGACATTGTCCCATGCTATGCAATCTTGGAATCTGTAGTTTTGTAAAATACTAATACTTATTTAGTGCACTTTCCTAAACTCAAGCATGATAACTGTTTGACACAACATTATGGATGCCTCAGGAAGCTACAAATCCCAGGTTCCATAGGATGCAGGTATAACTTTTAAAACAATACCAAGCTGCTTAACTTGGGGGGATGCACATCTCAGTAGGTACATACATGTGGACCAAAAAATATTTTAGATATTCTGGTTTGGAGCCTTGTTTCTACCATAGAGAATAGGGGACACCTGGCTTGACAGTACATGTGAAAGGGATCTAGAAGTCCCAGTAGACTACAAGTTGAACATGAGTCAATAGTGTGATGCGGCACCTAAAAAGGCCAGTGAGATTCTAGGCTGCATCAGTAGAAGTATAGTGTCTAGATCAAGGGAAGTAGTGATGCCACTCTATTCTGCTTTGGTCCGGCCTCACCTAGAATACTGTGTCCAGTTCTGGACATCACAATTCGAAAAGGATGTTGACAAGCTGGAGCATTTCCAGAGGAGGGCAACCAAAATGGTGAAGGGTCTGGA
>CM034701.1:106473648-106509709 GCA_020142125.1 Phrynosoma platyrhinos
TGTGTGGATTAACCAACAGATTTCCCCCGTGTGATAACGTCCTAAGTTCACACAGGATGCTTCCAGGTATGATCTTTACTGTGCAATTGCCCCAGGTTACCCATAGAATTTGTAGGGTGGCTAGATACTGGTGAAATTCATTTGTAATCACCCATGTTTTTTATATTGTTTATGCCATCTTTTTTCTCACCAGAAGCAAAATGGTAAAGCAAGAAAAGACAGTATAGGACATGCTAGAAGTTATCCCCCCTCCCCATGCTTTCTGGCACTTGGCCACTTGGAAAGCATAGTAATTCAAGTGAATCTGTTTATTCCAGTTGTCCTTTCACAATGCAAAATTATAGCATGATGAGTCCACTTTAATTGCCATCCTATGGAATCCTGGGATTTGCAGTTTAGGGAATGGCATTTAGAATTGTTGGCCAGATAACTCTAGAGGTTTTTCAAACTACAACCCCAGGATTTCATAGGAGTTAAACTGGTATCATACTGCTATAATTCCGTAGTTCAAAGGGGGACCCTGGTAACTGTTGTGCCACACTTTGCACTGTAAGATTATGTAGATCCAGAAACATCAGTATGGTATTTGTTTACAGTATAGTTCTTCATTGCTGAGAACAAAAACATACAGAAGATCTAATGTATAAGAGAATAATTTGATTTGGTCTGACTGAAGGATGGATGACCTTCCTCTGCTTTTAGGTCATGAACTTGGTTCTCCTGCCAGTTTGAGAAATAAAACAGAATGATCATAAATTCTGGCAATTTTATCCAATTCTGGGCTAGAACTAGAGGGATGTCCTGATTCTTGATTATTGTGATTTGAGTTTTCTTATTATTCTGACTCCTGAATTTCTAAATTTAGCTCAAGTTGCAGCCTGCCTAAAAGTAAGTTTATTTTTTTTAAATCATAAACCCTTCCGAGGCCTTTGGACCAGCCCTAGGCCCGTCCTGCCGCTGCCGCTCCCGCCGCTGCCATCTGCCATGATGATATTGATTATTGTTGTTATTACTTGTTCTTGGGGTTTTCTTGGCAAAAGCGCCACAGGGGTTTTGCCATGGCTTTTCTGAGACTGAGAGACTGTGCATGCATATTTTTAATTTTTTCTAGCCATTTATAATAGAGGAATTTGGATAAGGTTGTGACGTAATGGACTTTTTGGGGTGACCGGCGATTGGTGGAATGTCTGACAGTGGTACCCCTAGGATTGGTGTCACCCAGTGTCACCCAGAATTTCATGGTGTCACCCCCCATTGACATCCTCCCATCTCACACCATACAGAATCCTTAGTAATGCTTTTTTGCACTAATGTTACTCATAAATTGTAATTCCCATACACCACTGAATATAATGCTAGCAAAATTTAAAGTATACCTTCACATTACAATATCATATGCACAACCTAAATGTATTTACATATACATTGTGAAGATTTAGTTAAAATGTGATGTTCTTAAATAAAATTTTGAAATAACAAATACATTAAAATTTTGACATTTTAAATTTTAATTTTTAAAAATTCTGGGGCCTCTCCTTTCTCCTCCCACTGAGTTTCACCCCACTCCCACCATCTCTTAAAGCATTTTAAAGGGAAGCAGATGAATGTCACAGCCCGTTTCTGACAAAAGGTGTTTGAGGAACAGTGGTATCACCCCCTTTAGAGTGTCACCTGGTGTGGTCTACACTCCCCGCACCCCCCTAGTGACACCACTGATGTCTGAATGGATTTTGAATAAGACTGCTATACGATAGTTGGTCAGGAGTGAGAGCTGAATCTCTCAGAGTGAGGTTTAAAGATTAGTTTGTTAGGAGTCTGAAACGTTAGTAGAGTTAGTGTCAGAGATAAAAAATAGAGTTTGGTTTGGTTGTATATGAACGAGATAGATCATGAGAGATGTGATTTAGATGTATTAATCTTAGGTATTATGTACAATTTATGTTTAATAAATCTTACTTTTGTATTATATGTTTTTGCCTCTGAGAATAATATTCGAATGCTTAAGTTCAGACACGATGGGGTGAAACACATGGTCAAAATGAAGTGGCTTCCGGCCGCTTTGGAGGTGTGGTGTTTAGATGACACACACCTCCAAAGCAGCTGGAAGCTGCACTGAAGCTGTGTTCCATCCCTTAGGACCAGAGCAAAAAGGAGCCAGGATAATCTGGCTCCTGGCAGCATGGGTCAGCCCCTGTGTGCACGGCTCACCTTGGGAACAGGCCATGTGGTCAGCAGGGTTCTGACCCGCTTCTGGCTGTAAGAGAGGAATAAAGTATCACAGAGGAACCATGAGGGCATCTAGGAGGTCCCCAAAGTGGCACAGCAGAAGGAAGTCCACACATCGATGGCAGAGATGGGGCTAAGGGGAAGCCCCTCCATTAGGTGGCAAAGATGGGATAGATAAGGAGACCTTCCCATTTGGTAAAAGTGGTTGGGTTATGTGGAAACCCCACAGAGATCATTAGAATATTGATTTGAAAATGAAAGCAGCTATCATATTGCCTTTAGACTTTCAGATGTATTGGTTGTCCAACTTTCCATCTGCATTCGCTTTGTTCGGATTCCATATTGTACCATTACAGCTTATATGGCAAGTGAAGGCTGTAGTCGTATGCACACTTGCCAGGAAGTAATCCTTACTCAATCCAGCAGGGGTTTATTTCTTAGTAAAGAGCATTCATCTGATAGGCTCTCTCCTCCTTACTGGATGAAACTCTTTTTTTAAAAATACCAATGCCAGATGTCTCTGGGGATTTGCTCTGTTTGGGGAGTTCCCCATCAGATATTGTGAGTAAACTAATGAACTGTATTATTGCAGGAAATGTGTCAGTGTGTTTATATATATATATATACTTTACAATGCTAAGCTTCTGTGCACAGGAACATCAGTCTTCAATTCACTAGCTGTTAGCATTTGAAACTTTAAAAACAAATATTTTGTATTTTTCCTTTTAACTCAAGTGAGCAAGCTACTAAGCTGCTTGCTTACCAAGATCTCTGAAAGACTGGTATTAGGTATGTAATTGGAGTGACTCTGGAATGAATCCAGAATAGGTTTTTGGTAGTGCTTGATTCTTGTCACTAAATACAGCACAGTGTATGGTATAAACATTTCCATTTTGTAATTTAAATGAAGCAGGCTGAACTCCATGTGTGTACATGCATACCTGGGAAACAGATTTGCACAGCAGCAATATTGATTGATTGATTGATTGGGTAGCCTTGGGCAGGCGATACTCTCTCAGCCTCAGAGAAAAGCAAAAGCAAACCTCCTCTGAATAAATGTTGCTGAGAAAACCCCATGATAGGTTTGCCTCAGGGTCACCATAAGGTGGACACAATGTGAAGGCACATGACAACAATAAATTTCTAGCATTGCAGAGAGTGAAACAATGAAAGTTATTCATACCTAGGACATTTATACTTGATGTGTTCACATTCCCTTGGTAACTTTTTCTTCCTCTTTTTTTATGCCTAAACTGTTTTTCTCATGTGAAGTTTTAAGTTACTGCAAGGCTAAATATTTGGGGACTGAAAGAAAATGTTGGGGAGGAGACAGAATTCCTATTTGAGAAGTGAAATTATCTTGCTTTGAAGGCACGCTGCTACTGTTTGGTTAAAACTGTTTTCCTAAAGACCTCAACTTCTGGGGGGGGGGACATGCCTTGATTGTGTATTCCTGCATGACAGGAGGTTGGACTAGATGGCCCTTGTGGTCTCTTACAACTCTATGATTAGGTTTTTTGTGGATTTTTCGGGCTGTGAGGCTGTGTTCTAGAAGAATGTATTCTGTGTTCAGAGAAGATGCCAGCCACAGATGCAGGAGAAACATCACAATACATTCTTCTAGAACATGGCCTCACAGCACAACCCCCCCCCCCAAAAACCTATGGATGCCAGCTGTGAAAGCCTTCAAATTCTACGATTCTTCTATGAATCTATCCTTAAAAATGTCCCATAGCTCTTCCCCTGGCTCCATTCCTCAAAGGATAGAAGTCCTTATTTAGCATTCTATTAGTAATTACAATTTCCCCAGCTCTCCAATGCTGCACTGTCCTCCTCTGCTATACAATGACAGGGTGTTTAAAAAACAAACTTCAACTGAAACGGAAGGATCCCCCTCCCTGCAGTGTACTTTGCTACCATACCACCATTACTGGTATCCTGTAATTTCTCCCCTTCATCTGCTCTTAACCTCTAACTATTTCTTAAACTGACACAGAAGAAATGGTCAAGTACTGCAGAAGGTGGCTGATCATTTAGGCTTGTTATGTATGTTATTTTCCCCTCCTGACATCAGGGTGAGAAAAGAAAATTCCTGGTACAATTTGCCAAGCCATTTGCAGTGGGCAAAGACATAAGTGTGCAAGAAACAGCCAGCAGTGACATCCTTGAGTATGTAACTGGAATGAAACACTCAATCCTGCCAGGTGACAAAGTGCTGGCACCTTGGGAACCAGAACAGAAGCGATATGGGCCTGGCACTGTCCTCCAAGGCATTGAGACCAGGGATCCTTTGAGAGGTAAAACTATATGTACTGTGCAACTTTCATCCAGGAAATATAGGTAGTTCAATCCTAAAGCAGCAATGAGTGTGGATCTTCAATAATAAGGTTTATTACTAAGGAGTTTGATAATGGGGACCAGGCTTTTAAGATCCATACAAGAGGAGTCACACACACACACACCAGTGCTGGTTGCTGGTGAACTCTTCTCTCCTGCCACTTTCTCCCTTCACATGATACATGTCTTTGGATCTGAGTGCACAGGAGGGACAGTCAGGCTGAATGGGAGTTACAAGCCAAGCATCGGGCACTTTTTCACATAGCACAGTTATAGCACTATGATGCCACTTTAAACTGCCCTGGTTGCATCCTATGGAATTCTAGGGTTTCTAGTTTGGTATTAGAGGAGTTCTTTGGCTGAGAATTCTAAACCTCCCTCCCTAAACTACAAATCCTAGGATTCCATAGGATATTGCCAAGTCAATTAGAGTTGTATAGTTATGTAGCAAGAAGGAATCCCTGTGAGCCAAAGCCCTGCTTAGATGTATTTTTTCTCTCTACTTCACCACCTCAATATGTCAAGTAGGCTTTCATCTTATTCTTCAAAAATATTCTGGTACTTAGCAGTAGTAGCTAGGGTGTTACCTGGAAAGGACATACGTTCACCTCTCCTGATGCTCCATTGCTGGGGTTCCTCACCTGGGAGAAAGCCCAGCAACAGAGCAGCCAGGAAGGGTGCATGTTCACCTATCCTGCACTGGAGGGAGAGCAGGGAGAGGGCCCAACCAAGTGACACCACTCCTCTGGGGTGTCACCTGGCACAATCCGCACCCTCTGTGCCCCCCAGCAATGCCACTGTATCTATAACAGGGGTCCCCAAACTATGGCCCGTGGGCCGGCCCTGGCCCGCCGCCATTTTGAAACATAAAATGGCATCCGGAGTCATGCACAGGTGCCTGGTGTTGCATGCTCATGCATGCATCTCCGGACACCATTTTGTGTTCCACAATGGCATCCAGAGTCATGGGCATGCACTACTTGGGTGCCATTTTGTGTTCCAAAATGGCACCCGGAGTCACGCGCATGCATGTGTGCCTCCACCACCCCCCGGAAGATCTGGGGGCCAGATCAAAAAGTCTGGGGACCCCTGATCTATAACATCAGGATGATTTCAAAGTAAACCGGAAACACAGTCCTAGGTAGTAGCTCCAGGATTGTCACCAAGCCTAGCTCATCAGTATTCTACCAGTTATGTTGGAAACAGAGGGCAGAATCCTCTTGGAGGGTTATGCTTGTACAACAAGGAACTACACCAGTATTTTTTACAATGGTGCACAAGGAGGTATCCAGGATCTCCTTGTATAGTATTCTTCTGGGCTTCACAGCAACAGCAACAGCAGATTGCTGCTAGGCACAGCTCAGCTCCCTGCAACCCGAACAGCCGTTGCTTGGCCATGAGGCATTGAGGGACAGCCTTTCCACTATCCTAGCTGTCATTTATCCTCCTGTGTAAAAATGCCAGTGATGAAGAGGATCTCAGCCAGACACACAGGTTTCTCTTAAAACTGATTATGTAAGCAAAGTTGTTATAATCTTTATACAATTAGCATAATTTTCTGTTAAGCAAAATTGTGTCCTAGCTTCTGTGAGGCAATGCATTTTAAAAAATATATACAGTTGCAATAGGTTCATCCCACAGACTAATGAGTTAACAATTTTGAGAATCTATATTGATCAGCAATAGTAGCTTTCCTTGAGGAGAATAGCAGTATTGAAATGTGGTTTATATTTTCTTTTCAACAGAGAGAGAAGATAAAGAAATTACAGTCAGCTTTTGGAATGGCAAAAAGGCCAAAATCCCATTAGGTGTTGCCTTGTGGATTCCACCACGCCAGTGGGAGAGGATTGTGGAGATGATCCATATGCCCCACACCAGCAGGAAACTGTTGGAAGGGCAAACCCACAGAGCTAACTGTTATATTTGTTCTCATTTTATGCTACCCTCTACATATACATGCACTTCAGGTGACCCCCGAAGGCTTCAGTGGCCATATTGCTCTTTTATTTGTCCTTACTCTAGGTCCTTTCACCACACATGCTCACCACTTGGGTATACACAGTGTGCTTCCTGCTGCTCTCCCAAATACAGTGGTTACTGGTGGCAGCCCCCTATGGCTGAAATAGCCAAAGAAGAATTATGTAGACCATCTACAACACAGTTATTGGCAGTGGAAGGTCCTCCTAAAGCAGAGTCTCCTGTTGCTCTGTCTGACTCTTCCTCAAGCTCCTCAGATTCCCAAACTGACAGGAAATCAGGTTTGACCAAGAGCACAATGGTGGATCAATCAGTGAACACAGATTCTTCCCTGTTTGATAAACCCAAGCTGCAGGAAGTCAAAAGACCAGACTGGAAATACTGGAAGAGAAGCCATCCCAGCTCCCCTTATAAGAGCAAAGGTACACAACATTTCTCTTGATTAATTTTTCACGTAAGCTAGAATGTCAAGGACATCTGATGGCGTATAAAAGCATTACAGATAACATTTGGGTAAATTGTGCCCTTTGCCAATATGCAGAGAGGAGATTGAAGCAAAGAGAAATTGTTTTAGCATATTACAGCACAACTCACAACTGCTGAAGGAGGAGCCGAAATGATAAATCAATTTCCAATCCAGTTACATATTTGACAGAGAGGATTGTACTATAACAGAAAGCTTGTTTCCCAGCTTATGTTGATAAAACATACCAGTTTTATCAATCCAAACATGAGGTGTATCATTCAATTCTATTATTCTAATTATAAAGAAGCGGTGCAAAGTATTCATAATGGGTAAAAGACAGCCTGTTACATCTATTACCACCACCATTATCTAATCTATTTATGCTTGCTTTCTTGAGATGGTTCACACATAGTCCCCTATTTTATGGTACTGCATATGATCAGGTCAAAAATGGCTTCCCCTGTACCACTAAAAGCAACGTCAAATTATAGATGAGTTTTCCCCATTATCACAAGTTCAAAATTGGCTACTGTCAACAACAGAAATAAAGTGGGTCTTCGGTATCAACTAGGGTTTGGTTCCAAGACCCCCCACAGATACCAAAATCCATGGATGCTCAAGTCCCATTATACACAATGGCATAGCAAAATGGTGTCCATTATATAAAATGGAAAAATCAAGGTTTCCTTTTTTAATTTTTTTTAAAATGCATCAATGATGGAATTCATGAATGAATACTGTCAAGACAGACCAAAATTCATATAGCCAACTGTATGGTTCCCAAACATGAGAGTTAACAATTGGGAAAAGTTGTTTAAATTCTATTTCACTGTTAGAAAATGAATGATAAGTTCTCTGTAATAAGTGTAGGAGGCAAGGTATACATATACAGTGACGGGCAGTGACATATGCATGGACAGCCATGCTACATATACAGAGTGAATTATTTGCCATAGTGCAACTGATGTATTCACATCTGCTGACAATGGCATAAGTGGTGGTGTGTGTACAGCAATATTGAGCATTGCAGTTGCACACTACCACCCAGTTATAGATGTGTTACACAATGTTGCTATTCTGAACGGGAATTGTTAGTGCTGATGTAATGTATCTGCATGCAGCTACTTATGCTATGCTAAGGGGAAGTTGGATTGCAATCAGTATTTTATTTCTGCTTCTTCACTGACTTATGATAAAATAGCTCTTTTTCAGTTTGCCAAATTATGAGCATGTAGAGAACCAGTGTGGTATAGTGGTTTGAGTGTTGGACTTTGACTCTGGAGACCAGGGTTCAATTCCCAACTCGGCCATCAAACCCACTGGGTGACCTTGGGCAAACTCTGAACTTGTCAAGATCCCAGTGGGAAAAGGTAGTCAGTGTTCATATTTATAACTGGCAATGTTCATGACTTGAACCCTCTGGCTGCATGCAAATAAGCAAGGAATTCTACTGTCCCCATTATGCCATACCTACTGCTGATAACTACTCAAATATGATCCAAAACACACTGCAGAAATCATCCAGTTTGAGACCGCTTTAACTGCCCTGGCTCGATGCTAGGGAATTCTGGAAATTGGAATCTGTCAGAGAGGTCTGGTGCCACAATAAACTACAATTCTCAGGATTCCCTAGCACTGAGCCAGGGCAGTTAAAGGGGTCTCAAACTGAATGATTTCTGCAGTGTATTTTGGACCTATGTTGTAATCAGAGAACTTGAACCAAGAAGTAGAAATAGAGGAATTACGTGAAGATGAAATATCTCATGGAGCAGAAGCAGTTGCTGCAAACAGCAAATAATTGAGATGGCAATTTAAAAAAATGCAGGTATACTTAGGATTGTTTCAAACTTTTACCAAACTATCTATGACTTAAGTGTTATACTATTGTCCATAGGAACCAGTGCTTTCAGCAGCTGCAATAGAGAGCAAAGAACTGGGACCAAAGTGGTTCCACATACGAACACGCCACCAATCATATTAGTGAATCAGAGTGCCATGTTTGAAAGCATTGAACAATCTCCGCGAAGCAAACTTACGATGAAGAACATCTTGACCCACAAAGATGTAAAACTATCACCATGGGGAGGGTAATAAATAACCAGTCAGTCATAGTGGAAGTGTGTACCTGGTTTTAAGTATACAAACAGCAATTCTTATTTTGTTTAAGTGTGGATTTGCATGAATACATTAAATCATATAAATAAGACCGTGGCTTGCATTTATGTATATATGTGGATGTATCTATGTAGATGGCACTGCTTTCCAGAATGTTTCCTAGTAAGGCTGTTTCTTCCTGCAACACTGTCTGCCATTGTACATTTTTTCTTTACCCAAAAGGCCCAATATATACCACCTGCCATTACAGTCTTTAAAGCTAAGACAATTGTAGAATGTCAGTACAACTCTGCTATTTGGATTGGAGGAATAACATGAGCAGTAGATAACCTTCAGGCTAAATTTTTGAGGCCACTCCTCCAAATCCTCAGATATATTTCTACCAGAGTTTTAGAAACATTCCCTCTATTGACAAGAGCTTGGTTGGCAGCTTTAAAATTTTGGCTTAAGGTTTTTTAAAAATTGTGCACAGTTTGACTTTTCTATTTATCTCAGGATGATCAAAGCAGTTAGTTAAAGTTTGTCGTCCAAAAAAAGCGGTTTTAATTGGTCTATCATGATTCACTCTTCTACATCCGGGTTATGTGCTCTCAATTCAGTAAAACAAAGACAATGGGAAATTGTTTTTTGTGACCATCAGACTCATCCATACTCATCCTGCTCTCCAAGCATGCTGAGTATACAATATGGCAGGCCTTTTCATTTAGCTGAGTATTTAAAGAATTTGACTATCACTAGTTACAGCAGATTTTTTACCAAGGCCAATTTAATGTTTTTCTCTCTGAAATACTCCTGAGGTAGATCTGTGCCGCTAATACAGTCAGCCTTCCATATCCACAGATTCTTTTATCCACAGATTTAACCATCCATGACTTGAAAATATTTTTTAAAATATATAAATTTCAAAAAGCAAAGCTTGATTTTGCCATTTTATATAAAGGGCACAATTTTATAATACCATTGTATTTAATGGGACTTGGGCTTCCAGATTTTGGTACCCACAGGGGGTCCTGGAACCAAACCAAGGAACCACTGTACCACAAGATCCCTGCAGTAATCAGGAAATGAAATCCATGAAGCACATTCTTTTTGTCTTGTGGATTCTACAAACAGGCTCCACAACATATGAACGATCCATTAATGGCAAATTTATTAGGAAAATCAGTCCAATTTATGTTAAATTCTTATTAGAAAATAAGATTCCCCATATGACTTTTGTTGCTGCCAAATTTTTGTCTGAGGCAATCAGGAACAGAGAACAGTTAACTCCTGTATGAGGGGAAATTTTCTGAAAATAGCTCTGTCTGTATGAATCAACCAGTTGTTCCTTGTGCTCAATTTATTTTATATGTGATTAATTTGATTTTGCTAGGTTTCTGAGACATAATAAAGAACTGTTGTAGTACTGCAACACTGCATAATGCCTGGAGGACACAATACATGTAGCCACCATGCAAAGGAGTTCAAACAGTTTTTCAAGTATTCATTTCTGAACTTTTGAGACCAGACAGGAACCAAATGAATATGCTGAGAAATGAAGAACTGGGACAGCAGACACCACCTAACAATGGATCTGGCCATTTTCATGCACATAATACGCTGCAGTGAAACTCTTCTGTTCCTTGCATTTTATTGCATTTCAACAGTCTATACTATTGTTTTAGGAAATAACTTTAGTAAGATAAATTTCACACAGCTTTAAGTCTTTAAAAAGAAGAGCAACGCTTTATGTTTATTGCATAGTATAAAAGTGAAAGTACACCACATGATTCAAGTTAAGGCAAATCTGAAACAAGTTTTAAACTATATTATACAAACAATACAATAAAATATTCAAAACAGAGAAGGTAATATTTTAAAATGCATGTCAGATGCATGCATCTGTATTATTTGTTATCTTGATTAGAAAGAGTTCATAGATCAAAAGTCAAATTTACACTTTCTCCTGGCTTAATCTTTACTAGATGTGTTTGTTTGATTGTGTCTTCATGTAAACATGCGCTGACTCTGTAGGTGCCAGGAAAAACTTCAACATAAATATCCTGCATGGAAAACTCATAGGTCAAGATTTTTCAAAGAAACAGTCAATACCTGCTAATAGAAGCTGTTTTAACTATTGGGAAAACAATTCTTCAGGTTTTTTTTAATGATAGCATAGATATATATGAACAAAAATGTAGTTTTTAAAATCATAAGCATACACTTTCAACAAGAGGGAATTAATGTCAATAAAGCATTGCATTTATATGCAAATGTGTAGTTGGGGAGTGAGGGTAGAAAGTTGTCAGAGTTCAGATGGATAATCTCCATAGTAAGTACATTTATGGATTCCTCCATTTAAAATACACTTTATTTTTTCCAGTTTCACTATACATTATAATTCTTTATGTAACTGAGCAACTATTTCAGACTCTGTGTGTATTTCACCAGGTCTTACAGTCCCTATCCCATATAGGATAGGATTTATCCTCCTCCTCCCTGCATCCCACAACTGCTCTAGAATACCCTCCAGTTGTTTGAAGCAGATTAAGAAGAAAGGGAATCTGTATGCCAGGGCTGTCTGTTCTGCTAGTGGACCAACACATCTGGATACAACCCACAGGGAAAAGAGCCACAGAAGCCTTCAAAGATCAAATCAATTTATACTTGCTTTTGAGTCAGAGGTCTTGGCTGGAATTAATGCAACTGATTCTGTATCAGGACACCCAGGTTCTTCTACTATTGGACCATGTTTACTTTCCTACAGAGAAAATGTAAATTTTATGGAATTACAAGGCTGAAGACAAGCAGGTTCAGTCTGCCAGCCATCAGAGAAAAGATATAAAGCATCCAAATCAATGACAGACATTTAGAATGGCATCAAAATGTTGTCTGCAATGAAACACTGAGAGCATACTACTAAAAAAGCATAGCTGCTAAACCAAATACTCCAGAAGGACAGTGTCTCTAACTAATGTGATTATCCTGGTAAAAAAAGATCAATTAGATCTTGATCATGAATGTACTCCACCAAGGTTACAATGATAGCTAGTGATCATGATACCTTGTAGTGTATCCTGAAAAACTGCATACATGTCAAGGCATATTCTGAACCAATGTAGTGAATAACAAGATTTGATTTCTTTTCTGCCAAAAGGCCATATTCAAATCAAAATTGCAAGTTTCACTATCTTCTAGAGAATTTATTTCCTAGTCATCCTTCCAACCAATTGTAGCTAGTGGTTCTTTGTCAGAGGGCAATAAATCTGCTCCAGGTTTTAATCCAAATGTGAAATGAGCTATACAAGATGCTGAACCTTTTCCACAAAATAGGTTCAGTACCTTGGACAGCTCTAGTGGTCTGGAACAGATTCCTCAGACATCTCCAGGGAAGCCACTGTATGCCATTGTTCAAAGTAAATAGCATTTGGACCAGACTGTCTGTAGATAGTGACAAATAGTTATATCTAACAGTCTTCACAGGTATAGTTACTCCTAATATATCCACTGTATAGATCTTGACTTTAAGTAATGATTGTATCACGTTAGAATTAAACTGATATCTGAAGCACAGCTTAGATTCAGTGAACACTGACTGGTAGCAGCCTGTTTTGTCTATTTAGACCCCCAAGAGAACAGTTTGTCTCTCTCCAGTAACTTCTAAAAGAGGTTTACAGAATGTGTTGTTGTCTAGATGTTGTTGGACTGCCATTTTCATTGGCTCTTAGACAACATACCCAACGGAGAAAGGTGATGGGAGTTGGAGATTGTTTATAAGACTCAGACATGTAGCCAGACATCAATACTAATAACAAAACACTTGTAAGGACCAGACAGCATGGCAAAACACAAATTGGCATGTAATTCTGAGGAGTGCTGGAAAGGAGAACAGCTTCTTTCAGATATATTTCTCTTAATGGAAGACACAGTACTGAACACTTACCTCATTTTCAAATGCTTTTAGCAACTTTTCAGATGCTTGCCTGCTGTGATATCTGAAAATGTGTGCAATTTCACACTCCTTAAATTGAAATGGAGGCACACAGCAATAGTAGTTCTGGAGGAGAAATGAAAAAGAGGCTAGATTGTAAAGAACCCTCAGTTCCATTTAAAACTATGGCTTTGAATGGAGTCTGCTCTACAAAGATGTGACCAACTTTTTCTTATAGGGATGGGAAAATTTGTCAGTTTTGCTTTCTCTTACATTAAAGGTCCCAGGTTATTAGTGTCATTACTTTGAAGGAACTTGTAGATTGTAGGAAGTTCTTCAAAAACAAATGAAATGAAATTATTCCTGTCTGCACTGGACAAATTCAATGGCTGTTCCCAAAATAGAGACGGATGCTTCAGACATTTCTGACAGATAGATTTTAAAGACAAGGAGCCTCTCACATAATGTTTCATTATTAATATAGTTGAAAGGCCAAGGCTTCAAAGAGTTCAGCACTGAAACCCTGGAACAAGACAGCTGGATCGGTCAGGTTTTTTTCTTGCCTGTTCAGTTTTTTTAACCTACAAGTTTTTTCCTTCCTCAGTACAAAGAAGCCAGTGCATTTTAGCAAATAATTATCCAAAACAACCTGAAATTATCACCCAATCTTACCCTTTTTGCAAAACAAACCTAAACTGAACCACCTGGACAAGTCTCTGCTGCCCTCTGCTGTCTCTGGAGAAACAAAGGTGAAAGGACTGTGACAGAATATTCTCTCTCCATTACTGTCTACAGGTTAATTTTCTTGTCTTGCATTCTCTTGCATGCTATTAGATTCCTTTTCTGATGCCTCTCATGTTTGCCATTTGGTTTAGAGCAGGTCTAAAGAAATCATGGCTCACAGAACCCCACCCACCAAGAAACAATGAGTGAAAAGATCCCCCAAACATCAAAGACTTCTGGGAGTTTGCCTCAAATACCCCAACCCATTCAAAATGCTCTGCAAACACAGAAGTCACAACCAGAAGTGAATTTTGATTACGATTTTTGAACTGCCATGGTTGCCCACACGTGCCCTGTGGCTTGAGAGTATTGGAACAATAGAACACATGGAATAATTGATAACAGGCATAAAGATCAGCAGCCCTAAATAAATACAAAACAAAACACATCAACAAATGATACTCCTGGCTTTAGGCTTGAAAATGTATCAGGAATACCTGGCAAAGTTTGTGAAATAAAGGGTAGGTTTTCCCCCCAATGTCCAGCAAGAGTCCTCCCTCCTCTTCTTTTGTGGCTCACATGAAATGTCAGAATAAGCATTCAAATATTTATATTTGTGCTTTCTGACCCAACAATAGGACTTACTGAAGCAGCCAACAGACACACAGATATGAGAACCCAGCTTTTCTTTTCTGACCATTTTAATGCAGGTTTCCCCCAAAATTCAGGGCCTCAGCAGACGGAGGCCCTGGAGCCGCCGCCAGACGGAGCGCCGCGGGGATGCAGCCTCCGCATCCCGGCGCTCCTGCGGCGGCTCTGGAAGGAGCGCTAAATCAGCGCTCCTTCCTCAAGACAGGGAAAGTGCGCCCTAAAAGCGGCGGGCGCACTTTCCCTGTCTTTTCCTCCGCAGCGCGTCCGGTCGCTGCAGAGGGAGGTTGCCTTGGAAGCGCCGGCCGTGCGGAGGGCCGGCAGCTTCCAGGGCGACCTCAGGAAGAGGAAGGGGCGCCGCTCGTGCGGCTGCCCCTCCTCTTCGGGGCCTCCAAGACGACTCTATTAGTCGTCTGCCGAGGCCCTCAGTTACAACTAATTCATAATAATGGTTACTGGGCTGGGTTCAGAGAACACTGCTCATGGGAGATTCCTGACAGAGAAAGAACAGGCAGTGTTTACCAGTTCTTCCTTCCCCCTTTATCTCTGGAGCATTTGCTGTTAAGATCTGGGGGAACTCTCAAACAGGATGGGAAGGTTGCAGAGGAAGAACTGGCTAAACATATTTCCTCCGACAGAAGCCACCAATGGACTCTGAATCTTGATCCAACCCATTCAGCTTTTATACAGATCAGTCCCTTCATAGCTACTACTACTGTCACATCAAGACCCATTTTACCTCACATTCTGCAGAGATACGACCCATGTGTTCAGCGACTGAAGCAAAAGTTGCAGCAAAACATGCATCTTCATCATCCCCTTCCTGTTTTCATGAAACAAAATGTTCTGTAACTATGGAAAACACAGGCACTGAACAGAGAAAAGGGCAATATATTATCTCATAGTAGCAGAGCTTGTTATATACAATTATTTCATACTAGCTAATCAAGGAAATGAAATAGTAAGAGCTCCTGAAGTGTTTGCTTCCGTATAGCCTGATGGTTTAATAACATGGTTCAACTTTAAGAAGAGTTACTGCTCTCTAAACACTCTTTATTTTTTTAAAAAAACCCTACAAAACAAGATACAATTATTAATTACAGTCTCATCTTCTCAGACCATCTCATACATCAATGAAATCTCATACCATCCGCAAAACTCCATACAATGATAAGCTAATTGGTTCTCAAAAAGCACTGCAGTACTTTGAGTCCCAACATGATTATCTCATTATTATCCCATTATCCTTTCCTGTCTTGATAACATATAAGCTGACAAACATTAAATGGCCCTTGGCTGATTAGGCCAAATCTACCAATAAGCTTACCCTGCCGTACAGGGAATGGCATCCAGGATAGCCTCCCCTTCCCCTCTCCTCCTACCCAATAAAAGCAACTACACTAAGCAAGATTGCTTCTTACTGCCTTTTTGTGCCTATTGGTGCCCTTGGATCCAAGAACAAAGACAACAGATGCATTTAGTCTTCAGTGAAGGAAACTATGTAACCTCACTGTTTCCATTATGACTTACAACCCATCTTTATGCACATTTACTCTGAAGCCACATCCAACAACATTCAGTGAGGAGCAGCACCAATGGCACTACCTCTCTGTGGTGGTGGGATTGTGTGTTCCTATGAGACAAGAGGCTATGCTGGTTGCAAATGTGCTGCTGGTAGGGTCTCCCAACTTTTGCTATGGAGCCAGACTAAGTGTGCCAAACTACTGGTCTGCAGCAGTAGTGGGGGCTAACACTGACGGAGGATCTCTCAGAGATGACAGTGGCACCATAGCTAACAGTACTGTGCAGAATGAGGCACAGTAAGCCCCTTTTGAATGTCTTTTGCTAGGAAAACTGCATGATGAGACAATCCAAAATGAAACAAATGCCAAAAGATGAGATTCCCAAGACAAATGGCACTCAATGAGCTCCTGGGGTACAGCAAAGGACAACTACCAGTAGTGCTGTGGCTAATGACACAGATGGACTCAAGCTGAAAGGATTTCACCTGTTGATATGCTCAGAGGTGAAAGGAAAGTCCAGTGCTGCACAACACATATTATAAGAGCATAGAATGGGAGAACCATGAATCAGGGGAAGCTGGACATAGTAAAACAAGAAATGGAACACATAAACACTTTAATACCTGTGATGACTGAGCTAGAATGGACAGGAATGGGACATTTTGAGCCAGATAATTACATAGTGTTTTACTCAGGAAATGAAAATCTAAGAAGAAATGGGGTGGTATAAATAGTGAGATAAAGCAGAAACAGTCAAAGGATATAATACAAAGTCTGCCTGAATAATATAAATACGACTTCAGGGAAAACCCATCAATATAACCATAATCCAAGTCTATGCTCCACTTACACAGGCAAAAGAAGAAATCAAAAGATTTCTATGTCCAGGAAGAAATTGATCACACACCAAAACAGCACTTCTTGTTGATCATCGGCAATTGGAATGCAGAAGTAAGAAACCATGCAGAGTCAAAGATTGTAGAAAAATTTGGTCTAGGATCAAGAAATAGTGAATGACTGATTTCTTCTTTCTCATTCAGTTTGCCAATTTTATTCTTTCTGTTTGTGCTATCTTTAAAGCAAACTTTAGTAAAGTGATAAGTAAAGAGAACATCTGAATGTTTTTTGGTCACTTGTGATTCTCAAAAGAGTTTTATATACTCTGCTGTGAATTCAATATTTGCAGTCAACAAAAAGCACCTACTTATCATTTGTTTTTCTTTATATTTGCAATTGTACTTACAGTCCTGTGTTTAGCTAAAATCAATCAAAAATAACTTTTAGAAACTTAGGGAAGAACATGTGGACAGAAAGGTAGTAAGTGGAAGAATAGACAGATAGTACATGAAACAATCATAGGTATGATTGTGGTAAACTTCACTGTTTCAGAGAACTGATACTATCTACAGTGACTATTATATTTTTATGTTTTCTAATGAGCTATCACACTGATAATCTTACAAGATATATGGGAGAAATGGACTATGTCTTGCAGTGGGAAGACACAGAATGGTCTATGTAGCAGTGAGGAACACACAAAGGAGAACTAGCAATGTGGATGAAGGTGACTACAGCCCTCCTTGAAGTCAATCAGAAAGGAAGCAGATCATAGGGCTTGCTGATAAAGGTCAGCTCACTGTGATCTCATTGGACTCAAACTCCCATGCAACCCTGCCAGCATGCCCAATGGTGAGGGATGATAAGGAGGGGAAAGGAAGTGACCACAAGCAACATCCATGAGAAGGAGGGTAAAACAAGTTCACGTGGACCAATCTGTTTTAGTTTTAACAATGCAACTCTTACCTAGGATCTCATCAGCAGAAGTAATGAAAAGCATTTAGATTTAGGATGGGGAATGTACAACCTTCCACATGTTGTTGACTGCTAACTCCATAAGCCCCAGTCAATATTATAAATGGAGACAGATGATGAGATTTATAGTCTAAAAACATCCAGAGGGCCATTTGTTCCCCATCTCTGGCTCAGATGCATGGCTCTTTGGGCAGCTGCAAATATCACAGATAGTTGTAAAGCTGGCTGCTACACATAAAAATACCATGTCATTTTAAGGGAGAACTACTACTATTGTTTGCTATTGGGTCTCTCTTCCTTCTCTGACTTTTCTTTGCAATATAATGATCTTAACCCCAGTCACAGGCTCCCAGTTTTTCTTGTTAAATTCCTTACCCGGAAGGTCCTCCTTTGGAGTTGATTAGGAAGTGGCCAATTCAATTTTCGTGTTTTTGCCCGTTCCAGAACCTCCTGTGCAAGTGTTGCTGTGCGTTGCATGCGAGAGTTCACATTTAGGGAATGGGATTCCATTCTCTGCAACCTGATTTTAAACAAAAACAAAACAAAAACAAAAACAGTATAGTACATTACCTCAGATCATCACAAATAACATCATAGGAAAAAAAAAAGAGGGAAAATGAAAAGGACAAAGAGGGAACAGGATGATATTGTCTCTCTATTAGTTTTCCAAGACCTGTCCTGCCCATTTGCTTTGCACAATTGTGCTCACACAACTGCATCTGGACACTTTCCAAGTCCCTCATTTCCAAGAACAAGCAAGGCTCATGTCAGTCCTAAAGCTAATCCCTCTCCACCCCAAATATCTGGAAGTTATTTCCTTTAAGAAAGATCTATGGGGTTTTGCTTATAGCCACAAGTTCAAGTGTGGTGGGCAAATAATAATAATAATAATAATAATAATAATAATAATAATAATAATAATAATAATAATAATAATATTTATTTGTATACCGCCCTGTGGCGAACCAATCCGGGCAGTTGACAACAATAAAATATGACAAGATTAAAATATAACATTAAACATTATAATCCCTCCCTCCCTTAAGAAAGTATTAAACAATATAACAAATTAAAAGCACAATATGAGAACATAAAACCATAATTAAAACCACCTTAGTACAGAGACACTTGTACTAACTAAGGCTCTCACAGGGGCTGGGATTGTTCCATATCTGCTGAGTCCCAGGACTTTGCATGCTCTGTATAGCAAAATGCAATCAGAGAGTGTGCCAGCCCAGTCAAGTGCACCCCAAGTCGGGTAGCTGCTCTTCCTAGTCCACTGAGCTGCCCTTTCCTTCCGGTTCAAAGTGTATGGACAATGGTGGCAAGAAAAAGAAGTACCATTTGTCCACCAACTAGTTTTCCATGTGACAAACAAACAGGTAAGAGCAGAAAGGAGGAACAGAGCTGCTGATGTCATTGGCTGACATCCCACGTAAGTGCATTAGGCATCAGGGTAATGGAAGCAAACTCATTATTCCTATAATGAAGATGGATGTTGTAAGCTTAAAATATGAAACTGCTTGTGCAGAGTATTTCATTTTCCATTTTCTTTTTTTTTTTTTAAAAAAAATCAAGGTTGGCAAATTGATTTTTTCTGTTCAGGAATCTAGAAACAGACAATAACAAAGGGAAGGAAAATGTTATTGCCATACTTCATGCTTGCAGCAACAATACAACATGATAATCAACTGCCACCATATGGTCAAGATCTAAATTAACAAGCAACACAACTGGTTCCATCTTCAGTCATGAACATTAATAGGCAACTGGAATAACGTGGTCAATCTTCCAGGATTTTGTGGAAATCCAGTGCAATATTTTTCATGTGCATGTCATAAGGTTGCTGGAGGAAGAAATAATATAAAATAAGATCACACAAGTAATGGTACATCACACCAACTGAAAGTGACAACTATTTAAAGAAGCTTTATTAGGATCCCTTATTAAATACTTGCCTCAAGTTCCAATCCTCTACATGAGAACAATGCCCATTGAACTCATTGGACTTTCTTCTGATTAGAACCATTATGGTTCCTTTCCATACCAAATTTCCAGGAGCAGAATATTTGATCACTAATTTTGAACCTGCAGACACCCTACTGGTTAAAAATTGATTCATGCTAACACTGAAATAAGCTACAGATTATCTGTGCCATAGACATTTGAAAACACAATTGCTCAACTGGCATTCACAAAACACTCAAGGGTATACCTGTTTTCTCAGAAAATCAAGCACCCCTACAACTTAGGCCAGAATATAAATTCATACTTTCTCACAGTCAAATGCTTTTATAGTCCATTGGCAGAAATTGGTCATTGATTTATTTGATGTATTTATATTCCATCTTTCCCCCAATGAACTTGAGATGGCATACATGGATCTCTTCTTCCTCTCAGCCTGAAGTGTCCACTACCTTTGCATGCCTAAAGACTAGAATTCAAAGTTAGGGACGAAACAGACAGGCAGGAAAAAGTGGCTTGAAGCTGCCTTTTCTGAAGCTGCATTGAAACCCCACCAACTGCACTGCCCGCTCCCAAGGAGGCTGGAGTGCGCATGTCCTGACCACATGGTGTGGCTTCAAGCCGTGCTGCTGGGTACTTTTTAAAAACTATTCCCCCCACTATCCCTGCACACCTTCGCAAGAGTGAACCACTGGCAATTGCCATCCCATTGCATGGCTGTTCCTATGAACCTGCACACATTCACATGTGCAGCACTTCACCAGAACGGGGAATCAGAGCACAGATGTGACCATGCAGATGCCAGCAAGATACAATCATGCCCTCCTTCACACACCCCTTTCACCCCATGTTCCCTGTTTGACTGTGTTTTGTGTATGCTGTACTCATCTCCATAAGAGGTGTTACGGTTTCTCTTTTGAGCATTGCTACCCTCACCACTTGGGTATAGCAGCTCCGTCCCTTTTAAATGCACTCCTGCGATGGGGTGTTAACATGCACAATTAGGGTTAGGGTTTGGAAAGAGTGCCGCTTTAGAGCTGCCTGGTGTCAGTGCATTCCTAAGTACATGCAAAGGTGTGCACTTTCCAGGAAGAAGGGAAAAATCCAGCTCCTTTTTAGTCCAGCTTTCCTCCCTGTGGTACGGCTTGGGTCTGCTTTCAGGCCAGCTTCAAGATATGTGCCATCTAAATGCTCTGCCTTGAAGCTGGCCAGAAACTGGCTTATTTTGACTGTCTGTTTTGCCCCTTAGTCTGTAGAATCAGTAAGTAGAGAGATTTGGTAGCACCTTTGAGGCTAAGTGGAAAAAAAGAAGTTGGCAGCATGAACCTTCATAGACTTAACTCTACTTCCTCAGACCAAATGCATCTGAGGAAGTAGAATGAAATCTAGGAAAGCTCATGCTGCCAACTTCTTTCTCAAAGTTAGCCTCAAAGGTGCTACAAGATTTCTCTACCTACTCACTAAAGACTAGTTTGCATGTGTGCAGACTTCCTGCTTGTTTTACCACACCTGCTCTCTAAACTGCAGCCGTTTTACCTCTTTTCTCTCTCTTCCATAAGACCTTGTGTTTGTGTGTGCACGTGTAATTTGCAAGTAAGGCAATTTTTATTTATTTTCACAAAGAAGACTAGGGTTATATCTTTCTCCGATAGACCACCAATTTGCAGGTCGGTGGGTATGGGACTGGTGGTTGTTCTGCTTCCACCTTGGCAATTTGATCATTCTGCTAGAGAAATCCAGTACTCGCTCTCACATTTTCCAATACAAAGAACGCTGTGAGTTTGGACAATCCTGACAATGTGTCACTGGCACAAGATCACTTTTAAAAGCAAATAATAAGGTTCCAAAGACAGAGAAGATACACATCTTATTGGGGTGTGTGCTCTATAGCTGTATGTCTGACTTCCCTAGAGTTTTTCTCTGGTTCAGCTGGAAACCGGATTTCATTCTGAATGGATAGAAACTCTGAAACGGCACAGCCAAACTTCCCTACTTGTTTATCATAAAAAGCACAGAGACAGTGACCATTTCAAATGATTAGCAAAGTCACTGTAAAGAGTCAGCGGGGTGGGGTACTTTGAGTGTTGGACTACAACTCTGGAGACCAGGGTTTGAACCCTAGGTCAGCCAGAGAAACCCACTGTGGCCTTGGCAGAGTCACATTCTCTCAGCCTCAGGGGAAGGCAATGGCAAACCTTCTCTGAACAAATCTTGCCAAGCAAACCCTATGATAGGGTCACCATAAGTCGGAAATGACATGAAGGCCCACAACACACACACAGACCTCAGTGAACAACGCCTCTGACATAGAAAAGGCTCCTTGTCACAGAGCCTTCGAGTCATTCCCGTCTTTCTGGCGACCCTAAGGCAAATCTACCATGGGGTTTCTTAGCAAGATTTGTTCAGTGGAGGTTTCCCAGGACCTGTCCTCCATTTCCACCTTCTGTCCAGGAGGGATTCCAAAATGTCCTCCATTCTGAGCCTGACTAAGAAGCATGAATATTTCTTTTTCTTTTTTATAATTGGGAGGGGGGTTGGGGTAGGGGATTATTTAGAAATCTGGCTTTAATGGCATACTGTATTTTATTGTTATCCCTATTTGTTGTAACCCGCCTCGATCCGCAGGGAGAGGTGGGCTATAAATAAAATGTATTGTTATTGTTGTTATCATTCTTTCAGTTAGCCTTACAATAACTACAGTTTCTATTATTATTGTTGTTGTTGTTGTTTACATTTACATATAAGTCTTTAGCTTTTATATGGCAAATGTCCTCCATTTTTCTTGAATGCCCTCCATTTTGAGGTGCCTGGTCCTCCTTTGCGGTTAGGACACACACCTGGTCACCCTGCCTAAGGGAGTTTGCAGACTGCCAGAAATAGTGCAAATTGAGTCCACTTTTAGGGTTAGGGTCAGGGTTAGGGAATCATGGGAACTGTATTTTATTGTGGCACCAGAGCTCTCTGACAGAGAAGGCTCAATGTCTCAGAGAAAAAAACAACAATTCCCATGATTCCCTAGCACTAACCCTAACCCTAAAAGTGGACTCAATTTGCACTATTTCTGGCAGTCTGCAACCCCCCTAAGTCGGAAACGACTTGAAGGCACACAACAACAACAAAGTCCTTCCTCAGTTTCCTCGCCAGTTCTGCCACTGCAGAAGCTCTTCCGCCCCCTGCCGGCCGGCTGAGGAACTCACCGTAGCAGGACGCGGGCAATTCCGGAAGGAAGGGAAGCAGCGGAGGCGAAAGGAAAGAGCCGCCTTGTGGGAGGCCGCTTTATGGGCCGACCTTCCTCGCGGGAAAAGCTGTGACGTCACTGCGAGTGTGTGAGCGTTCGCTCCTTGGAACGGCCTTTTGTTGCGTCACAATGGGGGCGCGTTCGCGATCCGCCTCCTTCCTCTCGGCTGACCAAGGAGGCAATTCCATTTTGTTGATTTTGGCTAGGCGGACTCGTTCAAAGATGTCCAAAAGACACTGCAGAAATAATCCCGTTTGAGACCGCTTTAACTGCCCTGGCTCAGTGCTGGGGAATCCTGGGAACTGTAGTTTGTTGTGGCACCGGAGCTCGCTGACAGAGAAGGCTCAATGTCTCACGAAACTACAGTACAGTTCCCAGAATTCCCCAGCATTGAGTCAGGGCAGTTATAGCGCTCTCAAACGGGATTATTTTTGCAGTGTCTTTTGGACCGTATTTCACCACGGTGCATCTACACTAGAAATAATACAGTTTGATACTGGCTGTATCTGCATTGCAGAAATAATTCAGTTTTGACACCACTTTAACTGCCATGGCTCCATGCTATGGAATTCTGGGAACTATAGGGTAGGCTGAGTCTGTTGGATGGAGAATGCAATTTGTCGCTTTGTCACAGGTAACAGAATGTCTTGGGCTGCATCTACAAACCAGAATTAATGCAATTTGACCCCACCTTAACTGTCATGGCTGAATGCTATGGAATTCTGGGATTTGTAGTCTTGTGAGCTATTCAGCCTTCTCTGTCAGAGAGCTCTGGTGTCGCAACAAACTATAAATCTCAGGATTTCATTGCATTGAGCTGTGGCAGCTGAAGAGGTGTCAAACTGGGTTATTTGTGCAGTGCAGATGCAGCCATTAACTGCCTCGTGAGGCACCAGCACTCTTTGGCAGGGAAGGCTAAAGTCCTTGTAAAACTGCACACCTCAGGATTCCATAGGACCTAAAGTGGTGTCAAAATGCATTATTTCTACAGTGCAGATGAAGGAGGCTTGTAATTGGGGAACAGATAGATAGAGGCTTCCTCAGAAAGGATACAATGCTATGCAAATTTAATTGGGTGTCAAACTGGCTGATCTCAGTAGGACTTGCTTCTGAGTAAGTATGTATCAGGCCCATGTGCATGTCTGCTTTAGGATCACAACCTTGAATTTGTTTCATCTCCAAACTGCATGGGAAGTGGAGGCGCTTGTGATAGTCGGTTTTACCACACCTCTCTGTGTTGTTGTTGTAGAGGTGCTGGATTCCTTATTTACAGTCGCTGGGCCACTCTGTGCATTGGAGGGAATTTCTACAGTGGTCAGTGGCTTTCTCCCCAAGTGTGTAGAGTTCAAACACACAGCTGTGTTAGTTTGGAAAATCAGTACGCAAAGAGATCTTGTTGCACTTTAGAGACTATTGGCCTTTGCAGACTGTCAGAAATAGTGCAAATTGAGTCCACTTTTAGGGTTAGGGTTAGTGCTAGGGAATCATGGGAACTGGTTTTTTTTCTGAGACATTGAGCCTTCTCTGTCAGAGAGCTCTGGTGCCACAATAAAATACAGTTCCCATGATTCCCTAACCCTAACTCTTAAAGTGGACTCAATTTGCACTATTTCTAGCAGTCTGCAAAGGCCCTAACTGAAAGAAAGGAGCAGGTAGCATGAACTTTCCTAAACTGGTGCCTGCTTCCTCAGATGCATGAATAAAGTACCGGTAGGCTCAAGTCTATGAAATCTCATGCTATCAGCTCCTTTCTTTCAATTAATCTCAAAGGTGCTACAACAAGATCCCTCTACCTCCTAGCATGTGTTACTTGGGATTGCAACTCTACCCTGTGTGATCCGGCAGAGGAAGTAGGGTGTGAAAGGTAAGGTAGCAACAAACGGAAAGATTATCTTGTTTCACTGGACCAAAGCCGACTAAAAGTAGGGAAATTGTGGAATGTGGCAGCCCTTTAAGCAAGTGCCCTCTCTTCTTAGAGGAAATGGCAAAGTCTATGGTATTTCTGACTGCTTTCCCTGGATGTAGGTACCACTGAAGGAAGTGGGTCCTACTTTTGAATAGGTTCACTTGTCTAATATTATCTGTGAGCCTCCAAGCTAAATATTTTCAAGATGAGCCTTCTTTGAACATGGCACAACTTGTTTTTAGGTGGGTTTCCTAGTAGGTTTGTTAACTGTTGTCAAGTCAACTTAGGGCCTTTGCAGACTGCCAGAAATAGTGCAAATTGAGTCCACTTTAAGGGTTAGGGTTAGCGGATCATTTTTATTGTGGCACCAGAGCTCTCTGACAGAGAAGGCTCAATGTCTCAGAAAAAAAACCCAATTCCCATGATTCCCTAGCATTAACCCTAACCCTTAAAGCGGACTCAATTTGCACTATTTGTGGCAGTCTGCACAGGCCCTTAGTCTTGTGGCAATCCTATGAATGAGAGACCACCAAGTCACCTTATCACGAACAGCCCTGCTCAGGTCTTGCAGACTTAGGGTTATGGCTTCTTTGGTTTATAGATCCATCAGAAATATGGTCTTTCTCTTTTCCTACTGCCTTCTGCCTTGCCAAGCATCCTTGTCTTTTCTAGACACTCATGTCTTCCCACCAAAGCCTTTGGGACTCATTAATTCAGCCCAAAGACTGTACTATTAAAAATGTGTACTTTTTAAAATCTGTTTTTGACTCATTATATTTAATATGCTTTTAGTTTATTTAAATTACTGTTTTTAACCTGTTTAATGCTATCTGTAAGTTCTGAGATTTCTTGATATAGGGTGAGATATAAATACACAAAAAAGGAGACACAAAAGACTGCAGCAACTACGGGACTATGGGAGCCTAATGGCAGAGGCCCAACTTACTGCACCCATCACTACGTACATTATGCTGCTGAGAAAGGGCATTAGAAGTTTTGGGGTTTGCTTTAGGTACTGGATTATGCAGTGGGCTGGATGAGGGCCAATAACTTGAAGATAAATCCTGATAACTTAAAGGTTTGTGGATTGATGGTTCTTTGGTCCAGAAATTGGGTAAACACCCTATCCAGGAAGGAGCAGGTCTGTAACTTGGGAGTACTCTGAGGCTCATGTTTGTGACTGGTTGCCCAAGTGGACTCTGTGGCTGAGAGAGTGTGGTGCCAGCTTCATCTGGTGTGCCAGCTATGGCATATCCTGGCTGCGTGGCCAGCTACAGCCTAGCCGCAGTACTTCATGCACTAGTAACCTTGCTATTGTAATATACTCTACATGGGGCTGGCCTTGAAGATGACTTGGAAGCTGCAGCTGGTGAAAAGTGCATATAAACTTCCTATAATGCCAGTCCTAAAAGAATTGCACTGGCTGCCTATAGGTTTCCAGTCTGAATTCAAGGTGTATGTGATGACATTTAAAGCCCTAAACAGCTTGTTACCTTGATACCTAAGGGAACACCTTTCCCTATATGTGTCTGCCTGATGATTGAGGTCTGCTGGGGGGGGGGGTCCTTTGCAGTCAGTACACTGTGCTGTGATGTGGGAGCAGGCTTTCTCAGCCATGGAGCCACAACAATGCCCTCATCTTGAGGCCTGGTTTGTGCTGACACTGATTTCATTTACGCACCAAGTAAAAACATGCCTATTTGTTAAAACCTTTGAGCCTCACTGATTTACTTCAGATGCTATGCACAGGGCTGTTTTAACCTTTTAGACCTTCAACTTTTAATGCTTTGAATATGTTTTTAGTCTAAAACACACACTAGGAGGCAGAGGGATCTTGTTGTAGCACCTTTGAGATTAATTGAAAGAAAGGAGCTGATAGCATGAGATTTCATAGACTTGAGCCTACCGGTACTTTATTCATTTAAAATATTTTTTTTGTTTTAAATTGTTTTAACCTGTTAGCATTGATTTTGCCTGCACACCACCCTGAGTTCTTTTGCTATAGGGTGGGGTAGAAATATTTAAATAAATAAATATTTTTCAAAGTGCAGCTTGCCCAAACTGGACCTTCAGTACTGTCAACAAATATGCTACCATAGTGTGTTCTGTTGATATTTTCAAACAGGGTTATTTTTTTTTTTAAGTAGAAAAAGACTTACTGAGTTGGTGGATTTTTCATGGCATCAGATAGTTTAACCAGAGAACTCTTTCTTCAGATACAATTTCCTTTATACTTGCCAAATAGCAATTCCTTGGACTGTGAATAACATCTCTGCCCCATCCTGCAAGGACTTGCATCTATGCACAATAATCCACACTGTCAGCAAGTCTGTCACTGGGTCATTTTGAAACTGCTGACTGTGAAACACAATATACTGAGGCACATCTTTGCCTGGCATAGGTTTTTATGAGAAGCAGGCAAACTCTTATTCTGGGCTGCTTAAGACTGTGTGCTCTAAGCAGACAAGGCTACTTTGTTGGATTACAAAAGATTTTTAAGCACTATAACTACAAGAGAACTATCCCTCTCACATCAAATCTAGGTGGGTAAATGTTGAATCTAATACTGAAATGGCTTGCTCAGAGATAAAGATTTGACCTCTACATACTGGGCTCAGTATACATACATAGAAATACATACACCTACCAATATGTGACACTAACACAGGGATAGGCAACCTTTCCCCTTTAAGGGCCGAGGGACTTCAGCTCCCAGAAGCCTCAGCCATGTTGGCCAATAGTCCCATGTTGGCTAATAGCTCCTGGGATTCTGGGAGCTGAAGTCCCTCAGCTCTTAAAGGGGAAAGGTTGCCTACCCCTGCACTAACATTTCAAAGAAACAAACAAATTGCATGACAAGAAATGGTGGACATAGAGAATGTTGATAGAACTGGATTGGAGGAAGAAGATTCTACAGTGGAAGTGGGTGGCTGCCTAACCATTTTACCTGGTCAGTCAGTCATGCCAGGGATAACACCAGGGGACTTTGGTTTCTCTAGACTAGAACTAATGGAGTGAGTATTTCAGGGTGTCTCAGAATTCAGCTAAATTGTAGGGGAACCTTTTTAACAATTGTTCAACTGGGAGGAACTGTCTGCATCAGGAGGTGATGCTGGAGGCATTCAAGCAGAGGCTGAACAGTAATTGGACTATATGTTGTAGATACTACATTGGAATCAGTGCTTCTTAAGTTATTTGATATGGGGGATTGACAAGGATTTCCTCTTAATACAAGGACTTTGTGTCATTGGCTACAACTATTTATTTCCTGGAAACTTGCTATGGACTGGCAACAATGTCTTGCAGACTGCCACCAGTCCATAGTTTTTAACTAGCACTAGAGTAGATGACCTCCAAGGTAGCTTCCATATTGTGGTGATTTTCTGATGAAGAGAATGTGTTCCATAGCTATCAAAATGGCCCCATAAAAGTTAACCAGCCTTTTAATGTCATCCTTATTTCACTATGGAGACGAGGGTAGCTTTAATTGGAGAATAAGCTAGTAATTGATACATTTTAGCCCTGGCAAACTGCAGGAAACAGTGGCTGAGATCTTGCATGGGGAGATGTATGTCTGCTGCAAAACAACATCTCTGTATCTATGGGCCTTTGCAGACTGCCAGAAATAGTGCAAATTGGCAGTTAAAGTGGACTCAATTTGCACTATTTCTGGCAGTCTGCAAAGGCCCTATGGGGGGTTGCAGACTGCCAGAAATAGTGCAAATTGAGTCCACTTTTAGGGTTAGGGTTAGTGCTAGGGAATCATTGGAACTGTTTTTCATCTGAGACATTGAACCTTCTCTGTCAGAGAGCTCTGGTGCCACAATAAAATACAGTTCCCATGATTCCCTAACCCTAACCCTAACCCTAAAAGTGGACTCAATTTGCACTATTTCTGGCAGTCTGCAACCCCCTAAGTCTCCCAGTGCTACTGCAACAAAATCCACTTTTTAAGCAATGCAGGGGGTTAGCAGAAGCACATTCAACTATTTTCTTGTAGGAGGATACACTAGAACAGGTACCTGCAGGGAGCTTCAGGATGTCCTTGCAGATGCTGTTCTTGCAGTAGGTCCAACTACAGCAAAAATACTGGATATTTAAAGGAAAAATCTGACAAAATCGCTGCTGAGTACTCCTTTCCTAAGAAAACCCTACAAAATTCAAGGGGTCACCATAATAAGTTGACAGGTGACTTGGAGGCACATATAGTGCCATAAATTGAAGGGGGTGTCTGAAGCACAAAAAATATGACAGCCAACTGTGCACTATGCTAATTACTGGTAAGTGCCACCTGCTGACATTGCAAATCCAATTGCTTCTAAAGGAGCCAGAGAAGGGCAAAGAATTTGGGTTGTGTTTTGCTCCCCTTTCCCCAACCAAATCTTTTCCAGAAACTGGAAATCTTCCTCATCTTTATATCTATCTATCCAAATACTTTGAAATCTAGCTTGACCAAAACTATGGCTAAAAATGTGTTTATTTAGCTTAAGTATGTAAATATGAAAAAAAAATAATGACTACGGAAGATCTACAAGAGTCCATCCTAGGTAACGAGAAAATTTAAATAATCAAAGATTTTCCATACCTTAGTTCAAACATAAACAGAATGGAGACTACAGTCAAGAAATCAGGCTAGGGTTGTGAAGGGCAGCGATGAAAGAAATTGACAAGATCCTAAAGAGCAAAGATATAACCCTGAACATTAAAGTGAGGCTAGCCTAAGCCATCATATTCCCCATCACCATGTATGGATGTGAGAGCTGGACAGTGAAGAAAGCCAATAGGAAGAAAATAAAGTAATCTGAGATGTTGTGCTGGAGAAGAGTGCTGAGGATACTGTGGGCAGCTAAAAAGACAAACAAATGGGTCCTAGAACAGATCAACCCTAAACTAGTCCTGGAAGCTAGGATGACTAAATTGAGGCTGTTGTATTTTGGCCATATCAGGAAAATGCATGAATCATTAGAACCTCCTCGGAACAAACCTTGCCAAGAAAACTACATGATGCGTTCACCTTGGGGTTGCCATAAGTCTGAAACAACTTGAAGGCACACAACAACAACAAGGCAGAAGGAAGCAGAAAGAGAAAAAGACCACATGCCAGATGGATATTCTCAATCAGAGAGGCCATGGGCCTGAGCCTGTAGGACCTGAGCAGAGCAGTGGAGGACGGGGGGGGGTGTGTGTGTCTAATTCACAGTTGCCAAGAGTTGAGGTTGATTCAAGGGCAGTTAACGACGACAATGTAGAGAAGGTAATTCCGCCTATGTCAGTTTGTGCATTGGTTTCTCTACTCATCAGCTTAGCAACACACTTACAACTTCAAAGAAGAAATTATGGGCCTTTGCAGACTGCCAAAAACAGTGCAAATTGAGTCCACTTTAACTGCCCTGACTCAGTGCTAGGGAATCATGGGGACTGTATTTTATTGTGGCACCAGAGCTCTCTGACAGAGAAGGCTCAATGTCTCAGAAAAGACTTCCCATGATTCCCTAACCCTAACCCTTAAAGTGGACTCAATTTGCACTATTTCTGGCAGTCTGCAAAGGCCCTATGTAATTATGCTTTTGGCATGTGTATGCCATGAATCTCTCTTTCCTTTCTTTCTCTCCTTCCTCCCACTAGGTATGAGAATATAAAAACACAGTAATAAAAATAAAGAAGCTTGTTGTTCAACAATAATAAAAACAGTAATAAAAATAAAGACACTTGTTATTCTATAATAAAAGTAGCAATCTGATAACAGCAGACTCCTTTCCATTGGAGTGAGTATGCTCCATGTTGCCAATATTTAATAGAGCTAATCAATAACTTGTAGTCAAGTCAGCCTCTGTTTTCTGTACCCAGTTGGTTTGTGGGGGAGGGAAGCTTGACTCCCCAAACAAAAGGTTTTTACACAGCATCTATTTACTGTAAATAGTAAATTGAAAGTGAAGGCCTCTATAAGTTAATAAGTAAGTATTTTTTATTATTTAAAGCTATTATTTATTTATTTTATTAAAATATTTATATCCTGCACTATATCTGAAGATCTCAGGGCAGCTGCCAATAAAATGAATTTAAAACTATAAATAATAACAAAAATAAATGCAGATTAAAAATATATCAAGTTTATCTCAATTGAAACCCAGTTAAAATAGTTTAAAATAATGTTTTAATGTAACCATTGGACATGTATAGGCTGGATAAAATCCGTTATGCCTGGAGGCTTTAATAAAAAGCCAGGTTTTGCCTTGGTGCTGAAATTATTCTAGCATTGACACCAATCCAACTGAACAGATGATGCTGGAGTTTTCCTCTGCCCCAGAGTGCAACCTGATCCAGTATGTCAGGAGTTGGGAAGCTATAAGTCTCTTCAAATGCTACTGGATTCAAATTCACCAAGGGGGTAACCACATTACAGAATTAAAGCAATTTGACAACTTAATTGCCATGACTCTATCTTACAGAATCCCAGGATTTGTAGTTTGGTGAGGTATTCAGCCTGGTTAGTCAGAGAGCCCAGGTGTCTCACCAAACTACAAATCCCAGGATTCTGTATGACAGAGTCATGGCACTTAAAGTGGTGCCAAACTGATTTACTTCTGCAGTGTGGCTAAAGCCTTTTAGATGTTCTGGGATTCAGCTCTTATAATCCTTGCCTTGGCATTCTGGTGGGATTGATGGATGTTGAAGTCTAGAACATTTTGAGTGCCAACAGTTTCCTAACCTTGCTCTAAGATATTGTGCACAGAAATTCTGAAACTTACTAGTCCCTATTCATGTTGAGTCAGATCTAAGTCCCAATGAGTTCAATGGACATACGCACAGGTACATCTTCATGGTATTGTAGACATACCCTTCCTCTTCTACAGATCATGGCAAGTGTGGGTTAGAGAATTTGGAAACATCAGCCTTCTGTTATCTGAGTTCTCTGATGTTGGAGAGCAGTTAGAGATGTGGCACAAAAATGGGGGTGGGGGAGAGGAACAAATTCAAAATCACAACTGGTTCCTGCTCCTGGTAGATGGTGCCATTTCTCCCTTGTACTTTTAGTACCAGTTGACAGTGAATCTGTTAATTTAAGAAACGTACACTCATAGCCATATCTGCAGCAGTCAAAAATATTTATAACAATTGGTTTGTAATTAAAGGCCATTTGGCAAGATTGTCTGGAATCTATATTCTTTAAGGAAGGCCATGGCAGCTGGTAATTTCCATGTCAACCAGTTGGTGAATTTGCTTTGAGATTTACTCCACACATTAAAGGAGCTATCTGGCCCCTGGCATCAGAACAGGATAAGCAACTTGGGGCCTTTACAGACTGCTAGAAATAATACAGCGTGAGTCCACTTTAACTGCCCTGGCTCAGTACTAGGGAATCATGGGAACTGTAGTTTATTGTGACACCAGAGCTCTCTGACAGAGAAGGCTCAGTGTTTCAGAAAAAAACTACAGTTCCCATGATTCCCTAGCAGTGAGTCAGGGCAGTTAAAGTGGACTCATGCTGCATTATTTCTGGCAGTCTGTAAAGGCCCTTGGATAGTTCATTTAAAGTTTTGACTACAACTTAAAGTAGATCCACTGCTCCACTGACATAGAAGCCACTAGCATCTACTTAGCTATACCTCTAAAAATCATGACTGGTTCCTGATTGGCTCTGGTCACTGCCTGACATTGGACGTTATCACACGCGGGGTCTCAAAGCGGCAAGAAAGCCATACCGGAATAGACCCCGTAGCTTCAGACAAGAAAGCAGCATCATTCCGGTATGGTTCTGGATTGATTCTGGTCGCAGCAAGATGTAATTCCTCAATGAAAGAGGAATTGCAAAGAACGGGGATGATGCCGCAATGCGCCGGGGATGGCACTGGATGGGGCGGGGTTTGCTGCGACGTCGTGTGAACACACGAAAAAAGGATCCAGAATGGGACGGGGATGCGCCGGGGATGGCACTGGATGGGGCGGGGTTTGCTGCGACGTCGTTTGAACACAGGGGCAAAGGATCCGGAATGGGACGGGGATGGTATGGGGATGGGACTGCTTTAGACCCCGTGTGATAACGTCCAATGCTAGAATTCCCTTTGACTTTCAGTTTTACCATTCATTTATTTCAAAGACTGGTTTCTGGCTGCTTATTATTTCCCTGCTCCCACATTTTGCTGTTCCCCCCACCACCACCACCTTTGTAATTTCCAAGCTGCTTTGGACAGATAAATATTATTGATCCCTCAGCTTGATATCTGAATATGACGATTTAGCTTTCTAACTCATATTGATCAAGTCCTCTGTTATTCAGCTCTTACCCTTCTCAATGCCAAAATTAAGCCTTCACTGGGTCAAGTGGATCAAAGGGGATCTCTTATATTGGGGTCAATACTGGCTTACTGGTGAAAAATAGAAAATGAGGAGGGGGTGACTTGTTATGGCTGCTATTATGATTATGATTATTTCCATTCAACTGCAGCTACAACAGACAATCAGACAACCTGGAGTCTTAGACAGTACCATTTATAATCTTCCTAGCAAGCACAGAATATGCCCCACTTTCTATTTTCAAGTTATCATCATACCCCAGTTTCTTCATTGGTGCATCTGCCAGCTGTTTGCCAGAGATTTATTCTATAATAAATCTGGGGATATAACCAGTCAGGATTCTAATACTGCAAAGCTTAACACCATAGTTTAAGTAGCTCTTGAAACTGGATTCCAACTGGAAAACCTGATGTTAGGAATGAGATATCAGAATTCTTACACTCCAAAGAAGGAAGGGAAACTGGAGCAATTTTGTTTTTTTAAACAATTACTTACAATATAGGCAAATCTTCATAGGTGGATTAGGGTTGACAGACTGCTGTTCAGAGACCTCCCCTATATCTCCCCTGATTAGTTTTGTTTCTCTGTGTTAGAAGTGTTCCCATAATTATTGAAATAATAACAAATATTAAAAGATCCAATTTGATGCAAGTCAGATGCAAGTCACACTCGCTCAGTTTCTCAGATTCAAGTCACACGTATTTTCACTGGGCTTCAATGGTGTATCTATAGGGGAGCAAATAAGGGTGTTCCTTGTCCAAATAAGCATTCTGCCCTCCTATTAAATTTTCCTTCAGTCTTCTAGCATGCAGAAAGTGAAACATGAAAATTACTCACACCTAGAACTTACACTTGTATATTTTTGCATATTGCCAAATTTATTTTGCATGCCTGAACAGTATTTCCAAATGCTCAGCTGAAGTTTTAAGTTACTGCAATGATAGAAATTTGGGGACTGAATTAAAATTTTGAAGCAAGCAGGCATAGGATGTGAGCTTTTAAGTAATGCCCTAAGCATGAAAGAGGTTGTACATATATACAGTCTGAATAAAAAAAGATACTCATCAAGAAAACTGGTTGCTACTTCCATGCATACTGTATGGATGTGCTTTCTATAGCCAATAAGATGTAGTGTATAGGCTTTAGAATAGTTGCACCCCACATCTGAGATTCTATTACATGTTTTATTTTTTGCCACCAGCGTTTTGTGAATGGTTATCAGTCAGCTTTCACAGCATGAATTACTTGTTTAGGGAACTGCAGTCAAGTTGAATCCATTTACCTCCTCTTTGTCTCATCTCCCACAGGTGATTGATGCAGTCACATCTGATAATATCAAACATCTGCATAGCAGGCGAAAAGGTACTAATAGTTCAATGGGAATCCACACCTATATCCAGCAAATTGACATACAAGGGCTTGTGGACTGGATCTATGCTAACTCAGTATTTCAAGAGCCAACTATTGTTCTGAAAACATTTGGGTTCAGTGCCATTTACTAGACATGGATAATAATTTTGTTTCAGTTCACTCAATTTGATAAGGATTTACCAAATTTACATTTTTTTTTCACATCCAGGATGCAAACAATGTGAGATTTCAAATGTTTGGATGTGGCTGAAACTAAATATTTGAGAGCTTACCTTTAAAGGTCTGGGTTTGAATGCTTGTTTATTTAACCACATTAGCTCTGAATTAGGATTGTCAGCTCTTTTTTTTTTTTAAAGAGGTTACAACAACAGACATCTAACAATCAGGTACAATGTGGTCCTCTATGGGCTGGAACAGACATACCTAATTATTTTAGCCAAGGCAACAGAGGAAGGACTTAATTTGTATTCATTTTTTAATAATTTACTCAAATTCAAAAATTTCTCAGTATTTAGGCTGGAAAGAACTCAAGAATTAAGAAGAGTTACCAACCCAACCCTGATGGTTACCGACCCTGATAGTTCCTCCATTGAAGTTGGTATGTTCGAACTCAATAAGTAGAGTACATCAATCTCTCCTTTGTGTACAAATTACAGAGAAGAGTGTGCATTTTACCATCTTAATAAATCACAGGGCTAGTTATCTGGCATCTAACACAAAGTGCGCCATCAAACCAGAACCATACTAGCATAGCATTTTGTATGCCTTTGTCCATTTTAGTTTTTGTGGGTTTTTTGGGCTGTGTGGCCATGTTCTACAAGAGTTTCGTTCTGACATTTCACCAGCATCTATGATATATTTACTGTGAGACCCTGGGTACGGCAGAGTGATTTACTTTGTAAACTGTGTATTGTTCTGTTGTTGATGGCAGGGCCTCAGGGTGGGAGGATATGCAAACGAGGATTATTGTCTGCTAATTGGTGATCATTGTCTGCAGGGAAACCCCTGACCCTGGGTGGTCTCTCATTTGCATTTGCTGAGTGCTAATTTTTTTATTTTGCAGGACTGGTAGCCAAACCTTGTTTACTTTAAGGGTTTCTTCTTTCCTGTTGAAGTTGTCCAAGTGTTTGTGGATTTCGATGGCTTCCCTGTGCATTCTGACCTGATAGTTGTTGGCATGGTCCAGAATTTCAGTGTTTTCAAACAGCATTTTATGCCCAGGATGGTTTATGATGTGTTCTGCTACTGCTGGTTTTTCCGGGTGACCCAGTCTGCAGTGTCTCCCATGTTCCTTGATTCGCGTTTGGACACTGTGTTTGGTGGTCCCTGTGTAGAGTTGTCCACAGCTGCATGGTATGCAGTAGACACCTGAGGCTGTGAGAGGGTCTCTCCTGTCCTTCGCTGAGCGCAGCATTTGTTGAATTTTCTTGGTTGGTTTGTAAACCATTTGGAAGTTGTGTTTCCTCACCACTTTCCCTATTCTGTATGTGACTCTTTTGAAGTATGGTAAAAATACCTTCCCTTTGGGTGATTGCTTGTCTTCACTCTT
>CM034701.1:106515724-106536147 GCA_020142125.1 Phrynosoma platyrhinos
GCTGCTCCTTCCCCAAACGCTGCGTTCCTCCTCTTTTCGCCCCTCAGGAAAGCCGACTTTTGGTTGCATCCACACACGGCAGGGATAATCCAGTTTGAACTGCCACGGCTCCATGCTATGGAAGTCTGGGAAGGGTCGTTTCCAACAATTTTTGTTGTTGTTAACTATCTCGACCCATGGCAACTGTATGGATGAGGCATCCCCCCGTCCTCTACTGCTCTGCCCAGCTCCTGCAAACTCTTATTTGTGGTCTCTTTAATAAAGTCCATCCACTTAGCATGTGGCCTTCCTCTCTTTCTACTTCCCTCCACCTTTCCTAACATTATTGTCTTTTCCAGCGATTCATGCCTTCTCATGATGTGTCCAAAATTGCATGGGAAAAAAATTAGGAGTTAGGCTGAGTGCGCTTCCATTTCCAATGGATGTGTGGTCTGGACAAAAAATTGAAACTAGTCACCAGATCCTTCCAGTGTAACTGATGCCCAAATTGCTCAGACTGGTTGAGGGTGAGCCATGTCTACACAAATGAAGAAGACAAAATGGGCATCTAAGGAGGCGGTGGGAGGAAGCCCTCCAACACCAGGTTATACAGGGGACATTAATAATAATAATAAATAATAAAATAATAAAATTTATTTCTATACCGCCCAATGGTTACCCAATCCGGGCGGTTTACAAGTTAAAAGCAAATTACAATAGTAAGATATCCCTCCCCCCTTAAAACAATATTAAACAGTAATACAATTAAAACATCAAGAATATAAAAGAATTAAAATTTAAGAATTGACAATTAAAAATTGTAGCAGGTAAACTCCTTGCTACTATTGGAGAGGAGTTATTATTATGGATACTGAAAGTGCAGGACTTCTGGGTTGTGGAGGAAGAGTTTTAACATTTTCTGCACCATTCCCAGAACTCCATAGCATGGAGCCGTGGCAGTTCAAGCGGTGCCAGACCGGATTATTCCTGCAGTGTGGATGCAGTCTTTCTCTTCCCCGTGTCTGTGTGTGAGAGGGAACGAGCGAGCGAGGGTTATTCAATTCATGACTGGAAGAAAACTAGTTCCACGGAGCTGAGAAAGGAATATATAGAGGATGGCTGATTTTATTCAGACAGACAAACTGATCTGTGTATGTGTCTCACTGTCTTCCCGTCTGGATTTCACGTTGGATGTAAAGCTCCCATAGGAACCCGCCATTGGCTATGCTGGCTGGCTGATGGGAGCTGCAGTCCCACAGTACCTGGAGGGCAACATGTTGCCCACTCCTGATGTAAAAAGCGATGAAGTCTCTTTTCCGCTAAGCTTTGGGGGGGGGGGAGGTCTTCGTGTAAAAGTCAAACAGACATCCCTTAAGGATATTTCAGTTCTGGGGTTTTGCACGCAGATGGTTTATGAGTGCCTTCCAACTCTGTCTTTCTTAACTTTCCCTATGAAGGGTAAAAGATTAGGGTATGGGTCTCCATGTTTCACAGAGAGAAGACTCTAATGCATTTATAAAGTCCATTTCTGTCAAGTCCTAGACCTCCAATGGTAATGATTCCAGAGCAGAGCCCATATTTTCTAATGATCTCCAACCTCCAGGTACACAGTCCTCCATTCCTATGCAGCTGTATACCAAGGTGACCAGACGTCCTCCTTTTCCAGGGCATGCTTTACATTTCAACCTTCTGTCCAGGAGAAATCTCAAAATGTCCTTCATATTGAGCATGACTAAGAAGCCTGAATTTATATTTATGAGTGCTGTTAGCTTGTATTTGGCTGTGCCCTCCATTTTTCTGGAATGTCCTACATTTTGAGGTACCTTATCCTTCTTTGTGGTTAAGACATCTGGTCACCCTGCTCTATAAGCATGATCATACTACACTGTCAGACATAATGCTGCTGAATCCCTCATACTATTGTTCTGTTTTGCAGCAGCTTTTCTGGGCTGTTCCTTTGGTGGGGTTTGAATGCAGCTTTGGGGCAAGAGGGGAGTGTATTCTTCTTTTCCCTACTTTCTCCCCATAGATTGACTTGCAGTGGCTCATGTGGTGGGTAGGTGGCGCTGGGATACCACGTTGCTCACTACCTTTGATGCCCTCTGTTTCCCACAATTAAAAGTTTGGGAAGGAAGGCTCTTTCAAATAAATAAATAAATAAATAAATAAGTACAATTCTAGCCAGATTGCTTTGATACTTCTCCTTCTGTTTATTAATGAACAGAACTTTAAAATATTTATCAAGAGCAAAATGTGAGGACTAGCCGCCTTAGATCCAGGACAAATTTGGGAGAAGTTCAGAGGGGGTTTGCCATTGCCATCCTCTGAGGCTGAGAGAGTGGCTTAAGGTCAACCAGTGGGTTTCCATGGTCAAGCTGGGATCCAAACCCTGGTCTCCAGGGTCGCAGGTCAATACTCAAACCACTACACAACGCTGGCTCCTTCAGTTATATATTAAGAGTATATATATTAGAGTTCAGATACTGGTAAAATATGTGCATATACTGTGTAAGTCAGGGGTAGGCAACCCAAGGCCAGGGGGCCAGATGCGGCCCTCCAAGGCCTTTGGACCGGCCCCAGGCTGGTCTAGCCACCGCCGCCGCCGCCCCTACTTCCCCCCCCACCGCTGCCGCCCACCATGATGATATTGATTATTGTAGTTATTACTTTTTCTTGGGGTTTTCTTGGCAAAAATCTCCACAGGGGTTTTGCCATGGCTTTTCTGGGGCTGAGAGAGTGTGCATGCATATTTTTAATTTTTTTTAATTTTTAATTATTTTTATTTATTTATTTATTTATTTATGGTGCTTTGGCCCCCCAATTGTCTGAAGGACAACAACCCGGCCCCTGGCTCAAAAAGGTTGAACTTGTTTGCAATTACTTAATCAAGTATAGAAATAACTGAACAAGATAACTTTTTGACATTTTTTTAAAAAGCCATAATCATATTTAATTTTGGATAATTGTTTGGTATTAAGGATTCTGCTGCATTATATAGGATGAGTGTGGCATCATAATGCTTATAAGAGCTGCGTAGGAATGGAGGATTGTGTATCTGGAGATTGAAGATAATCAGAAAATAAGGGGTCTGCTCTGGAATCATTGGAGAGAAATGAACTTTGGAAATGCGTTAGAATCTTCTCCCTATGCAACATGGGGACTCGTACCATAATCTTTCAGCCTGCATAGGGAAATTGAAAGATCGAGTTGGAGAGGCCTAAGAACCACTCCTGCCTTTTAGGGCACCAGAGGATAGGTCTTCTGTGTGGCAAGCCCTCCGATGTCTCAAAAGTGATGTCATGCCCCTTTGAAGTCCCCTTCTTTTCAAGCTAAACATGCCTACTTCCTTAAACCTTTCCACAAAGAACTCTTATGGGACCTCTTGGCTTCATCCCCAGGCAACAAACTCATACACCAACTCTAGCTACAGCTCTGGGAGAGAAGGAGCTCTATTGAACTGACTGAAACAAACACATGGCTACACTGTAATTCTGGTATCTCTGTTGGGAGCAGCCAGCTGGATCTGAAAGAAAGGGGATCCTCCCCGTCCCTCCGATCCCCCAATAGATTTAGGTAAAGAACTGAAGGAGTATCTACAGTAATTCATTTGGTGGTGGTGGTGAATCAGAAATCCTGGTTTGAATTGGGAATGCACCCAAGAAGTGCTTGCCTCATTCTGTCCAAGGAGCATCCCGTTCCTGCCAAACCAAAGAATAATTGCAAACTGTTACAGTTCCTTCAATGTCTAGGTACTGAAAACCCTTTTAAATATTTCAGTATGTCAGTGTATGTCCTAGATATAAATACAGTAACAATATTTGGAGGAACAGTGCACAGATGACATTGTTTAGCTCCAGGAAAGGATTTGTTGTATCTTTTTAGTCTCATTCAGCCTAGTTCATAATGGTTTTCCCATTGTGCTCTCTGTAGATTAGCAGCTGTGGGCCCCTTGTGACACTTGAGAGACACTATAACAGGGGTAGGCAACCTAAGGCCCAGGGGCCGGATGCTGAGAGAGCGTGCATGCATATTTTAAATTTTTTTTAAAGAAATATTTTATTTATTTATTTATTTATTTATTTATTTATGGTGCTTCAGCCCCCCAATTGTCTGAGGGACAGCAACCCGCCCCCCGGCTCAAAAAGGTTGCCTACCCCTGCACTATAACATCCATCAGCTCTAGCCAGTAAAAGCCAGTAGTGAGAGATGATGAGCATTGCAATCTACCAGTTGGAGGGCATACATTTCCGTTCTTTGCCTAAGTTAGTGGCAGACAAAACCTGGTGATGAGAATTGTTAGTAAAAATGATGTTTAATTTTCTTTAGAGCCCCAAATCTGCACTGAACAATGCTCAAGTCTTGTTCTAGCCCTGTGTGATGCTTATCCATACCCCTTATCTGAGAGAAGCTGGGGGCTTGCCTAAAACCACCTAGTAGGTTTATGGCTGAAGTGACATTTAAACTGGTGGCAGTATTACATATCATAGGAGTTTATCACACAGGGGGAAATTGGGTGATTAACCCATCAAAATCACGCAATTAAGATCAAAGTGTGATTAAAATGTGATTAACACAAGAGCCATTATCCCATGAATAACCAGGAAAAAAAACAGTAAAAACGCCTTCACGGGAAAATTCCATGAATGAGTTGTTGCTGTTTCTTGCCTGACTATTCATGGGATAATGGCACTTTAATGATGTTTCACCTCAATGTCATGTGAAAACCATCAGCACAATTGTGCGATTATCATGGGTTATTCCTGGGATAATAGTGCTTTGAACATGATGTTGTGTGAAAACCATTAGCGCAGTTGTGAGATTATGACAGGTTAATCACCATTTATACTTACAATTGTGTCTCATGTGATAAACTCCATACTGTATTTGGGTTACCCCCATCTACTTCAGTGAATCCTCATGTTAGCACTGTACTGAGGAATAGTAAAGAGGGCTCCACTTTTGTCCAGTGTGTTTGAGTAGTGCATTGATGCCTCTAATGTGCATATTAGTTTGTGAGAACAATCCTTAATAATGAATAATGAAACTAGAACAGAAAGTGTGGGCTATAATGGAATTCTGAGAATCCCTTTGAACTGGGTGGCCCTCCAGATGTTGTCGAACTTCAGTCTCCATGATCCCTAGTGAGCCTGGCCAATGGAGAAGTACAATGGGAGCTGGCAGTTCTTCAAAATTTGGAGGGTTTGGAGGTTGCCTCCACACCTGCTTTGTATGAATAAACAATAAAATCACAGAATGCATTCTTACAAATGTGTACTTAGATTTTGAGTCTTAGAAGTCCCATTAACTTCAAAAGGATTCATTTTCAGGTAAATGATGGAGGATTGCAGACTAAAACAAGCTAAAAGTGATCAAAGCTGAGTGCTGTGTTGACAGATCAGGCTGAATGCCATGAATTAGTATCTAATATTTAATCCAGCTTAATTAATGATAAATGTGTGATTGTCTAACTCCTGCCTCCTGCCAGAATCCCAGACTCAGTTAATTCTATGTCTCCTGATCTAGCAATAGTTTCCGTATGTGGAGACAGTTGTACACAAACAGATTAGGATTAGGGGCCAACTATGCACTTCAGGAACTGTCTTCTGTTTTTTGTCTGAGAGAGGAAAGTCTTCCTCTGTTCTTGTTTGGGAGGGGAAAGGGACAGCCTCTGTTTCACTTCATTTTGTTTCACAAGTCTGTTTGACTTCTGGAAGTATTTAATACCTATTCCCCTAATGTTTTATTTTGCTCCATTTTAAGCAATACTCAATCCCTATCTTCTGTTACCACATTCCCCCATCCAGTGTATAACATGCCTAACGGAAGGTCTCAGACCAGGGGTCGGCAAGTTTTCCCTACCTGGGGCTGGTCTGCTAGTCCCCAGATCTTCCGCGGGCCAAGGGTGGGTGGGTGGAATGGTGCCACGTGCACTTGCACACACACAGTACACTGGCGTACTGTGCATGTGCGAGCGAGTTGTGGCCACCATTTTGTTTTCCAAAATGGCAGCTGCGACTCGTTTGCGCATGCGCAGTACTTGGCGCATGCGCAAACGAGTCGCGGCCGCCATTTTGGAAAACTAGAAAGAAAGTGTGGGCTATAATGGAATTCTGAGAATCCCTTTAAACTGGGTGGCGCATGCGGCGGTGACGGGGGTTGGCGGCGGTGGCAGGACCGGCCTGGGGCATGTCTGCTGTTGGAAGTAATAATTGAATCTAAACATTACTATCCTCTCCTACCAAATAAAATTAACTTTATCACTGGCTTGGGAGTGAAACCCCTCCAAATGCAGAGGAATATTCTGCTTTATTTGTGATTCTCTGGATCAGGACTAGAAACTGAAAGTGAAGCATATGGTCATATGGAAAAAGCGATTGCAGTATTTATTTTTCACAGTAAGGGAAAGGATACATGATAAAGGAAATCATGCTGGGTCTACAGCTTGTAGAATTCCTCACCTTTGACTATGCTGATTAGGGCTACTTGGAGTTGCAGTCCAGTCACACACTCTCAGCCTCAGGGAAAGGCAATGGAAAACTTCTCTGAACACATCTTGCCAAGAAAACCCCATGATAGGATTTGCCTTAGGGTTGCCATAAGTCAGAAATGATTTGAAGGGACAACAACAACAGCAACTGAAAACCCTCATGATTCCTACTCTTGCTCAATAGATATGCCAGGAATGTACATATTTTATGTGGCTTCAAAAGTATCCAAAACCATACATATGTCTGCCATGCCAGTTAAAACCTGATTTAGGAATGACTAATGGAACAGGAAATCTCATGCGTCTTAACATGTATGTGTTTTCTGCCTTTTCAGACTCCTGTTAGCTCACTCCTGACTTGTATACATGTGATTAATATTAAAAAAACACGCTACTTTGTTGGTTTTAGACTTTAAAAAGATCTTTTTTCAGATCAAGTTAGGATGGAAGATAAGGATGTTCAGGCTTTTCAGATAATAAAATTTAAATTGAAGTATTGTATAAATCAGTAAACCATTTTGTATAGTTTTCCAGCAATAGTTATCCTGGATTTCTCCATCACTTCTTCAGCCCTAAGCAGAATTTCTACTGTTTACAGATAGACTGAAATGTGTATTTCAGGATCCAAATCTACACTGTTTACTACACTGTGAACCACTGTCCCATCACCTGGCATTCTTCATTGAACTATAGAATCATATAGAGTTGGAAGAGACCACAAGAGCCAGTTGAACCCCCTGCCATGCAGAAACACTCAGTCAAAGCACTTCGACAGATGGCTATCCAGCCTCTGTTTAAAAACCTCTAAAGAAGGAGACTCCACCACTCTCCGAGGGAATGTATTCACTGTTGAACAGCTCTTAACTGTCTTCCTAATGTTGAAGTGGAATCTCTTTTCCTGTAGTTTGCATCCTATCATTCTCCTATCATAGCTCCTATCATTCCTACCCAGTGTGATTGCATGCCTTCCAACTGTCCCAGTTTGGCAGATACAGTCCCAATTAATCCTCTCCTTACTTTTTAAGCTGTTTTTACAATGTTCCAGTTTATATCTCCTCCTCTTACTTCCCCTTTGTCCTTTGCTTATTACAGTTGCTCACAACTGAGTTCAGAGTGCACAAATAGTTTGTATTCAATTAACTCAGCAGAGTAGAGAAGAGAAGAGAGGAGGGGGCAGAATCTTACCCTTCCCACTAGGCTCAGGCAAAAGAAAACTGCTGCAGCCTATCCTAGTTTGTATGTTCTTCTTCGTTAATCTTTTTTTTTTTGCCATTTTGACAAAACTCTAGCATAGCTTAGTGACACATCCTCTAGTTTCCTCTTGCCTTCCTTCCTGCAGGTCTCTGCCTTGCTCTGCTGTTCCTGCTCCTGCGTTTCACTCTGCGTGGACAGTGTCCTGAAACTAACCTCAGATTGCTTCTCTGACATACAAGTCCACTTTGCTTTTCATTTGGATTTCTCAGTAAAATTAATCTCAGCAGAAAAACCAGGACCAACAAAACTTCAGATCCTTTTCCTCAAGGGACATCTGCAGTGCATGAAACATGATATTTCCTTTTATCAGTGTTTAAAGTACACTTTTCCTTAGTGTGGCTACATATATATTGCCCCCAAAAACAAAGGCATCATTCCTGCCCCACCAAAAGAGGCCACTATTTGAATGTTATTTCAAATATACCGTATTTTCCAGCGTATAAGACGACCCCAACTTTTCCAGTTAAAATATAGAGTTTGGAATATACTCGCCATATAGTCTTATACGCCAGAAAATGTGTGTGCACATACATATACTATATACATTTGTTAATTTGAAGGGATGTAAGTTTGGAAGTAATTGCCATAATTGAAGTAAAAACTTTCAAGGCCCTGCTCTCGTTTCTTATGGTTCTTTATCTTTAAACCAATGTTGGACTATATGGTCCTTTAAGAATAGTATGCCATCAAAAAGAGGACTGTTCCCTGTAACATAGGATGTGTGATACGCCCAGCGATTCACCTTTGTCACTGTTCCTCTCTGGTTGATGATGACTTTGCTTATTATCATCTATGGATCATCTCCCACAGGGTGGACACAGACTGCTCCTATAGCATCAATGGAAACTTGGTGTTATTTTCCTTTTAAAACAAATAATTCTGCAAAGATCCTTTTTACAGAGGTGCCTGACCCTTTATTACTCACAGTCATTGTGTAATGCACTGATGCTAATGTACCACGCCAATTCATTCTGTGTTGAGGAGCTGTTCCAAGGACTTGATGGAACGGCATATTTTTATCCTCTGTATTGTTTTCATTGTGTTCTGTAAACATGTAGGACCCTCTGGGAAGAATCACTGGGGAGGCTCAACCTTCTCCATTTAATTGCTGGTTAAACAAATGTTACCATTAAAACCCAGCTGAGTGGGATCTGAGGGACAAGAACTGCTGGCATGCAGTTCAGGAGTTAGGGCTATTTTAAGATTTTGGGTATTTGATGAAATGATGCTAACCATTTGTCACTAGGAAGCCAATTTTAAGCAGCACTAAAGGCCATATGGTTCAAAAGGCCGTGCGAAGCATAAAAGCTTGCTTAAGCTGCATCTAGTCACTTGGTTTTAAAGAAAAAATAATTTCTGAATAGTGATTTGGTGGGGAATAGCCACAATATGTGCTCTTTGTGTGGCACCAGTATTGGCATATATCACTTGCAGTTCTGACACTGGTAAAGTACCATCCACTCCACCGAGAATATATAGCAATAGGCAAAGCTTGGAACAGTTAGTGTTTTAACAGCTTGGAACTGGCAGAATTTCTCATATTTGGTTTTGCTGGAAGGAGAGGTCACTGGAAGTGCATGGTATATAACTTGGAAAAGTTACTTTTTAAAGATCTAACTCCTCCAAATCCTTCAGCCTACATGTCAACTTGGGGCCTTTGCAGACTGCCAGAAATAGTGCACTTTAAATTGAGGCACTGCCCTGGTTCAGTGCTAGGGTATTATGAGAATTGTATTTTTTTCTGAGACATTGAGCCTTCTCTGTCAGAGAGCTCTAGTGCCACAATAAATTACAGTTCCCATGATTCCCTAGCATTGAGCCAAGGCAGTGCCTCAATTTAAAGTGCACTATTTCTGGCAGTCTGCAAAGGCCTCAAGTGGAGAGTTTTGGAACTTGAAATTCAAAATTTTACTTTCTCAAGGTCTGGAAGTAAGGTCTTGTGGGGTCTAACTGCTGAGTTACTGTTTGGGAGTGTCATATGTCTTATCTGGACCTTAGATTCCTGTGAAAAAGTTTATAACAACAATACAATGGTATATAGAGGGTTAATATATGGAGGAAGAGCCAACCTGGTGTAATGGTTTGAGTTTTGGAGAGTAGGTCTCAGCCTCAGAGGAAGGCAAGGGCAAACTCTCTGAACAAATTCTGCAAACAAAACCCTGTGATAGGTTAGCCATAAGTCACAAATTACTTGAAGACACAACAACTACAACAACAACAGTTTGGAGGAAGGGGCATCTGTCTGCCTAGCAGGAAAAGATCCAACATTGTTATTGCTGCTGGTTAAATGGCCGACCAAAACCTTGGCAGAAAACAGAACCCCAATAGTTGTGTAGAAGAGGGAATTTTAATGGGTGCAACTTGCAAGACAAGCTGTGCCTGCCAACATTCCCTCTTGCACACAACTATGTAGGGGTAGGCAAACTGTCCCCTTTAAGGGCTGAGGGACTTCAGCTCCCAGAATCCCAGACTATTGGCTAACATCCCAGACTATTGGCCAACATGGCTGAGGCTTCTGGGAGCTGAAGTCCCTCAGCCCTTAAAGGGGACAGTTTGCCTACCCCTAAGGCATAAGAATAGGGCTTTCTCTGCTGTTGCACCTCAGTTATTAACACCTTCCCCTTGGAGGCCTGATTGGCATGAAAACATGGTCATTCACTCACATTGGGGGCTTAATTGTTTTAAACAAACCCTTACTTGTACAGTATATGGTTTTAAATAGTTTTAAACTATTTTAACAAGTTTTAATTTGCAGTTTTAACATGTTAAACTGTTTAATATATTTTTAGCCTTTAAAATGTTTTTTTTTATCATTTAAACTGTTCTAAATTTGTCTGATTGGTTTTATTGTATGCTGCCTTGAGATCTCTAGATAGAAGGGAAGATAAAGGCATATCTCAATTAACAAAATGTCTGAGAAAGAAGCTTTTTTTTTTTTAAACAAAGTCTTTTTATAACCTCAACCTCCTTTTTTTCATCCTCTGCCAAGCCAGGGTTTTTTTTTTAGTAACATACACATTGAGAGGATGGTGAAAGAGTGCAGGAGAAACACATTTTTAGTGCCACACAGCATCATTTGGCAGGGAAAATTTCTGTCTGAGCTGGGAAACAGTGGGATTCTTATCTAGCCTATGTAGCTGTGTGCATCTTCCTACAACAGGCAAGGTAAACAGCAGCTGCCTCCAGAATCCCTTACTGAGCATGCATGAACAGCAAAACAGGGAGGAAAAGGGGAAACAGATAAGTCTGCATTAACAGCTACCCTCTGTAAGTTTTTTAAAGCACAGATTTATAGGCCGTAATGGAAAAAGTGGAGGCTCATGAAATTAAAAATAATATTCTCTGGATGCATTTTGGGAGATGCTTTTGGTCTTTTAAAAATTCAAAATGTTTTCATTAACTTACACAAGGCTTACATGACTTGGTGGTTTGACCAATCCTGTTCATATTAGTATCCAAAGGGGTCTTGTAACACCTTTGAGAATAACTGTGCAAAAGAAGTCATACCATAAGCTTTTGTAGATTTGATCTATTTCTTCAGGTGCATATTATTAGTTTTCAGTAAAAGGTTTGCTGAAACGTGTTGAACTGATCTTCTTTTTTGTGCTATAGAAACCTATTCCTATTTTTTCCCCCTGTTATTTCCACCTCTGGTATCAAATTTTCTGTTCTAGAAGTCAGGCCCAGGAACACATCAACTTTGTTAACTGAAGTGTGCCTGCATAAATATTTTAATAGATAAAATGCAGTATCAGAGCCCTTTCCTCTTTTTTGTGTGGTTATCCTGTTGAAATTAGAGACCTTAGACACAAGGTCTCAAAACACAATCCGTTGTGTTTTGCTTCTAGAATAAACTTTACGCATTCATAAAAAGCTGCATTGGTTCTTTGGGGAAGCCAGAGAACACCTCTGAATCTCTATAACAAAGTTCTCAGGTCTGTTGCATGAATGTGTATGTGTATGAGGGGGGTTGGAGGTTACAGAACATCATAAAGGGATAGTTGAGAGCTCTTGTTGATCAGACCAAAGACCCACTACCATACATGTTTGCCAGTTTTAGAAGTAACTGACATACTCTCAGGTAAGTGTGTACAGGCTTGCAGTAGTATTGTATGCAGCTATCTCTGCATTATTTTACTTGGTGGCAGCATTTGGGTTGGCAATTTGGCTGTAGAAAACTCTTGGGAAATGAATCCAAATATTTGCATTCTCCCCTTGGTCCCAGTGACTCAACTTATAAACATGCATTGGGATGTTAAGATGGACAAATTTCCTTCAGTAGACCAGCTGTGACCTTGGGAAGAATGTTTGGCTCTTGTGTTACTTTTTTGCTTCCTAAAGAGTTGAATATGAACTCTCTGCCTACAGGGCACTGGAGATACTTGGTTTTGAAAATAAAACCTGCTGCTACCCTGTGGTTATGGATGTGGTAGGGATCAATTCAACCAATTAATCTAGAACAGCCAAGGAAAACAATAATTTCAGTGCTGTATTTTCTATGGACTTCTTGCTGCAGAATTTAATGTTGGAATTAGCCACATGGACTTGATCATATGCAGATTTTCTAAATGCAAATAGCATTCCATTTTTTAAGCATTATCCATAAGCTATAGGTTTAGATCAGGGGTAGGCAACCTAAGGCCCGGGGGCCGGATGCGGCCCCCCCAGGCCTTTGGACTGGCCCCAGGCCAGTCCTGCCGCCGCCACCCCCCCGCCGCTGCCGCCCACCAAGATGATATTGATTATTGTTGTTATTACTTGTTCTTGGGGTTTTCTTGACAAAATCTCCACAGGGGTTTTGCCATGGCTTTTCTGGGGCTGAGAGAGTGTGCATGCATTTTTTTAAATGTTAATATATATATTTTTTAAAAAATATTTTTATTTATTTATTTATTTATTTATTTTTGGTTCTTCGGCCCCCCCAATTGTCTGAGGGACAGCAACCCGGCCCTAGGCTCAAAAAGGTTGCCTACCCCTGGTTTAGATTATATGCTTCTCTAAGGCAGGAAAAAGGACCTTGGCAATGTACTTTATACTGAGTCAGGGCATTTGCCCAACTAACTAGTATTTTCATTTCTGAATGGTGACAGACCTCCAGGGGTTTGGTGGAAGGTCTTTCTTAGTCTTATCTGAAGATCCTGTATAAATACTAACCAATCCAGAATCTACTTAGCACTCTCAGTCAGAGGAAATCAGGTGTATTCAGGGTGCTGTGGTGGTACTGAACTTCACAACACTTTTACTAAATTGACTCTACAATATTAACAAGGAAATTTAAACAATTTCACCTCAGAACTGGCTGCTTGGTTTCAATTAAATGCAAAATGTTTGGAAAGAGTGAGAAGAAAATCACAGCCAATGCAATTCTGGCTTCACCAAAAAGCTGTGTTATGACATGTTTCTGAACTGCTGGAAATGTAAAATGGCTGCCTCATTTCCCAGTTACTGGGGTCTGCCTAGTGGACAGCATATCTGCAGAAAATTATACACAGAGGGATATATTCCTTTAGCAGCCACTTCATCTTACAGCAGGCCTACAACTGTAGTACTTCATAGACTGGAGCATCCGCAGCTCACCACATCCCATATTATTCAATGGCATAATGGGCATACTGATAGCCATGTGCACTTGTTGCCAGCCATTGAATAATATGGGGTGTGACTATCCACATTTTTTTCCCATGGAGGGAGACATGTCCAGAACTCAGCTCCCACAGATGGGAAGGGTCCACTGTATTTGAGAAAAGCAGTGTCAAATTTCTCTCCAAGTAAACGGTGGCAATTGAAGATGTCTTGTTTAAAAAATAAAGTCATAGTCCAATGCTTAAACCACTACACAACCACTCCCTGGTAAATGTGGTGAACAATCAATAATTTTTTTGGAAAAACAAAGTTGGGTGAAAACATTGTGTGCCGTCTTCTGGTCCTGACTGATCTCCTGACCTGAATCAGGTCCCAATCTTTCCTGCAAGATGTTTTCAACTGTTAATGAATGTAAACCCCTGGGAGTTTGGTGTTTTGTCAAAATCTAAGTGGCAGCATAAGGATGCTTCTTTAAAAGCTGCCTGCAAGCTTCCTGTTCCAGGTTTAAAACTGGTGGTGAGAAGGACTTGCTGAGGGTGCATCTACACTGTAGAAATAATGCAGTTGGCACCACTTTAACTATCATGGTGCCATCCTGCTGAAACCTGGGATTTGTAGTTTTGTGAGGCAACAGCTCTCCTTGGCTGAGAAGGCAAAAGATCTTGTAAAACTACAAATCCCAGGATTCTGCAGAGTGGAACTGCAGCTCTCAAAGTGGTATCAAACTGCATTATTTCTGCAGTGTAGATGCACCCTGAATAACATGTTAGGGAGGACGTAGGTTAGAGGTTTTTTGGACTACAACTCTTAGAATTGTAGAGGCCATGCTAGCTTAGCAATTCTGGGAGTTATCGTCCAAAAATAACTTTTCTAACCTCTGCTCTACCACAAGGCTAGGCAATCTGGTTCTTTCCAATTCTTACCAGAGCAGCAGTCCTAATCACTGGGCTGTCTTTTGCTCTATGGATGCATGTGGTAAGTTGCAGTTCCTGCAAACGAAACACACTTTTCCTTGCAAATTGAATGGTGTCACTCTGCTTGCTAGGAACATGTCCTTACAGTCTTCCTGTAGCTGCTTCTAAATGCTAGAAAGACATATAAGAAATTATGCTAGAGGAATTCAAGGTGGAGGCATCCTCTTTCTGCCTTTGCCAGTGCAATGCTGGACCCTTTGAGTAATACAGCTGCACTGTGCTGCAGTCACCTGTCCTTTAGCATAGTGGAGCCATCAAGGTGTTGCTCCTCCTTGCTCTGGCCCTGGCCCTGGCCCTGCTGCCTAGTTCAGGTGAGTGGAGGCCTTGTTCAGCTCCTCACACCACATTCTGTGGGCTGCTGCCTCTTAGAACATCTGTTTTAAAGCTGAGCTTGAAAGATGCCGGATGTGTGAACATTTTTATGTTTGCTTTAGTGCCAGAACAGAAAGCAAATCTTTGAACTAATGCATGTGACATGCTAGCTTTCATGCTATTGCGAACTGCTTGCATGTGTAACCCAGTCTCTGCTTTTCTTTTTAGTGATTTAACAGGATCATTCCAGTAAATAGTTTATATCTCTTTTTTATATCACTACATGCCTCTGGTATGGAAGACAGATTTACAGTGCTGTTGTTTGCAAAGTCAACCCCTTTGTGTTCAGTAGGTAAAGCATCCATATGATTGCACTCTTAGAATGACATTAATGCAAGGCTGCAGTTTCATGCACATGTTCTTGAGTTTGCCCCTGATGTGAGCAGAACTTGTTTCAAAGTAAATCTGTCCCAGGTTTCAGTTGTAATTTAAGTATTTTCTGCAAAACAATACTGAGTTCCATGAGAGTTATTTTATAAGCTCACACACATCAAGTTAACTTATTGTTCAAAGATATAGCCATGTTAGTCTGTAAAATCAGTATGTGGAGAGATCTTGTAGCATGAGCTTTCATAGATTAAAGTCTACTTTCCTATGTATCTGAGAAAGCAGACTTTAGTCTATGAAAGCTCATGCTGCCAACTTCTTTCTTTCGTTAGTCTCAAAGGTGCTACAAGATCTCTCTACAGACTAATTATTTGTAATTCACACCAGAACAGAGTCAGAAGTGGAACTTGGCAGGCAATTGTTAATAAACTGAAAAATCTGATTCTAACTAGTTATTTAAAGCATCTTAATAATAGCAATATGTTATGTGTCATAGCATGGAAATAAAAAGGATGACAGTGTAGGATCTGCAGTTAATCTTGTTCTGGTAAAACATCTATAAAGGGATTCAGGTGTACTGTATTATCTCAATTTAGTATGGGATAGCCTCCTTGGATCTTTTCCTGGGAGAAAGGCAGCATATAAATAAAGTGAATAAATAAAAATAAATAAATAAAATTGCAACCAACTGCTTTAATTTTCTTTACTTAACTGTAGAAATGTTCTGGATGCCTATGGGTAAACTGCAATTTACTCTGTTGTTTCCCGTACTCTTCTCTGTCCCTCTCCCTAACAGTAAATCAAAAGTTTTTTTTCTCTATCAGTGCTGAAAAAGCCATGTAGAGTTTGTTGGACTCTCCATAAATGGTTAAGTCATTCCTGAGTTATAAGTTTTATTAGAAGGAGTGAAATATGTGTGTAGCTCATATGCTGAGATTCATGTGAGCAATCTGCAATATGAGGAGGTCAGGAGTGGACAACTTTGTGGTCTTCCAGATGTTGTTGATGTGCAGTTCTCATCATCCCTCACAACTGGCAGTGCTAGCTAGAACTGATGGGAGTTGCAATTCAGCAATATCTGCAGAATCCTAGATTTCCTATTCCTTCCTTACAGTTTTCCAGTATATGTATGTGCTGAGGATTATTCATGATTATTTATCCCATAATCTATACAAAGTTTGGCCAGCCTTGCTGTTGACATATAGCTACATTTCTAAATGTATGTAGAAAGGCATGTCCTGCTGGCATATGGAATTAGCTAAATGCATGCAAGCAGGACATGTCTTTTTGTATATCTTTTTCTACCTGGATGCCCTTTCTGTATTGGAAACATGGAATGTAAGAAATAGCCCTTGGTAAGGCATTTTTGATCTCTTAACTGTAGATAACTCTTGAAGAAAACATTTAGATATATAGAGTTCCTAGCAATATTAGAGAAACCTCCCCCCATTTTTCATAATTAAAGGTTAGAGTCACAAGCCACACTTTTAGTGTTCTAAGTCCAGTTTGATAGTCATGGTATGGAAAGCAAGCATTACATCCTATGGCTAGAGAAGGCACAAAGCCAAGCATTATTTGCCAGGAAGTTTCCATAATGATGACTGATCTCCAGAATCAAAAGGTGTTAGGAAGCAAATGATGAAGAAGAAGAATAGGAGTGTGAGATTAAGACATAGTCTTGAAAAAAACAATAGGAGACTCAAAAAATCTATTAGTAGACAGAGAATATCCGACAAAGCAGATCTGGAAATAGCACAGAAGGAAGTACTGCTATATTTGTATAGAAGGAAGGGATGAGAATGAAGAATGACTTCATCTCCATGACAGTGTTCCCCGGGGAGATGGACTGTAAGGATGACTTCCTTATGCCTTTTTCATTGCCTTTTTGCACTTGCTACTGAAGATGCCTTCAGACAAAGCTTTTAATGTAAAATCATTACGCTTCCTTCAGAAAGCCCAGATGACCTTGTAAGCCAATTGCAATCAATCCATAGTTTCCAACCACTTCTGACTTTCCCTTGTTAATGCAGAAAATGCATCAAGGATGGAAAGAGAAGAATAGTCGACCCAAGCTCTTTACAAGTATGAACAGGCAAATGCAAGACTGAGACAAAGTGGGGAAAATAAAAGTGTGTGTGTGTGTGTGTGTAAGGGAAAAAAATGGAATGTGCTGGAACTGTAGCTAACTAGAACACTGAATAGCAGCATTCTACACTCCGACATTTTGTTACGAGTAGCACCTAATATCACATAAATGTAATCTTCAGGCTTCAAATATATATTCCCCAATAGGAAAATGTTAATATGTTAGACATTCATGTAATACTACTTGTGAAAATGTTTTTCCTGCATGTTTGCACGTGAACTGTTATCATCACAAAGATTTGAAAATTAAATGCCACTTTAATGCTGTAGTGATGTCTGAATAAAACTTTGTCATTCTTGAATTAATTATTCTTGAGTTGTGATGTTCTGGAAATGCCACATTAGACAGAGAAAATGCAAAAGTCATGGAGTAAGAGGAAGAATAGGAAGGCAGAGGAGAGAATGAGGCAATAAGAAAAACAAGGCAGCAGGGACAAAGAGAAAGTGGGATGGCAAAAATAACAGTGAGAGGTGTAGGGGAATGGGAGAGTGTGTGGATATCAGGATGAGTAGGCTGTGCAGAAGAGCCAATGTGGTGTAGTGGTTTGAGGGTTGGACTATGACTCTGGAGGTTAGAGTTCGATTCCCTGCTTGGCCATGGAAACCTACTAGGTGACCTTGGGCAAGTTATTCATTTTCAGCCCAGAAAACCCTGTGATAGGTTTGCCTTAGGGTTGCCATAAGTCAGAAATTACTTGAAGACACACAACAACACAACAAGTATATACAGACTGGTTCTGTATACTGTGTATCTGAAGGGCATTAAATTATCATGCAATTACTCTTAACCATATGAAGGTGTAACTGATTTTGTTACTTTACCTTACACATTTTAGATTGCCTGTCCAGCTAGGCAGTGGACCCTTGTTTTTTACTAGGGTTTGATTCCAGAATCCCCCAGAGATACCAAAATCTATGCATGCTGAAGTCCCATTAAATACAATGGCTTAATAAAATAGTGTCTCCTATATAAAATGGCAAAATTACGGTTTGCTTTTTGGAATTTATATATTTTTTAATATTTTCAAACTGTGGATGGTTGAATTGGTGGTTAAAGAATCCGTGGGTACAGAGGGCTGATTGTACACTGCAGTGGCAGTTGGTGGCGTCCATGTCAGTGAGGTGGTAAATTTCTCTGGGCTGTACCCTGAACTTTAAGGGAGCTATTCAAGGTGCTGACTCCTCATAAGTTAAGCACTGCTAGTAGCTAAAGTTGGCTCTGTGTAGCCACAGATTCTTTATCCATGGATTTAACCATCCACGGCTTGAAAATACTTTATATAAATTCCAAATAGCAAACTTTGATCTTGCCTTTTGTATAAGGGACACCATGTTACTATAACATTATATTTAATTGGATTTGAGCAGCCCTGGATTTTGGTATCCATGGGGAGTCCTGGAACTAAACTCAAGTGGATATCAAGTGCTCACTCTACTTTAAAGTTCAGTCTCCAAACTGGAGTGGATTCCCCACCCCACTGACAAGAGAGCTGCCACTGATACCTCAAGACCTAGCTTCTGTAGTCAGCCCTCCATATGCATAGATTCCACATCCATGGAGTCAACTGCCCAGGGCTTGAAAATATATAAATTTCAAAAGGAAACCTTGATTTTCCTATTTTATGTCAAGCATACCATTTTTCTATGCAACTGTATTTAATGGGATTTGAGCATCCACAGATTTTGGCATCCACAGAGGGTCCTGGAACCAAACCCCAATAGATACCAAAGGCCCACTGTATTTTAATTTCAGGCACGCAGAGTTACTGTTTCAACCCATTTTAAGCAAGAGCCCTAATTGTAAAATCTCTGTAATTTCTCATTCCTGCAAGAAGTTACCATTGTGAAATCATTTGTTTGTTTTGTCCTTTGTTCTTTGGTTTTGTTCTCATCCTGACTGAATGGGTAGCCAAACTTTTATCAAGCAGCATTTTTCCCACAGCACAACATAAGCTGTTATTCAAGGTTAACCACCCAGAGGAAAAACAGACAAAAGAAACAAACAGAATAGGGGGGCATGGTTATGTTATCTGTCTTCTCCTCCACACAGCTTTCCCTGCTTTTCAGAATCTGTCCCCATTTCCCCCTCGCTTTTTAACTTTTGTTATCATACTGCTCTGCTGGTAATGATGAACTACCATTGCCAGACTTCACTGTTACAGGATTCTGGGAGTTATAATCTAAGAACTAAGAGTTATAATCTAACTCTTCCAAGCTCTGAGTGTGCCAGAAAATCAAAATTTGGTCATATCAAAGACTTGAGTCTTGTTTTCTTTCTTCCCATTCCTTTTCTTATTCCTCCCTTAGAGCCACTTCCTCTTAAGTTTGCAAAGGGTCATCTAGCACCTTTGAGATTAATTGTGTGAAAGATGTTGTGGCATAAGCTTTTATAGAGTTGTTGGTCCACTTCCTCCATGCATCTGAGGAAGCAGGCCAAGTTTATTTTCTCAATAAATTTCTTAGTCACTCCCACTTTTTCCCAGGGCAGGTCACAGCAACAAAACAATGTAAGAAGCAGGTTAATCAGAATCACATTATACAAATACAAATACAAACTTTTCCAGAATAATAACATGTGGACAATAATAATTATAGATTAGATAAATTTACAACGTCATTAGCATCTTTCAAACATAAACACAAATCCTACAAAAAAAAAAAAAAAGAAGAAGAAGAGAGAGAAAATACAACAAAACATCACATCTAGTAACCATACAATTACTACAACTATAGTAATACCACTTCCCACTAGTTTCTCTGGCTTTCTGGGATTTGATATTATTTCATCAACTTCTGAATAAATGTAAATTCCATCATGTTATTACAGCATGTCAAAACTAAAATGTTACTAGCAGTGTTCTAATAACCAATATTGCTATACTTTTGTTTTATAAACCTTTAAGTTTTCAAAACTTTATCATGATATCCTAGCACCAAACCCCAATTTTTATCTATACTTTCAGTAGATTTATGATTTACATATGTGTTTAATTTATACAACTCAACCATTTCTGTTAGCTTTAAGAGCCACTCCTCAATAGTTGGTAGTTGTATTGTTTTCCATTTTTGCACTAGCAAAATTCTGGCTACCGTAATCATGTATAAAAGCAGTTTCCAATATTTTCATTCATCATTTTTTGAAATCTTATTTATCATGTTTAATAGCTAAATCTCTGGTTTAATTTGGTAATTAATGTTTAACACTTTACATATATGATAATGAATTTCCCCTCAATATTTCTTAACCCTAGGACAATTCCACCACACATGAAACACAGGGCCTTTGCAGACTGCCAGAAATA
>CM034701.1:106544573-106561013 GCA_020142125.1 Phrynosoma platyrhinos
TGATCACGGTTAAGGTGTTCCTATGGACCAAGGCTATGCCACCCCCCCGCCCACTCTCTCTTACCTGCTCAAGAACTGAGTACCCGGCCGGGAGGTCCTGTGCCTATATCGCAGAGCTGGCCTCCCCCAGCCAGGTCTCAGTAAAGCATGCCAGGTCGGCCGCTTCATCCACTAAAAGATCGTGGATGATATGAGTCTTATTTTTGACTGACCTGGCATTGCAAAGGAGCAGGTTGAGGGACAGTGGAATGGTTGGTGTGCTCTCCAAGTTATCCTGGGCAGCAGAGCAAACTGAAGGAGGGATAGGTATTAAGCATCGATCCCTCCTTCTTTTGTAACATTTGTTGACTCTGCTGCCGCCATACCTTCCCTGCCCCCACACAACCTGAATGCCCACTCCCAGACTGTGGTCGAATCTGCTACGCACAGGGGGAGATAGACTAAACCATTCCCATCCATAATTACATGCATAATTACAAAAAGTCAGCATAGATTTCTCAAAAACAAGTCATGTGATCTGTGACCACCACACTCACTCTTCCCTGTTCCCACTGAGTCTGGCTGCAATTCTCACAGCAAATGGTAGGAAGGAATGCTATCTATTGTTGTGAGTTATCCATTATTATGCAAATATTGGGAGTATGGTGGCCATGGATCACATGACTGTCCCCTAATAATCAAAAATTCATAGTGGTTAAAACCTGTAAGTCCTAGCTCTATTATACCACTGTTTCCAAAGGAATGATTGTGGCTTCCAGTTCAGCAGAAGCACAGAAATATCTTTTTTCTTAAAACCACCACCACCACCATCAATTATTGATTCAAATAAGCAGGCTGGTTTTGTTGTTGTGCACCTTCAAGTCATTTCCAACTTATGGTGACCCTAAGTTGAACCCTGTCATAGAAACCTTTCTTGGCAGGCTACTTCAGAGGGGATTTGCCATTGCTATCCTCTGAGGCGGAGAACATGTGACTTTCCCAAGGTTACCCAATGGGTTTCATGGCTGAACTGGAAATCAAACTCTGGTCTCCATAGTCCAGTGCTGAAATCACTACATCACTCTGGCTCAAGCAGACTGGTACACAAAATTTTAAAACAACAACAACATTTTGATATGCATGAATGGGATGGCATTTTCATCTGAAAGCCTGGATCTTCTTCTTGAGTGTTATAGGGAGCTAATTGTGTCTCTAATTTATCATAAGTCACCACCAGATTGTATTAACATATCACATGAGTCACATGCTGGCTGCTAAAGACTGCTTAAGAATGTTATGAATGCAAGAAGGAGGAATATTTTCTTCCATCAACAGATTGTTTTCAGGTCCTGATGAAAGCATATGTCTCAAAATTGGCAAGAAAGATCCGTTCAACTCATCATTGTCCTTCTGACGTACTGTAAAATGTAGCTGGCAGTTGATGAAGACCAGAACTGGAATCCAGTGATATGGGAGCATCATGACCTGAGGTCCACTGAATCCAAATGACCTCCCTTACAGTACTTGGGGACATTAGTGAAGCTCCAGTTTCTAGCAGTTCATATTATACAAGCCAAAAGCCCCTCAGACTTATTAAAAATAGCTTTGGCACAAGCAAGCAATGAGTAGACAACTCCATCCTCTGTCACTCCAGATGTGTGCAAAGTGTAATTAGGAGAAGAAACAGTCAAAGGAAACTGAGCATTGAAGACATTGTGTATTCACAGACCACTGGCATGTTTCCTACATCTGTTTTTTGTGGGTGTGGGGCTTTGAAGGCATTTTGTTGTTGATGATGATCTTCATGTGAAGATTGTATTCTGTAATAGTTTTTTTGATGTGCACAGATATTACTCTCAGTGACTGGAATGAACTCCTTGTATCCTTCTTGCATTTGACCTTTTCATACTAATTGCTCTGCAGCCCCTTGAATGTTAGACTGAAATACCAGAATATTTTTGTATGGTTTGATCTGGAGAGGCTGCAAAGAAGCCACATTGGGTTGGAACCAATGTAGACTGCTCAACTAATTCTTGGGAATTAAGTAATTAACATGGCTGCACAACCAGCAAAGAATCATTTGAGAATATAGGAAACTCCTTTATAACTGAGCCAGATCACCGATCCATCTATTGTTCACAATGCTGACTGGCAGTAGCTGCCCATGTTTTCTAGCACTGCGTCAAGCTCCTGATATCACCTATTGGTCTCCATATCATACATGATTTTTGATGACACCTGTATCATGTCACCCTACTTGCTTTTTTTTCTGAGTGAAAGCACTCTACATCAATTTATTAGGAGGCTTCCCCCCTCCTAATCATAACAGTTGTTTTGCAAGCATGAGCCACATGCATAAGAAAAGACTGTTGTTGGCCAAGGACACTTTATGTTCAGAGGAGTAAGGAAATACTTCAGATTTCTCAGCAACGTCATACAGATAATGAGAAGGGAAAAAATGCATTTAGGAAGAGCTGCATGTTGGACATGGGCAACAAACTTTGTCCTTGGAGCAGGAGCTTAGTTTCATTGTTTATTCTCTCTATTATTCTAGTTATTTATTCATATTTTATTTAGAGTGTATCTCACTCAGTGAATGCTCAGGGTAATGCGCACATAAAAACAATACATAATAAAATGAATAAAGTGCTGTGCAAAAATCTGTAAATTAATCTACAGAATATAAAACAAAACCAGGCATTTATCATAAATATCTGAGATCAACATTTTGTATTAAAAGTTCAGAGAAGAAAGATTATATTTTCCAGCCACTGAAAGGACAATAATGAGGAGGCTAAGTTAACTAAGGCAGTTCCACAAAGGCTCCTGCCATGAATATCCATCAACATCATTTCTCTAGGGGTGGCTGAGGTTTGGAAAGCTACTTTTTTTTAATACAACCCCAATAGTTCCCCAATTATAGTCTGAAAAGTAACTTTGCTAATCTTGGGAATGGAGATGGCATTTATCACAGGGTCATAAATTATGAATGACAGTGTCAGGCAGACTCATATGCGAGACGAATCTACAAGAGGTGAACCACAGTTACATGTTTTCATGAATTGACAAAGCTTTTGAACTGTTTCCCATGATATGGAGAGTACTTTTATACAGGCCCTGTCCTAGTCTTAAATAGTTCCATGACAGTGATGGTGTTTTTAGAGGAACATCTGATTTAATTCTCTTCCCCCACCCCCAGATGTCACTGGGAAAATATTGAAGGTGACTTCTTCCTATTCATTTGAATTGAGCTGAGACTTTCAAAGAGAGAAGGAGACTGCCAGCAAGGCCTTCTACAAATAAACAAGCATCTTAGGGTGCCCCCCCAAGGTCTGAGGTTGGGTGTCTTGCAGACACTTGGCAGTAGGAACAAAACTTCGAAGAGTGGGATTGTTTGTGGCTGAACTGATTTTAATAACAGATGAGAGTTTCTTGAACAGGAAGAACTGCACATGTCTTATGGGATTTGTCTGGGAGGAAGATTTTTTTTTAGGGAAGGGAAAGGAATTTTTCAGTAGTTTGTGCCTACAGACATGTTCTTCAGGAGGCTATGCGATCCCAAACAAACACCAGACCAAAGAGCAAGGCTCCAGCTCTAATTCCTTCTTGAAAAGAGCCCTATATTTTTGGAAAGAGAGACATCAATGTGGTTGGCATGGGTAAGGCCAACTTCACAGTTTTACAGGGCAAGCGTCTGTAAATTTATAAATAAGTCTAATAGCTGTGTGTCCACTAGAACAAAACACAACATCTGGACCTCATATGTATCTTTCAGCATCTATGCTTACATGCCTGGTAAATTTTGGCCAATCAAGGACATGGCTTCTGCCACCAGCACATAATGGTCACTGTGTAGATGGGTATGTGATGGAGATCAATGTAAGAAGTGGTTCTTCTGTTGTTGTTTTTTCCTGAAGAGACCTTGATTCCAAATTTCAAGGTACATTTCAAACTCCAAAAAAGCAGCATGATAAATCTTCAGAGACTTTTAAAAAGAGCAGCAGCAAAACTGCTAACAAAAAGGACTCAATGCCATGGTGAACGCTAATAATTATAGGAAGGGTAACACTTGCTGCATCGTGGCCACTGCTCTTGGCAGTTTTTGTAACAGAAGGACTGAAAAGCATTCCAGCCGTAATCTTGGGATTAAATTGTCATATTCCATTTCCTGATGTTTGTTTGTTTGTTTTATATCCCACTACACTATAGAATTTCAAGGCAGTGTACCAGTACAATCTATTTCAACACTTTTAAACAAGTCAGAATTTAAAGCATTAATTTTTTTCACAAACTAAAAATATGTATAACAATTTGACAAAATAAAACTGTTTAAAATCATGTGCATGTACATTTTGGCAAAGATAAATTAGGGACCAAGGACTTTAGTAAAAAGCTATGTTTTAACATGGCACTGGAATGAAACCAGTGTTGGTGCTAATGGAACCGCCCATATCCAACATGCAGCTCTTCCTAAATGCATTTTTTTCCTTCTGACTATCTGTATGACCTTGCTGAGAAATGGAGAGTATTCAGTAAATGGGTCACCACAGAAAAGAAGATCTATTCTTCTGTAATGTACTTCTCCCACTGATGGGAGACAGAAGGCATCTCCAGCAGATCTCACTTCTTGGGTAGACACATATAGGGAGAGGCACTCCCTTCCAATATCAAGTCCCTATACTGTTTAGAGCTTTGAATGTCATTGCCATAATCTTGAATTCAGACCAGATGTGTATTGGCAGACAGTGCAATTATTTATGACTGTTATTATATGGTATGTATATGGCACTGTTGCGTATTGCACTAGTTGTAGATTCCAGGTTATCTTCAAAAGTTTGTTATGTTGTGTGCCTTCAAGTTATTTCCGAGATGGCAATCTTAAGGCGAATCTATCATTGGGTTTTCTTGGCAAGATTTGTTCAGAGGAGGTTTGCCATTGCCTTTCTCTGAGGCTGAGAGCATGTGACTTGCCCAAGGTAACCCAGTGGGTACCATGGCTGAGCTGGGAATTGAACCCTGGTTTCCAGAGTCATAGTCCAACACTGAAGCCACTACGCCACACTGGCTCTTCAGGGGTAGACTCATATAAAGTGCTTTACAGTAGTCTAATTAGGAAGTTACCTGTGAAGTTGCTGAGGTTAGGTTATCATTGCCTAGGAAAATCTGTAGCTGGCAGACCAGTCCAAGCCACAGAGTCCATCTGGACCTACAGTGACAAAAATAGATCCAGGAATTCCTGTGAGCTACATACCTCCTCCCTCAGGGGAAGTGCAACCCCATTCAGCACAGGTCGTTTATCCAGTCCCCAAACCTGACAACCAAAGGTTCAAGAGGTTCCCTCTTAATGACAGTTCATTGGCCTTTCTCCAACTCATTGCAGCATCCAAGTGCTTGTCCTGCACCTGTGCAGCTGCACTCAGAGTGATTCGATGACAAGGAAAAGTAGAGTTAAGTGTCATCAGCATACTGGTGGCACTTCACCCTGAAACTCCTAATGTCTTTACCTAGTGGCTTCACAGAGATATTCAAAAACATAGGCGATAAATTGGAGCCCTGTGGCACCCACAACTACGTTCATGGGGTTGAACAGGAGTCTTGCAACGTAACTACCTGGAATTGGCACCATAGATAGCAGGACCACTACAACACAGGGAACCTCATTCCCATTTGACAGAAACAGTCCACATAGATACCATAGTAAATTGATAACACTGCTGAGAAATCTGGAAAGATCAAGAGGCTAGGACTCCTCCAGTTTGGAGCAGGGTTTCAGCTATGGCTTTGGTACCCTAACATGAAACCCGACTGAAATGGATCCACATTATCCTCCAAGAATGTTTGAGGTTGCCCATCCACCATCAAATGTGCCCAGCCATGTTCTAAATGGTTGTCTCAGACTGTTGCTACCATTTGGTGGAGTGAGTCAGGCAGTTCAGCAAGTCTTGAGATGTCATGAAAGGGCAACAAATTGCTAGTTATAAAATACATCATTTTTTTTAAATTTCCAGGAAGCAAGGTGAATGCTGATAAGATTTTCATCATCAGGTCTCAATATGACATGGCTGGTTTTGTGCATTATGGAACTTGACTTGGGTGGGTTGGGTGGCAGATATCATTTGTTGTTCTGCTACAGGCAGCAAAATGTCATAAACTGACCATAGCATGCCCCAGTTTTTCCTGTAACTGCATTTCCTTTGAAACTATTTTTTTCTGAATCATTGTCACTATATTGAATTTAGGTGCTTGGGTGATATTGGGAAACAGTTTTAATTTGCTTGCATCAAGAAAATAAAACCTCAATATATGCAAAAGAAAATAAAAATGTAAAAACACTGCAGGCACTGTATTTTTAAGAACAGCCTAGACAGATGTTTTCTTCTAAGATACATTCTGGACTAGAACCTAAAATTTGCTAGTGGCTTTGCGTGCCTTGGAGTGCAGCAAACTAAGGAAGTTTTTTTGGACTGGTTTGATTAATAATTTAAAGCAAAACTCATTTAAAGTAGACCACCCAGCCCTTTTCAAAGCTCTCTATTTTGTACTAATGTCTGGGATTTAATTTGTGTTAATGGAGAGTGGAGATAAGTGTATACTTTGTTCAGTTTTAGCAAGACCAGATAATTTATTAAGTAGCTATAAATCTCTAAGGGATGTACAGAGGTTGTCAAACAACTTAATTTTGCTGTATTTTCCACAGACTAGACTTGGATCTTATGAGTCATCTGCTTCATGCTTAATATCAAGAGTTCTGAAGAAGAAGTTGTCATTAAGAGGTGCACAATTCATAGTACGTACATTTACAGTCACTCTTATTAATGTATATAATTGTTCTTGAGGCAGGGAGAATTGAAATGCATGTACAATGTGTCCTCCACATTTGCTGGGTTTAGGGATGCAGGACCCCTGTGAAAGTGGGAAATCTGCAAATAACCCCCCCACACTATTTTTAAACCTGAGAGAACACCTTTCTAGGGATCTCTTAATCCTCCAGCACAACTCTGTGGTCAACTTTCGGGGGACATTGTCCACAGTATCATGCTGGAGGACTCAAGAGATTCCTAGAGAGAACATATTAATCAAATCCATCAACTTCCGCCGAAGTTGGGCACTTTATAGCGCCCTTTTTTTTCCCCCTCAAGTAGATCTGCGGGGGATTGTTGTATCATGGACTGCTGTATCGCTTGCTGTGCTGTGTGTTGTAGGTGATGCTGTTATATATATTTGGTTTTAGTTTAAGTACTGCTTAACTGCAGTTGTTTTAATTGTACTTGATTTAATAATGTTTTAAGGGGGGGTGGAGGGATGTTGCTGTTTTAACTTGTTGTAATTTACAATTTTTATTGTTCACCGCCTAGATTGGTTTTCCACTAGGGTGGTATACAAATAAAATATATTATTATTATTATTATTATTATTATTATTATAATGAAATCCACTAAAGTCAAAACCAAAAATGTGAAGGGCTGACTGTATTTTAATAGGCTGTGGCAATGTGTTTCCAAACATCCCGTTTAATATGATGAAAGTAGACATGAGGAGTCTAGGGTTGAACCACGTTTTATTTATGTTTGAAGCTCATATCTGTCTTTGGAATAACTGTTGTCTACTAAACTGAAATTTCCTGGGAACTCTTCCTTAGTGATGAAATAATTGTTGACTAGATAGATGATGGCAACCAAAATATTGCATGTACACACACATACATAAATGTCCTGCTTGGGGATGTTGATCACATAGTAAATAGGATGCTGGGCTAGAGAGAACTCTTTGGTATGATTCAGCTGGGCTATTATTAATTACATTCTTATATATAGGCAGGTCATTTTACATTCCTTTCATATATGTCAGGAAGACTTATCCTTCTGGGTTCAATAGACTGAGAAACAAGCGAAGGTGGCAAAATCAGAGTTTTGTCAGCACTTCCTATGCAAGCTCCATTATTCACAATGATTCTGCTTTGTTGTTATGTGTCTTCAAGTCAACTGTAATGCTAGTTGTACCATAGTGTTTTTTTTAGCAAAACTTATTCAGAGGACGTTTGCTGTTGCCTTCCTCTTAGGCTGAGAGTGTGTGACAAGGCTGAGCTGACTAGGATTTCAACCTTGCTTTCTCAAAATCCTAATCTAGTACTCAAACCACATAGTAGCAGAGTACTATGCTAGTACTATTAATGTTTTTGTTACATGATGTTTCTCCATTACTTATATTGTCCATATGCTACTTTCAGTATGAGGGGCAGCATGCCTCTGAATGTTTGGAAATGATGTGGGAGGGTGCTGTTGATCTCACATTGTATTGTGAATTCCTCATAGTCACCGGACTAACCACTGCAAGAGACAGGATGCTGGACTTCATAGGGCCTTTGCAGACTGCTAGAAATAGTGCAAACTGAGGTCACTTTAACTGTCCTGGCTCAGTGCTAGGGAATTATGGGAATTGTATTTTTATCTGAGACGTTGAGCCTTCTCTGTCAGAGAGCTCTGGTGCCACAATACACTACAGTTCCCATGATTCCTTAGCACTGAGTCAGGGCAGTTAAAGTGGACTCAGTTTGCACTAATAGGCTTTGATCTGGTCCAGCAGACCCCTTCCCATGTTCCTATGATGGATTGTGTTTCAAATGCATCATCCTTGCTCTGGAATGGTTTTACCAAAGTAAATATTCCTTAATAATGTTTACTCATTTACACCACTAATTAAAGTGGTCATCCTTTGCATGCATATTTAGGAGGAAGCAGCATAGACCTCAGTGATACATACATAACATACACACACAGTAGCCCTCCACATTCACTGGGGTTAGGGACATAGAACCCCTGTGAAAGTAGAAAAATCACAAATAAAAAATTATTTTTTTAAAAAATATGAGAGAACACATCTCAAGAAATCTCTAGGTCTTCCTGAACAACTCTATGGTGAACATCTGCCAGTCATTGACCATATAATTGTGCTGGAGGACCTACAAATACCTAGAAAAGTGTTCTCTCTAGAAATCTGTCTTCCAGCATGACCTCAGGTGTATATTGCCCATAGAATCTCACTGAAGGATCTAGAGATTTCTAAACAGAACATATTAATCAAATCCATGAATAATCAGATCTGCAAAAGTCAAAGCCGCAAAAGTGGAGGGACAACTGTATACACATAGGTTTGTGTTGCACATAAATAATATTTGATTTTTAATTATTATATTTTTAAAATTATGTTAACATTTAGCAACACTGATTAATTGCTCAGATTTTATAATTGCTTGCAGGATACAGCTTGTGCAAAGATTTGTCAGGAGGAGACAGAAATTCCAGTGATATGTCTAGTCAGAAAGCAAAGCATGCATAATTTAAAATGCATGTTAAAATTGTTTGGACAGGTTTTGTCTAGGAGTTCTGGCACTTCTAGGTCTTGGCTGCCTCCAGAGCACTTCAAGAATAGACCACCTTGTGCCAGGTTAATTGTTTAAATTCTGACCAGGAAGTGGAGAGAGAGAGGGAGTCATTAAAATACAGGAATCATGATATTAATTAGAGGTCTGAGAATTGACTCAAGGAATATGTTTTAAAATTGCTTCCTGTTTTGCACAGTTTATAGCTGGCCTTTATTAGCACCTTTATTTTAACATTTCGCACTTGCTAAACTTTTCTCTTCTGTGATATTCCACATAATTTTCTTATTTTCCATTCATGCCATGTCTACAGGGATAGAACAGAACTGATACCATTAGTCCCCAAATATTAAAGTTTCAAGGCTTCCTTTCAAATATCAGAGGTCTTATTGGCCCTGGTCTCTAGTCTAAGCTGTTCATTTATCAGTGAAGTAGATATAATAATAACATACCAACCAACATTTCACAGATAAAAACTGGGATATGTGTGCACAAGCAATTTTAGAGTGTGGTTAAGATGTTTGTTATTGTTGTGTGCCTTCAAATCTTTTCTGACTTAAGGTGACCCTATCATGGATTTTTCTTGGCAACATTTGTTCAGAGGAGGTTTGCCATTGCTTTCCCTTGAGGCTGAGAGAGTGTGACATACCCAAGGTCACTCAGTAGGCTTTATGGCCGAGTTGGTACTCGAACCCTGGACTTCAGAGCTATAGTCCAAGTTATGAGGAAGAACAGACAAGGTAGGAGATGCTCCACTAATTTACTTTTGCCCGAGCCTCCAGGGAAGAACAAGATCCTACCCCTTTCTTCCTCTCCCCTGATGAGTCAGTTGAGTGCAAACTACCTTACACTTTGAACTCTGTTTGGAGCTATTGAAGAAAGCTGAGGACAAAGGGGGAAGGTGAGAAGAAGAGAGAAAAAGTAGACATTTTAAAAATTGCTGAAAAATTGGGTTGGTGGAGAGTTAATCAGGACCGTTCCTATCAAACTGAGACAGTTGAAGGCTGTGTAATAATGATAAGTATCTAGTAGGGGCCTGTGATCTGAGCATGGTTTTCTGTTGCAGACAACTAAATGGACACCAAACAATAGCAGCAGCTTCAATAGCAGCTTCATTTATATACTGCTTCATACTGCACTATGCAGTCTCTGAGCGGCTTACAACTGTAAGCTAATTGCCTCCAACAAGCTAGGTACTCATTTTAGCAACCCACAGAAGGATGCAAGCCTAAATTGAGCCTAAGCCCTGGCTGGTATTCAACTCACAACAAGAAACAATGATTTCTTTACATATATTAATACCTGTCTTCTCACAAACAGTATGGCACAGTGGTTTGAGCATTGGCCTATAATGCTGGAAATAAGGGTTCGATTCCCCACTTGGCCATGGAAACCCACTGGGTGACCTTGGGTGAATCACATACTCTCAGCCTCAGAAAACCCCATGATAGGTTTGCCTTAGGTCACCATACGTTGGAAACTGCTTGAAAGCTTGAAGCAGCAACCTTACAACCAGCATTAATTGTGGTTAAGGATTTGTGCAAATGTAGTGCTCTGTGATGGTTAGCATGGACTACTACAGGAAGGGAAAATTCAAATAAAAGGGAAGTGTATAAGGACAATGAATCAGCATATTATTCTAGACAAGGCATTTCCACAGGCAGTTTCATTAAAGTAAATGTTGGGTTATAGAGCTGTTTGGGTCCTGGGGCTGTCCCTATACCACTTGGGTAGGCTGGTTGACCTCAAGATATGAAGCTCTGTCCCAAACAATCTTCGCCTCTGATGTCATTTCTACCCCATACATTTCCAGTTTCTTTATGCAGAGATTGATATAGATGAGAGATGGAAGGTAACATAGGGACTCTTCACCCACTCTATTTGACTTGTAAGTGTATGTGAGAGAGAGACTTTGGGGAAGGATGTCTTCTGGCCCTTCTCCAGCAGGTGCTGTCCAGCCTCTTTTTGAAGATTTCAGAGAAGGCAACCCCTATTATCTCTCTAAGCAATTGGTTCTATTATCAAACCACTCTCACTGTCAAAAAAACTCCTTTTAATGTTCAATCCAAATCTACTCTCCTGTGATTTAAAAACCATTAGACCTGGTCTTACTCTCTGGGGCAGCAGAGAACAGACCTGCCTGCGTCTCTTTGTGTCAGCCCTTGAGGTATTTAAAGAGGGCAGTCATGTCATCTCTCAGTCTCTTCTCCACCAAGCTGAACCATTCACAGCTCCTTCAACCTTTCCTCATATGTTTTGTTCTCCATACCACTTGCCATTTTTGTTATCATCCTCTAAACCTGCTCCAGTTTCTTAAAATGAGGAGCCCTGGACTGAACACAGTATTCCAGATGAAGCCTGGCCAGTGCAAAATTTAGTGGGACCATTACTTACGTCACCTTACAAATTATGCTTTTATTAAGGCAGGCTAAAATAGCATTTGCCTTCTTTGCTGCTGTATCACACTTCTGGCTTATATCCAATTACAATCCATAATAATCCAGGCCAGAGTTTCTCCTTCTGTCTTGATATATCCACTGTGCCAGCAATCAAAGAATACAGCAAAGGAGGCATTCCCAGTTATCTGCCAGCAAAAAAGCTTTTGAAGTAATGCTTAGTGTGAAGATAAGAATGTCATCATTGCCTATCAGACTTAAGTTTGGTAGCACAATATACTGTTACCTGAAAGCAGAATTTGCCTACAGTAGCTCTTTTGTTATTGAACACTATAGTTTTTCTTGCAGTATTCTTAGAGGCGGTGATGGTGATGGTGATGACAATTAGCAAACAGAATATTTGAGGACAGAAAGAATCAGAGAAGGAGCCTGTAGTCCAGATTGGAAGCATGTTCTCAGACTAGATCCCACAGCTGCCTTTTTTCTCCAGTATTAAAGGTTTTTTTTTCCTAAAGTGCCACATCTAGTTTGGTCTTGAAATTTTCTCTCGGGGCAAAAGCTTCAGAGGTCTCATGACTCCATTTCCATAAGATCGTACTGTTTGGATCATGTGGTTCCCATTGTATGTTACAGGGAAAATGTGTCTAAATTCTCATCTCAGTGTCAGGCACAGACAGTCCTGTTAAAGGTCCAAGCACTCCAGATGAATGTGCACATCTGCTCTTGGTCAAAAATCCACCAAAGAGTGTAACCTTTATTGGCCAACCGAAATGCACAATATACTTTTTGCAAGCTTTCGAAGCTCCACTGGCTTCTTCATCCAGCAAGACGTTACAAACCAAACAGGAGGAAAAAAATTGAAGATGTTAGTCACAGACCTGCATTTTGCTGTTTCTCTTCTTGGTTGAGATGATATGAGGAGGGCATCTCTTGCAGGCTGGCTTCTCCTCTTTCTGGTCCTATGGCAATTGGGATCTCCTACTTTTCACATGGCCAGAAAGAGGAGGAACCAGCCTGCAAGAGATGCCCTCCTTATACCATCTCAACCAAGAAGAGAAACAGCAAAATGCAGGCCTATGACTAGCATCTTCATTTTTTTTCTCCTGTTTGATTTGTAACGTCTTGCTGGATGAAGAAGCCAGTGGAGCTTCGAAAGCTTGCAAAAAGTATATTGTGCATTCGGTTGGCCAATAAAGGTAACACTCTTTGGTGGCCAACAAAACTACCCCTGTATGTTATCTGCTCTTGGTTTAAGGCATGTACAGAATAAAAGAATCTCAGCCCTTGAAATGCCCCATAGACGATCGTTTTTCAGAGACACAGCAACACAGATGGGACTGACATTTTACCCTAATGCCCTGCTGTCTAATGAGCTTTTGAAGATAATCATCTGCACAGCCTCCACAGATTGTGTAAACTTCTTAGCTCCCATTTATAGTTGAATATCAAAAGGAACTCTAAAAACAAACAAATAAACAGCTTTGAACTGTGTTTTTTTGTTGTTATTCATGTGACCAAACTGCTTATAGCTTTTTCATCCAGTGGAAAAAAACACAGGGTGATATCTTATTGGACAATCCACCTGGCAGCCTGCTGCATTTCCATGATGCATCCAGATGAGGAAATTGCAGGAAAAATTTTAGTTTGAAGAATAGTGCTTCAGCACTAATGTTTGCGCATGGGCAAGAAAGCCCAACACTACATTGGTGTCTGTTACCCCTCTGGACTGCATTGCTATAGCCACATCCTAGACTTCTGCTAGTTTTTATCTGCAGTTCTTCACCATTGTTCTTCTGTATTATGTTTGGCCATATCTTGTTGTTGTGTAATATTTCAAGACACCTCCCACAGACAGTTGATAATAAAACTGCTTGTGAAGCAGGAAACTGAACCCAGCATATCTAGACCTCCACAGGTTTTGAAAAAGTGTGTAAGGTCTGTAGACAAGGAGTGCTAGGATCAGCACACCAGCTATGTTCTGCTGCTGTTCTTTTCACTCTCCCCATGTGAACTGCATGGATAATCAGCAGATTATCACTGGGGGCCCAGAAACTGCCGCAGCGACCATATGTGGTCCTTGGTCTGGGTCTTTAGCACAGCCCTGGCTGATCCACTTTCACTGGAAGAGTGCCACATGATGCATTTCCCAGCTTGCAATGTCATGCACCCTGCTCGCAGTAGGGATCCCTGCTTGAATGGGGTGGTAGGGTTGTCATGTCTAATCTGTGCTGGGCCCAGGCAAGGCAGGTTTAATGCCAGTCAGACCCTGGCAAGAGACATGAGCCAAGACCCCACTGTGAGGAAGCTGGGTGCTTTCACAGTAATGTTGAATAGGTACTGTCAAGTGAATCAGAGACATGAGTAGGAGGAAGGGGATCTCGTTAATCTGGGAGAGTATCCAGTGCAAATTTATACATCAGCAGAAACTATACTGATGTGATCTTTTGACTGCAATCTTACTTGACTTTTCAAGCATACCCTCCAACTGTCCCAATTTGGCATGGACAATAATAAAAAGCCCTCTGTTGTCCCAGTTTTTCAGCTGCTTTTCGAATGTCCTAGTTTCTCTTTCTTCTTCCAGTTCCAGCCTTTGTCCTCAGCATACTTCAGGTGCTACAAACTGAGTTCAAAGTGCAAATGTAGTTAGTAATCGATTAACTCAATGCTGCGGAGGAAGGGGTGGAATATTGTCCTCCTAGGGCAAACAATGTTTGATTTTCCATGTGTTTATTGATTTATCTTTTGTTGTTGTTAACTGCCCTCCAGTCATTCTCGACCCATGGCGACCCTATGGATGAGACATCCCCAAGACCCTCTGTTCTCCATTGCTCTGCTTAATTCCTGCAAACCCATACCCATGACCTCCTTAATAAAATCCATCCATCTGGCATGTGGTCTTCCTCTCTTCCTACTTCCCTCCACATTTCCCAGCATTATTGTGTTTTCTAATGACTCTTCTCTTCTGATGATGTGTGCAAAGTACGACAGCCTCAGTTTGGTAATCTTGGCTTCCAGGAAGGTTTCTATCTTGATCTGCTCTAGGACCAATTTGTTTCTCTTTTTGACTGTCCATGAGATCCTCAGCACTCTTCTCCAGTACCACATCTCAAAGGAATTTATTTTCTTACTATCATCTTTCTTAACTATCCAGCTCTCACATCCATACATGGTAATAGGGAATACAATGGCTTGTATGATTCTGACTTTTGTTCTGCTGAGTTAAATATCTTTGCATTTTAGAATCTTTTCTAGTTCTTTCATAGCCACCCTCCCCATTCTTAATCTTCTTCTGATTTCCTGACTGCAGTCCCCATTTCTATCAGTGTTTGATCCCAGGTATGAGAATTCTTTTATTATTGTTTCTATTTCTTCATTGTCTAGGTTGAACTTGTGAAGGTCCTTAGTGGTCATTATTTTTGTTTTCTTTATGTTCAATATTGAGCCTGCCTTTGCACTTTCTTCTTTGACCTTTCTTAGTAAGTGTTCCAGGTCTGTGAGGTTTTCTGCTAGTACTATGGTGTTATCTGTGTATCTTAGATTGTTGATATTTCTTCCTCCTATTTTCACTCCCCTTTCTTCTCCGTCCCAGCTTGCTTTTCTTATAATCTGTTCTGCATATAAATTGAACAGATAGGATGAAAGAATACAGCCGTGTCTGACCCCTTTGCCAATTGGGACCCATTTTGTTCCCCCGTGCTCTGTTCGGACAGTAGCCTCTTGTCCTGAATACAGATTCCTCATCAGGACTATCAGATGTATTGGCACTCCCATGTCTTTAAGGGCATTCCATAGCCTTTCATGATCTATGCATAAAGCACATGCTGATTTTCTTTTGGAATTCCCTGGTTTGCTCCATTAGCCATTATATTTTTGCAATGTGGTCCCTGGTGTTTCTTCCTTTCCTGATCCCTGCTTGGACCTCTGGGATCTCTCTTTCCATGTATGGTTGGAGTCTATGTTGCAGAATTTTGAGCATGGTTTTGCTTTGACGATCAGTGCTATGGTCCTACAGTTGCTGCAGTCTTTTGTGTCTCTCTTTTTGTGTATAGGGATATATATTGACTGCTTCCAATCTGTTGGCCATCGTTTTGTTTTCCACATCTGTTGACATATCTTGGTTAGGACTAAATTTGACTCTGTCAATGTGGATTGTAGAAGTTCAATTGGAATATTGTCTGTTCCTGGTGATTTGTTTTTTTGCTATTTCTCTTATTGCACTTTCTACCTCACTACACCATGCTGGCTCCTATTCCCATGTACTACCCATTTTGTCATCTCTTTTGTAAAATTCTCCTGTCTTTTTATTCATTCCTGGTGTTGAATTATGTTACCGTATTTTCCGGCATATAAGACAACTTTTTTTAACCCAGGAAAATCTGGGTTAAAGTTGGGGGTCGTCTTATACGCCAGTTATAAGGAGGAGGAGGACAGAGGTGCGAGGGGGAAGCAGCCTTAGGTAGAGAGGAGGACAGAGGAGGACAGAGGCAGGGTTGAGAAGAAGCCTTGGGAAGAGAGGAGGATGGAGGAGGACAGAGGTGCGGGTGGCAAGAAGCCTTGGGAGAAAAAGAGGACACGGAGGACAGAGGTGGGTGCGGGAAGAAGCCTTGAGAGGAGAAGAGGACCAGGAGGACAGAGGTGGGAGGAGGACGAGAGGAACCCTAAGGCGATCCTCTCCTGGGGTTTTCT
>CM034701.1:106563603-106586782 GCA_020142125.1 Phrynosoma platyrhinos
TCTGATAAGAGTCGAGTCTTCTGCCACCTGTGCTCTAGTCGTTGGCCATGCCGCTTCATTCTCCTAAGCTCCGGTGTATACCAGGGCTTTCGGTTTGAAGCAGGATGGCAAGGACGCTTGGGAGTGATTTTGTCGAAATTTAACAAGTTTGAGATCCTGAAGCCAGAAAGGTCTTTTAGAACTGGGTTGCTGCATCACAGGGTCATCTCCACTAGATGGAGTGTTGTTATACCACTGAAAGAGTAGAAGCAGGAATCTGGCAGCTTTTTAAAACCTTCAGCCACTGTCTTCAATTAACTTTCCAAAGAAGGAAGTCTCTAAGGCCCTATCTTGGAAATTTAAAAGGTTTGGGCTTGCTTCTGCTCCCATTTAAATTCCTGTCAAAGTTCCCATTGAGTTCAACTGCTAGAAAATGTCCTTATTGTTTCCATAGCAATACTATTTCTCTTTATACAAATATTGATGTCTCTCTATACATCTAAAGATGGAAAGCTGTATGAATGAAGATTATTTTTCTGAGAATGCCATATAAGGTTTTTTTATCATGATATGTAGCAGCCAGACATTAAAGTGAGCAGCACTCATGCTTTGAAATTGGAAATAGCATATATTTTAGATTAAAATTAAATTTATTTTCTGGTCTAGAAAGCATCAAGAGGACCATTTTCTAAAATGTTAGGCTAGTTCTCATCCATGACTGGTATAAATGTAGCTATCTGCATGGTGAGGGAAATGTTTGGGATATCCTAAGCCTTGTTATATGACTATTTATAATTAGTAATTCTTCTTTCCCTAATTATTTAACTTTCCTTATTTTCAAACTGACACATTTTGCCATCCCTTTCATATTATTACATTTGTAAAAATAGAGGAGTCCAATTACATATTTTTAACAGTGCTATATACCCTGAAGGCACCAGATCCTTAGTTTGGAAGCTAAGCAGTGTCAGCCCTGATCAGTACTTGGATGAGAGACTGCCAATGAATGCCAGGTGCTGTAGGCTGTATTTCAGAGGAAAGAAAATAGGCAAAACCACTTTTTGAGTATTTCTTGGCTAAGAAATCCCTATGAATTCCATGTGATTGCCATAAGCTGACAAGTGACTTGAAGGCACATAATGCACACACATTTGTGTTATGAAGTTAATTTTGCAGTGTGAACTGAATTACATGCCATCAGTCTTGATAATGAATGCTTTATGGAGGAGGAGGAGGAAGAAGAAGCCCGAAACAGTTACAGGCCCGAAACCAGATCTGGGAATACAGTCTCTGGTTCTAGATGGAGTCACATTCTCCCCGAAAGACTGTGTTCGCAGCTTGGGGGTACTCCTTGACTCGTCGCTTCACATGACTAGTCAGGTGAATGCGGTGGTCAGGAGTGCCTGTTATCAGCTTCGGCTGATACGCCAACTGTGCCCTTATCTGGATACGAGGGATCTGGAAGTTGTGGTACATACTCTAGTAACCTCATGTCTGGATTACTGCAACACACTCTACATGGGGCTACCCTTGTGCCTAACCCGGAAACTACAACTGGTGCAGAATATGGCAGCCAGGTTAATCACAGGAACATCTAGGAGGGAGCACATAACACCAGTGCTGAAATCCCTCCACTGGCTGCCGATTAGTTTCCAGGCTCAGTACAAGGTGTTGGTGCTGAAATCCCTCCACTGGCTGCCGATTAGTTTCGGGGCTCAGTACAAGGTGTTGGTTTTAATCTTTAAAGCTCTACATGGCCTGGGTCCATCTTATCTTAGGGACCACCTCTCCCCATATGATCCCCCCCGCGCCCTGTGGTCCTCTGGCAGGAATCTGTTACAGCCATTAAAAACCAGGCTGTCTCAGACCTCCCAGAGGGCCTTTTCTGCTACTGCTCCCAGACTTTGGAATGGCCTGCCGGACGAGATCCGTCTTATTACCACTTTGCTGCTTTCAAGAAAGCAGTAAAGATGGATCTCTTCTTGCAGGCCTTCCTCGAATAACTGTTTTCTGGCGAGAGATGAGTTTTTAATTAGTTTATTTCTGATTCTTTGTGTTCGTGGAGTGTTTTATCTTATTGTTAGTATTTTTAACTCTTTTCTAGTTTAATTCTGTTTTAAGGGGAATGGGAGGGTTGGATTATGGGATGAGGGAATGTTTTAACTTGTCTGTTTTAAAATGTTGTACCCCACCCCGATTGCCGCGCAGAGAGGCGGGCTATAAATAAAATGTATTATTATTATTATTATTATTATATTTTTTAAAATGCCAAGTCTGATTCGTTTGGTTTTGAAGCTTTTTCTATATGACATTTTTACTTGGTTCTCCCTTTTAGTGGTCTGTCAAAATAAGGCTTGATGCCAAGATTTGCTGTATGCTTTCTATTTGGACTTCTATTTCCAGAAAGCATTGCCCTTTTCAACAAATTAGAGCTCCCCAGAATACGACAGATATTGCTGAAAGAATTCTTGGAATACCATTGTGTAGATCCAGTAAACTTAATTAAAACAAAAAATAGACATAATATACATAATATCAGAGAAATCTCAAAATTCCAAGGGCAGTTGCAAAAGCCAGTACTAGATGTGATCTTAAGAAGTGTATGCAAAGTTTCAGTACGGATGAATGGTCTTTACACCAATTAAACATCTAATTCTTTTCAAATGTGTAAATGAAAAAAAGCAAAAAGAAAAGTTCAATTTTTTTATTCAGATTTAAATTACACAAACATATTCAGCAGTTTATATTATTGACCTCCTGATAAGCATTCACTAGTTATTACTAATGAATTTTTTCAGTGACACAAGTTTGACAAACCTTCTATCTTAATATGCACACAAAGGTTTCACAATTATTTCAAATACAGGTTGAGCACCCCTGGTCTGAAAGTGCAAAATGCTCCAAAATCTGAAACTTTTTGAACACTGACATGATGCCACAAGTTCGGGGTTTAATGTACACAAACTTTGTTTCATGCAAAACATTATTACAAATATTTTATAAAATTACCTTCAGGCTATGTGTATAAGATGCATATGAAACATACATGAATTTCATGTTTAAACTTGGATCCCATCTCCAAGGCATCTCATTATGTACATGCAAATGCAGTTGCCCTTCAGTTTTCACAGACTTTGAGTCCACGGTCTCAGTCATTCACAGACCGGCAAGCCCCATTGGCTAAAATGGTGCATGCGCCCATGGTGCACACAGCCATTCAAACCAATGGAGCTTGAATATCTGGTGAGTTTTCATTTTCATGCACAGGGGGAGGGGGTCTGGAACAGATCCCCATGAAAACGAAGGGGCGACTGTATTCCAAAATCCAAAACACTTCTGGTCCCAAGCATTTCAGATATAGGATACTCAACCTGTATAACCATGGGTGTGTCTACCTTACACAGCTATAGCCATCTGTTACCACTTTAACTTCCACAGCACCATCTTGTGGAATCTTGGGATTTGTAGTTTCCTGTGGTACTTAGAATTCAAAAAGCTGTAATGGCAGAGTTTAGGGGAATGTACCAAAGGATACTCATAACCTCATCAAACTACAAATCCCAGGATCCAGTAGGAAACAACCATCGCAGTTAAGATTATATCAAATTACTGTGATCATGTCGTGTGGAAACAACCCAGGTATAGCCAGCCAAGGTGAACAACAGATAGTTCACGTGTGTGGAACATAGATAACATGTCTGATGCAATGAATAATATGCTCAGGAAGCAAGAAAACTTTTGGGAACAATGGCTGCATGTTATTCACTATCTTGCCATATTCCTGACTCATTCTCCCACCCACTACAGAATAATGAAAGAACACAGGATGCCCTCCTTGATGGGAAGGAAGACCTGCAGAAGTTAAACATTTCATGAAGACACGGGTGTTAAATGATAGGGTAAGTCATGTCTCAAGAATACTCCTCCAGTACACTCTAACCAACATGATGCCACAAGTTCAATGTATGCAAACTTTGTTTTATGTACAAAATTATTAAAAATATTGAATAAAATGACCTTCAAGCTATGTGTGCAAGGTATATATGAAACATAAATGAATTTTTTGTTTAGACTTGGGTCCTGTCTTGTATTATATGTAGACTTGGGTCCTGTCTTGCTGTTGTATGTCAGCTGGATGTCAAGACCCGAAATACGAAATCCTTATTGTCAGATAATTAATTCCCCACCCATCTCTATTAGGCAGTAGGAGAAGGTGGTTTCATAACTCAACCTGTCCCTGCGCCCTTTTTCAGTGGAAAGTACCTTAGCCATGACGTCACCTGCAGCAAAGGCATTATCTTGCTGCAAGGTTTAGTTTGCAACTAGTGCAAAAGTGCCTTTTGTTGGACTGGCTTGCTGGGAGCCATGGAGGCGAAAGGACAGACTGTTTGAAGAAGGGGGGGGGAAGAAAGTGTGGGGGGAGAGATGAAAAGGCATGTGGCTTCATGGATGCCTTCCAGAATTGTGCCTCTTTGTGTGTGTGTGTGTGGAGGGATGGGGGAAAGCGAGGGGGAGAGAAGCTGCTCCTGTGTGAGAGAGAAAGGGTGAGTGAGAGTGATTTCCATGACAACTGACCTAGCCAGTCTGTGTACTCTCTGGACGATCATTTGGGCTGAAATCTGTGTTGTGAAAGGTCATTTGAAGGAGTTGTGGGACTCACAGCAGGTTTTGGGTTCCTTCTAAGAGAGCTGTGCAAAGGTTTTTTTTTCTTTTGCCAGTGCCTCAGCTCATAGGACAAAATTTTTGTCTGGGAAATACAAAAGCAACCATGGCGTGGAAAGGAAAACCCTTCATGTGTCAGGTAATGAAACCTTTCTTTTCTTCTCTTTAATTCTCTCTCCCTTCCTTAGTGTTTCTTCCAAGCTGGTTCTGTAGCGTTAAGTTAGGAATCTCAAGCTCTGAAGAATGATGTCATGCCTGAGTAGTTGGATTGTGTTAAAGCAAAGGGGGAGGAAATGGTGACCTCTCCCCACTGCACAATATATAGCAGGAGATTTTTTTTTGTAGAAAAAGAAAAAAAGGAGTGTTTTGGTTTTGTTTTTTTTTTAAAAAAACTTCTTTGTTGAGTCTTGTACTGGAGTTACTTTTGTTTCCTTATATGAAGAATTCCAGCAAAGGAATAAGAGAGACTTTCAGGAAACTTTTCAGAGATATGCAAATACCAGTCAGTTTGAAATCGACTACAAAGATGATTACATTTAAGGTAATTACTCTGCTGTCTAGGTTGTCAGTGTTGGAGTTTTTGCTTTACCTAGGAGTACGTCCCATTGAAAACAATTATATTTACTTCTTAGCAGATTTGTTTGCACTGTAAATGTTGTGCAATAAGAAAAATTTTGACTAAACAAATTAAGTCTGTGTTTGTGGTTTATCTGGTGAAGAGGGAAGAGGGTTTTATTGTTTACTTGTTTCAACTGCTTTGTTAGCAAGCTTGCTTTCCAAAAGTGTATAGAAGAATAAAATTCAGCAGAGGAATGACCTATTGGAGAGATATTTCTGGAACCCAGCCTGTTGCAGGAGGAGTTTTAGTATATGTTTGTTGTTGATTCATGGTTTACAATAAAAATGATTCAGTAGAAAATAAATTTCTTCTGCATGCTAAAGTAGGCATGCATTCCAGAAAATCCGAACATGTAGTCAGTATTATTAAAGTTTTCACTGGTCTTTTTAATGAGAATACTTTCTTAATAATTTAGGGTATGTTTTTGGTGCTATATGAAATTTTTTGGTAAATTCTAACTGGATGTGGATGTAAGCAAAGTCATAAAAATAATTTTAGAGGAGCAATTAAAGACTTTTTAAAAGTACCTCAAGCTGTGCTTTATAATTGGTACCTTCAGTGGAAAACATCAGTCATTTAATTATTCCCTGTCTAATAAAATCACCTCATATTGTAAAAACTGTATATGTTAAAAATAAATAGGCTGATAATAATATTTGGATGTTTCTAATGCTACTGGCTGGGAGATCTGCTAAGGACAAGGTCCCATTTTTTGGCTTCTGTGGATTGTTTAAAGTTGGTTTGCTTACAAACTTATTTTAAGATTACCTCTCCTCTGAAATTTCTATTTAACTATGAACTTTCTGCTGGTGAAACATTCTGCAGGCTGTAGTCCCATACTGTTAATCCCTCCTCAGCTTTTTTCACAGCAGTGAATGATTTAAAATACTATGTAAAGTTTATAATTCTAGCAAGGTTCCCACCATCTCGCAGGATATGCAGAGCCATGTTGTTTTCTAGACCTTTATAAAAAGAATGTAGAAAATAATGGATTTTGGGGAACTGAGGTTAAGATAATTGGAAAGATACGTGAATAAGGATATAGGAGAATCTTGTTGGAATTTGACAGATACATTCTACAAGCTGATGTTTATGTTTCTGGAACCACTAGATGTCTTCCATGGTTTCAGATCAAGGCTTTCATACTCCATTATCGATGTTTCTCTGGTAGACAAGCCTGCGAGAATTAAGCTTTCTTTTTGAGCTGCTCAAACAGAGCTTCTTTTGTGTTCCACGGGAACACAATGAAAGACACTTCGGATTGGCTTCAGTCTGTGTGCTAGCAGAATTCAACTTTCGGATGAGGTCTGGTTCCATGTTTTGTTGGTATGATTGCAAGAAAGAAAGCATGGGCTTAATAAAAATAATACACTGTGATAGCAAGGCAGGATTTGTCGTCCATGTGCTTTTCCAGATGGAGGATGGTTTCCAGTAACAATCAGATGGAACTGTGCTGATGTTTTGCTTTTCTCATCATACTGGATTTTTGTGTATGTGCTTGTACGATAAGGAAAGAGATAGAAGAATGGTGCTAAAAGAAAGAAGGATTCCTTGCTGGAAGGCAGGACAATGCTGTGGTAAAAACGTTGTCTGGAACTGTTCTATCTGTCTATTTAGTACATCTCTCTACTCCCAACGTGGTAACAAATATACTTCAGAAAAGTTAAGAACAAACTTTGGGTTCCATTATCTGCCCTGTCCAGAGTTAAATTCAGGAGACAGGAAGGGAATGTTGCATGAAGTCATAGTGCCACAATATGTACACAGTGGTTGATCATTGCTTATAGAAAGACTGTGTTCTGTTGTACTGTGTAACTTTTACAGAGCAATCCAATTATAATACTTGCCTGGAAGTAAATTTCATTGAACTCAGTGGAACTTGCTTTGGAGTAGACATGGCATTGCTACTGCTGTGTTCCTCTTCTATGTATGCATTTAATTTCTTTTTTTTCAAAAATAAAATTAAATAACAGCTTCAGCTTCAGACAACTCATACCAGTTTTTGATGTCAGTGTTTTGGAGTTTATGCTGGTCCTCAATGAATCAAATGATAGGAAGAGATGTAAGCATTACCACAGTTATATATTAGTCTTGTTCAAGCAGAAAATGCCCATATAGTGAGTATATGAAGGTGCTTTCTAGAATGTACCCAACTAACTATGCTGTCTCAAGACGAGTTTGCCTGCTGGTCATACCTGCTGGCAGACATAAGATCAGCTTCAGTGTAAGGGTACACCTGCACTGTAGAAATAATTCAGTTTGACATCAGTTTAAGTGCTCTTAGCTCCATCCTACAGAATCCTAGGATTTGTAGTTTTAGCCTTCTATGCCAAAGAGTGCTGGTGCCTCATAAAATTACAAATCCCAGAATTATGTAGAATGGAGTCATGGTAGTTAGTGGTGTCAAATTGCATTATGCATCTAAGTGACTTCTTTGTATACTTCCGTATGTATCCATGTACTTGGTTATGAGCATGAAGTAAGAATGTAGTACTGGGACTGTGGGCATTGCAATGCCCCTGTAAGTCATCAATAGTAACACCTGTGCTAACAAGGGCAGCCATTAAAAAAATTCTGTGGCAACTGAGGTGATTTCCTATGGTGCATAAGTATGCCAGAGTGCCATCCTGAACCACAGAGCTTTATAGATTGCCAGGACAGAAGATCCCTTTTGGAAAAGAAGGAGGAAGTACCTCATTTTTGTGATATCACCAAATGTTAGCAGCAACTGGCAGCACACTTCTATCAGCAGTGGTAGCAGCAAGTGTGTGTGTGGAGGAGGGGGTGTGAGGATCAAGAAGTGCAAAAAGAGTTGGGGCCCTGCATTGCTCACTCCTGATCTGGATATTCATCTTAAAGGAGAGATTTTGGAATCCCCATCATGCATTCAATAACCACAAGTATTGAATGAATGAACAAATACCTATATAATATACTATACCTCTGCTGGAGACTTCCTGTCAGTGGTGCAATGAATCCATTCTGGATTTTATTCTAGACATTAAAAGGACAATCCAAGGTGCTGAACGTGTTTTGATGATAGGATTCGTTATCTTAGAATAGAGTGCAGAGTTGATTCACCACATTGCTGTCAGAAAAGACACTGTCCATCTGTGATATCTTAGATGTGGTGTAACTGCATAATTGCCCTGGACTACAGCCAGCACCAATCCAAACAAATGCTGATAAGAATGGTTTAGCAAAAAAGGAGCTAAAAGGCAGGCTCCAGACCTTTCTGTTAGTTCCCAAGAAGCACACCAATACCAAAGCCAGTATCAGGATTCCAGAGTACACAGTAGTCAGTTCAGTCCAAGATTGGGGCAGCCAGAAGGTAACAAGCATCCAGTCCATTCTGAAGTCAAAGGTTCACGGCACACAAGGGTTCCAGAGAGCAAGGAGCCAGTGCCGACAGTAATCACACAAGGAAACTGCAATAAGCTCTGGCACTGAGTGGTCCTCTCCCAGGTGATTAAGTAGGAGATTCCCTCCTCCGTGCCAGCTGAGGCTTGTTAGTCAGTTGCCTCTCTGCAAGCCTCCTTGACCGATGCACACAAGAACTCTGCCCTGCATTGTCTGAAGGAAGGCACTTCCACACTTGTTTCTTCCTGATCCTTACCACTAGGCTGCTGTGCATCCATAGGGATCCTGCTAGTGCTAGGACCTGGCTGCTCTTCCTCCTCTGGGGCTGGGAGAACAGGGCTGGGATCTAGCAGGGCAGGATTAGGACCTGGTAGAGCCTCCCTTTCCTCCTGTACTGGAGTAAGCTCATCCTCCTCCTCATCCTCTGAGTCCAGCTCCTGACTGGCCATGACAATAATGCCCTTATACCACATTAGTTAGCTTCCACTGACAGTAAGGTGCTAGACTTAAAAGAAGTGAGCCACTGATTTGATTTTGCTTGGCAGTCATTTGTACTAAAAATGCTGAAGCACAACTGTGCTGTGCAGAGAGTCAAAGCATTTTAAGAACATGGAGATCCTTGTTTCAATGAACCATGAATGAAGAAGGTGGCCTTAGGTAAGTATTAAACTCTTTGGCATCTCCCTGTCATGGAGAAGAGGATAATACTAGCCTGAGGTACAGAGCTATAAATGTTACTAAGATATGGGATGTGGTTTGAGCACTTGGAGAAAAGGACTAGATATATCATGCACATTATTATTTTAACACTAATAGTGAGAGGAATACATGAAATTTTCAAAGGGTAGAGCCAGAGAGCCAGTGTGATATAGTGGCTTGAGCACGGGATTTTGACGCCAGGGTTCTAATCTCCACTTGGCCATGGAAACCCACTTGGTGATCTTAGACAAGTCACACTTTCTCAGCCTCTGAAGGAGACAAAAGCAAATCCTCCTCTGAATAAATCTTGCAAGAACCCCATGATAGGTTTGTCTTAGTGAAGCCATAAGTTGGAAATGACTTGACAACATACAACAACAACAAATGTTGTTGTGTAGATGCTCTTCAGAATCTGAAGGAGTCATCTAGCAAGTGCCTCTCCCCCCAATGAGCCATCTTACCCAAGAAGCTATGGGGCACCCTATTTAAGCCACAAATTCACTTGCACTATCTTTTACTTTCTTGAGTTTCACACAAAGTGGTGATACTATGCAGAGACTTCATTTCCTGGTATCTTTGCTTGCAATTGTAGTTAAATCAGGAGAGGTGACTGCCCCTCTCTTGATCTGGAATGCTTCGTAAAGCTGCTAGCCAATTAAACACTTTGAATGATTAACCAATTAATCTACTAATTGACTGACTACATTCAAATGCAACAGTATACCAACATAGGTACATTTTTGATAGAAGTGCAATGTATTTTTAATAAACAACAGCTGCTACTTTTTATTGGATGGAAATTTAACATTTGCTTTGTTTTCCTATCAACACAATTCACATTTAAAAGATCATGCCTGTAACTTGCAGTCCTTACTGTTTTTCCTTCTGGCCTGAACAATTATTTAACATACACAACCATGTACATTATATATTGATACATACTTATTGTGTACAGCAAAAGTAGGTAGCGCTAGTGTTTGCTCTGGGTTTTAGTCAACACCTTACTGGATCTACTAAACCCTAGCTCAAATAGATATAGTAGTTCAGATATCTCCTTTAAAGTTTGTAATCAACGCAGGGCAGATCTGTCAACTTGCTGATACCACCACTACTTTTGTGTGGGACAAAAGTAAGCTGAGCTGAGGAACTCTGCACTGCTTCAGCTGATTTCCTATGAGTAGTCCCTTGCTCTCTGGGTCAGCTGCCCCGTGTGTCTGCTATGGTCTTATTCCTGTCAGTGTTGTCACAGCAGCCCTTTGGTCACTGATCTGCTGGCAAAGGAAGCCACAAGGCATGTTGCGTTAAAGGATAGCTATGTCTCATTTAGAGAGCATTTCGGATTTTGGACCACAACTCCCAGAGTTCCCCTGCTACCATGGCTGCGAGCTGAGGCCCCAAAAAGCAACTTTTCCAAACTTTGCATGTTTGCAGTCCTATAAGGTTGAGCAGTCTTGTAGTAGAAGCCATTTTGATTTCTGCTTTCTTCTGTCAGAATACTCATTGCTGCATCTCAGGAAATTCCATGTCTGAAGAACTCTGTAGCAAGAATGACCAGGGGAGATGGGGGCTTTCTTTTATTATTCATTCTGTATGGAGAAACAGTGATGAGGCCTGGTCATTACTAGTTTCTGCTCCCCTGCTTACATGATGAGGACAAAGCAGTAGGAGAATAGTTTTATTCCACCAGTTCTTTAGCATTTGTATTTAGTAAGTGGTCCTCTGGTGCTTGAGAGAGTATCTGTAGCATCCCAAGACATTTTGCTGTCTAGGCCAAAGGACAAAATGGTGCTCCTACCATTCCACATACAGAGGGTACCTTGCAGGTGTATCTTTACTCTGGTGGTTGAAGCCTATTTCAGCACTGCTTATAGGACAGCATCCTCTACTGCTCCTGAGAACAGGAGGTACAGTAGGCTGTATGGCATATACACATGTGCTGTCTAACACCTTGCATCTGCCACCCTGCACCCCGAGTCAGCTGCCTCATTCTGCCTACTGGTAGTGTTGACCCTGGGGAGTGTTCTCTGTGTTTGTCAGATGCATTCAGAAATCTTTTGAGAATGCCATGACACATTGTGTCTTTGCATTAAGAGAAAAAAAATGGCTGCTGCATTTCCCCCTAGACAACTTGTAGGATGGAGAGAATTCAGGAAAAACAATTACTCCATTTGGAGGATACTGAAACAATTCCAGAAATAATCCCATGTTTTATTTCATTTTTTTAAGTAGTGCATAGCCACAGCAAGAGCCAGCATATAGTGGTTTGAGTATTGGACTATGACTCTGGAGGCCAGAGTTCAAATCCTTAATCAGCCATGGAAACCCACTGGGTGACCTTGGGAAAGAGGAAGGCAAGGCAAACCCCCTGCTGAACAAATCTTGCTAAGAAAATCCATGATAGGTTTCCGACCTTGAGTCGGAAAACTACTTGAAGGCACACAACAACAAAACAACCATAGCCACAACATTCATATTCTTATTGAAAGAATAAGAGAAGATACAAAGTTTGGTGATAAACTTATCACTGCCTCTTCTAAATTCTTGTCTCTTCTAAATGACTAAAGTTCCACTCTCTTTCTCTCTCACGCACACACACACACACACACACAAGCAAACCTGTAAATTAATACCGGTAGTATGAAAATGAATTAAAGTAAATAAAAATGAAGCCTTTTATTTCAATGAATATTTACTTATATATCATCTGGTCAGCATTTTTCATGTGCCAGGAATTCAAGATCAAGAAATTTAACTGTCCTATCTGGATATACAGGTAATATCCAGAAAATGATCTTAGCGGTAATCAAGAAATCTGAAACCACTGAAAGATTTACAAAGAGTTGGTTTCTCAGGGTTAGTTTTTTTTTTTAAAAATGATGATTTGCGATATGTAGCAGCTATCCCAGTTAACCCCATAAAGTCCTTGTTGTTTTGTTGTTAGCTGCTTTCAGTCGATCTCGATTCATGGCAGTTCTGGAATGAGACATCTCCAAGTCCCCCTATCCTCTCTACCTCTCTTCTCAGATCTTGTAAGCTCAGGCCCATGGTCTTCCTGATTGAGTTTATCCATCTGGCATGTGGTCCTCCTCTCTTTCTTCTACCTTCTGTCTTTCCTAGCATTATTTTCCAGTGAGCATGCTTTCTCATTATGTGGCCAAAATACATCAGCATCATTTTGATCATCTTTGCTTCTAATGAGATCTCTGGCTTGATCTGTTCTAGGATCCATTTGTTTATCTTTTTAGCTGTCCATAGAATCCTCAGCACTCTTCTCCAGCATCACATCATCTCAAATGAATTAATTTTCTTCCTATCTGCTTTCTTCACTGTCCAGCTCTCACATCCATACATGGTAACAGGGAATACAATGGTTTGTATAATTCTGAATGCTCATTTGTGTATCTTTACTCTTCAGGATCTTGTCTAATTCTTTCATAGCTGCCCATCCCATTCTTAATCTTCTGATTTCTTGACTGTAGTCTTCGTTCTGATCAATGTTTGACCCAAGGTATGGGAGATCTTTAACTATTTAGATTTCCTCATTATCTAGGTTGAGATAAGGTTGATAATCACGATATATCCCCTCTATTCCTATGAACATTTCAAGAGGGAGCCAAGTCCTGGACTAAAGTTGTAAATAATTTTAGCTTTTCTGATGTTCACCATTACATTAAATTAAGTCTCAAGGGTTTTTTTGTTTTTGTCATTTTACATGTACAGATATATCTCAGCTAACAAAGTAGATGTGTTCCTAGGCATTATTTTTTTAACAGAAAATTTGGTATCAGAGGCAGCAATAACATGGAAATAAGAGAGGTAGGTTCCTACACCACAAAAAAGGACACTTCAATATGTTTCAATAAACATTTTTTTCAAAACTAATAATATGCTTATGTGAAGTGTGAAAACAAAGGCAAGTCTTCCAAAAGTAAACAAAAAAAAATCTGGATTATATAGATACCACCATCTACTTTTTTATGATTCTGTTTTGGTGGTCAAACTTATACATCTATGCTTTTAAAAATGCTAAAGAGAGCTGGTGATCAGTTTTTCCTTTCCCTCTCTGTTTTGCTATTTACAGACAGTGGCATCCACAGGTTTGATGTCACCCATGATGTGGGGGGCTGTGAGGGCAGTTGGGCAAGTGAAGGAGGGAAGGGGAAGGAGGCTCATCCCTCCTTTGCCTCTGCACGGCTTCCTTGTGAAGAGGGAGTCGAGTGGAGGTGAAGCCATGAGGGCTGGGCTTGCCCCTCCTCCTCTTCTGATTCCTTGGCTTCCTCTTTAGGAAAAGAGTCACGGTAGTGAAGAAGAGGTAGGCGCTGGCAGCTGCACCAAACTTCACAGCAGGAGGCAGGCTGTCACCCCTCTTCAGAGGTGTCACTCAGTGCAGTCCGCACCCTTTGCACCCCCTAGTGATGCCACTGTCTACACCAGGGGTAGGCAACCTAAAGCCTGGGGGCTGGATGTGGCCCCCCGAGGCCTTTGGACCGGCCCCAGGCTAGTTCTGCCGCTGCCGCCGCCACTGCCCACCATGATGATATTGATTATTGTTATTATTACTTGTTCTTGGTGTTTTCTTGGCAAAATCTCCACAGGGGTTTTGCCATGGCTTTTCTGGGTTGAGAGAGTGTGCATGCATATTTTTTAAAAATCTTAATTTATAAAAAAAATTATTTATTTATTTATTTATTTATTTTTGGCATTTTGGCCCCCCAGTTGTCTGAGGGACAGCAATCCGGCCCCCGGCTCAAAAAGGTTGCCTACCCCTGGTCTACACATTGCTCAGTTAGGGATTCTGGAAGCAGCTTCTCTTTTGCTTGCCTGATGTAGGCAGGCACACACAGCTGCAGTATAATTGGCTAGAGTAGAATCCTGCTCTTTCCCAGCTCAAACTTCATTGCATTGTTTACTCCAGACATGTTTCTACAATGCAGCACTGAAAATCTGTGTTCTTCTAGTCCTTCTTCACCATCCTCCAAATGTCAGTGTGCTAAAAAACCTCCAGCTACACAGATGAGAAGGAAGAAAGTGGGGCTGGGCAAGCATTAAAAAAAACTTTGTAAAAAGGTGTTTCTTTGTCAGAGGCTTTGTTAATTTAAGTATGCCTGTATTTTATGCGGATCCTGGATACTGGTTTTGCGATCCTGGATACCAGTTTTGCCAGTTGTTTAATTCTATCCCTGGCAAAATGTTTCACTGCTGGCAAATCAGGCATCTGTTTATCTAAAACACATAAAACAAGCAAACGTGCACTTGAGATTCAGTTCATTATAAGTGAAGGACAATATTAATGTCGATGGTTCTTTAAGAACTGAAGACATATACTTCAGTTTTCTTCCACTCGCTTTCTCTTTCACAACACACCTTTGAAGGCACTAGTGTCCCAAAGAGAAGCTGGGAATCAAAAGCCAGGGCCCCTTTTACACTATACAATTATATTCCACTTTAACGGATGTGGCAACATCCTATGGACTCCTTAGTTTTGTAGTTTGATACTAGAAGAGCTTTCTGGCGGTAATCCCATGATCCTGTGAGATGTTGCCATGAAAAAAATGGAATCATAGCACTATAATGGTGTAGTCTGAAAGGGCATTTTATGCATCAAAGATTTCTGTGAGGTACACATACACTGAAGAGATCTGTATGCATACTCTGTCTGTTTTTGCTGCACTGGTTCTCAATACTGAAGCGCTAGTGGTTTCTCTGTTCATTTCTCTGAACAGTTACTGCAGAAAAAGGAAACAAAATGTGTGCCTAATCCTACTCACCCTTACCTGTTCTTTTGGATCCTGGCCACTGGGGGGGAGATTTCTGGGAGTGTACTTTAAGAAGAATCTCTGCATAAAATGAAGAACAAGGAAGTCTTTGTTCTATCAACAGCGGAAGCAAATGTGTCCAGTGGGGTGCTGTGCAATCCCTTCCTTTAAAATCTAATCCTGAAAAAGGTGGTACTATTCTAGCACTGTGTTCACATTGTGTAGATTACACCAATACCAAAGCCACATTCTTCTCAGAAATCTTTTCTACCAGTGAAGAACTTAACTACCCTCATAGTCCTAGATAAATAAAAGGAATTACTCCAAGTTGTAGAAGAAACCCTGGCAAAGGCTGATCTCCTTTCAGAGTTGGCCATTATCTTTTGGGGATTGGTTTGAGTGTTGGCCTATGACTCTGGAGACCAGGGTTTGATTCAGTTCTCAGCCATGAAACCTACTGGGCAAGTCATATGCTCTCACTTTCAGGGAAACCTACTCTGAAGAAACTTGCCAAGAAAACCCCATCATAGGGTCACCTTTTTGTTTTTTTGTTAACTGCCCTCAAGTCTATCTCAACTCATGGCAGCCCTATGGATGAGATATCTTGAAGATCCTCTATCCTCCACTCCTTTGCTTAATTCCTGCAACCCCATACCCATGACCTCCTTAATAGTTTCCATCCATCTAGCATGTGGCCTTCCTCTCATCCTACTTCCCCCACCTTCCCCAGCATTATTGTTTTTTCCAAAGAGTCCTCTGTTGTCATGATGTGTCTGAAGTAGGGCAGTCTCATTTTGGTCATCTTGGCTTCCAGGGAGGTTTCTGGTTTGATCTGCTCTAGGACCCACTTGGAGGAACTATGATCTGAAGCCAGGGACATAATAAAAGAAGAATGCAGACAGACACTTTCAGTAAACAAAAAGAAAGAGAAAAAACATGTATGACAGAAAAAACACTACAAGCATTAAAGAAAAGAAGAGAAGTAAAACAGGGGAGATAGGAACAAACTAAGAATTATGAATGCAACAGTACAATGGCTTGTGTGGAAAGATAAAGAAAATTACTTCAATGCAGAGAAATAGAAGACAACAACAAAAAGGGAAGAACAAGAGATCTATTTCACAGGATCTGGGAAATCAAAGAAAAATTCAAACCAAGGACTGGGACGATCTGTGACAATAAAAATAACATAATTCAAGACCAGGAAGGAATAAAAAGATGGTGCATGCAATACACAGAAGAATTATACAAAAGAGATGACAAAATGAAGGATATATCTAATGAAGAGCCATATGAAGACGAACCCCAAATTCTAAAATGTGAGGTGGAAACTGTAATAAGAGAAATAGCAAAAAACAAATCACCAGGAACAGATGATATTCCAATTGAACTTCTGCAATCCACACTGGGAGAGTCAACTCTAGTGCTAACCAAGATATGTCAAAAGATATGGAAAACAAAACAATGACCAACAGATTGGAAGTGATCAGTATACATCCCCATCCATAAAAAGGGAGACACAAGAGACTGCTGCAACTATAGAACCATAGCACTGAGCTCTCATGCAAGCAAAATCATGCTCAAAATTCTGCAACGTAGACTTGAACCATACATGGAGAGAGAAATCCCAGAGGTTCAAGTGGGGTTCAGGAAAGGAAGAGGCAACAGGGACCACATTGCAAAGATAAAATGGCTAATGGAGTGCACCAGGGAATTCCAAAAGAAAATCAGCATGTGCTTTATAGACTATAGCAAAGCTTTTGACTGCATAGATCATGAAAGGCTATAGAATGCCCTTAAAGACATGGGAGTGCCAACACATCTGATAGTCCTGATGATGAACCTGTCTCAGTCCTGATGAGGAATCTACTGTTAGAACAGAACATGGAGAAACATGGAGACATGGCTGCATCCTTTCACCCTATCAACTTGTATGCAGAACATACAACTGGAGGTATTATAAGAAAAGCAGGCATGGACACAGAAGAAGGAGGAGTGAAAATAGAAGGAAGGAATATCAACAATCTAAGATATGTAGATGACACAATAGTACTAGTAGAAAACCTTGCAGACCTGGAACACCTACTAAGGAAGATCAAAGAAGAAAGTGCTAAGGCAGGCTTAATGCTGAACATATAGAAAACAAAAATAATGACCACCAAGGACCTTCACAAGTTCAACCTAGACAATGAAGAAATAGAAATAATAAAAAAGTCCCATACCTGGGATCAAACATTGATAGAAATGGGGACTGCAGTCAGGAAATCAGAAGATTAAGAATGGGGAGAGTGTCTATGAAAGAACTAGAAAAGATTCTAAAATGCAAAGATATACAACTCAGCAGAACAAAACTTAGAATCATACAAGCCATCGTATACCCTATTACCATGTATGGATATGAGAGCTGGACAGTTCAGAAAGATGATAGGAAGAAAATCAGTTCATTTGAGATGTGGTGCTGGAGAAGAATGCTGAGGATCTTAGAGTCACCATGAGTCGGAAATAATAATAATAATAATAATAATAATAATAATAATAATAATAATAATAATAATAATAATAAATTTTTTATTTATATACCGCCCTGTGGTAAGCCAATCCGGGCGGTGTACAACAATGAAATACATACAGCTTAAAACAATATTACTTGAAGGCGCACAACAACAACAAGCCTAGTGCTTTCAGATAGTATTGCCTATTCCTGCCTTGATCCTTCAACTTCATAGAACAGGCTAAGGGCTGCGGCTGTATTGTTTTAAACTGAACTGCTTTTAATAGGGTTTTAAAAAATCATTTTTAATTACATTTTATTCTTTTAACTGGAGGTATTGTAAGCCACTTTGAGTCTCAATTTTTTGGGGAAAGTGGAATACAAAAAACATAACAACAACAACAAGGGCTCCCTGCTGATGACAGGAATACTGTCTTTGAGATGGTGCTGCTCACATGCTGTGCTTACAGTGCACTGTTTGAAAGTGCCAATTCCAGCTGCTGGGTTTTTAATAGCACAGCAGGGCACATTATACATAAGACATGTGAAGGCCATGTATGCCTTCTTCTCTTGGCATCAGGATCACTAGTTTTTATACGCCAAATTTATGATCTGGCAAGATTTGCATTTAGTTGCTAATGGGATTTCATCTATGCTGGCCAGCATTATTTATGTTAATGTTTGTAGCTTTGAGACATTGTGTAGCTTTCTCTTAAATTCATATTTCCAAAAAAGGGTTGTAAAGCATGATCCTATTTGCAAGTGGTTTACCTAAATTCAATGAAGTAATGGGCTCATCTTAGTCTGTGTTGGAGTGACATGGAACTGTTTCTCCAAACCTTGTTGGATTATAATTCTTATTGTCCCTGATCATTAGTCATGCTGAGCTTGGCCAATGGTGTTCCAACACCTTGAGATCCACAGGTTCTCCACCCCTTGATTTGCAAGGTGAAATTGTTGCCTTTCCTCTTCTCAAGTCATTCACTGAGTTTTGTAGGTTTTGCTAACTTGCACATCTTGATTAATTTATCTTCATCATTGCCAGGGCTTGTCTACATTATAAACCCTTATTTCTACCTGGAATCTCTGTGTGCTTTTTACATTATGCCGGCCTCAAACCCCACATTAGGTCCAGGCTGTTTATACAATGCCCAGACCCGATTTGGTTTCTACCCTTTGTCCTGAATTAAACATACTTACCATTTGCTCTGGGTTTTCCAGAAAACTTGGAGCAAAATGCAGCAATGATGGACGGCTGCCTTCCCACATGGTCTCTGCAAGTAACCCTGCCGAGTTGTTCTGTGGGGTGCTAGACAGTTTGCAGGGACCTTGTGGGAAGGCAGCCAGCCATTGTTCACAAAAACCCACAGCAGGAAAGGCGGAATTCAGCCTGGAATATTCTGGCAAATATAGATGATCCCTAGGTCTCTGTTTCTTATGTATAATTTGGATAATCATAAGCTCCGTTCTTGTTGTCCAGAGGTGAGAATCATGTGGCTCTCCAGCAGTTGTCTGCTCTGCACATATCTCATCATTGATTGTGCTGGCAAGGACTGCTTAGACTTGCAGTACAACAAAAACTGGAGAGTTGTATGATTCTCACCCTGTTGTATTCTGTGGATTAGTCAATTAAAAATGTCCAAGCATGAAAATCCTTCCTCAGTTCAGTAATTTGAACTGGAAATCCCCCCCCCGACATAAGACCTTGTCTTTGAGCAATATTTTCCACATTGGAGTCCTGTATCCCATTTTCTCCTCAGAATTGGGACTCAGAGAGGCTTAGAGTTTAAAAGAACAGTACAATTAAAAATATACAAAAGTGAGCTTAAAAGAGAATTAAACTATTACAATATTAAAATGGATCATGTGTTAAAAGAATAAAATAGAGTTAACAAAGACAGAAACACTTAAAAACAGTACGCTTTAATTCATCACTTTACATTTTATACAGCACAGCACAGCATATTCTTTAAAGACTTTCTGCTTTAAAAAACCTACAGTATCTTAATAAGAATGTCTTAGCCTGATGAAGGAAGGACAACAAGGAGGGAGTCATTCTGGACTCCCTGGGAAGTGAGTTCCAGAATCTAGGTGCAGCCACTGAGAAGGCCCTCTCTAGTGTTACCACCAACTGTGCTTGTGATGATGGTGGGATTGAGAGAAGGGCCTCTATTTATGATCTCAGAGCCCAGGGAGGCTCGTACAAGGAGATATGGTCTGCCAAATAGCCATATAGGGTTTTATATGTCATAATCAGCTCTTTGAATTGTGGCTGGAAACAAACTAGCAGCCAGTGAAGCTGTTTCAACTTGGACACTGTATGGTCTCTGTAACTGCCCCAGTTAACAGTCTAGCTATAGCTCTTGGGACCAGCTAAAGTTTCCAAACACTCTTCAAAGGCAGCCCCAAGTAAGCACATAACAGTAGTCCATGAATTAGTTTTAATATTTCTTCATCATAATTTTTATATGCCTATGGTTATATGAGTACATACTGTAGTTTACATCTTATGATAGAATCTTTTCAGTGAGGTACTGAAAAATATTACTGAATCATAATATTTTCATAGCCATATTTAGAAATAAAAATGTATCTCTTAGTTGATGTGCCCACTTTGGAAATAAAACAAAATGTAACGAGATGCAAGTCTCATATTAAGGGTAGGCAACTTCAGAAAAATTAAATTTTGGACTACATCTTCCAGAACTCCCTATCAATCATAGCCTCTGGGTATGCTGGATTGGGGCTTCTGGGACTTGTTGTCCAAAAGACAACATTTCTAAGGGACCTGTGGCGTTCCAGTGGTTGTTGGACTGCTCATTAACTCTTGCCAGCATAGGGCCTTTGCAGACTGATAGAAATAGTGCAAATTGAGTCCACTTTAATTGTCCTGGCTCAGTGCTAGGGGATCATGGGAATTGTATATTTTTTTCTGAGACATTGAGCCTTCTCTGTCAGAGAGCTCTGGTGCCACAATAAACTACAGTTCCCATGATTCCCTAACACCAAGTCAGGGCAGTTAAAGTGGACTCAATTTGTACTATTTATGGCAATTTGCAAAGGCCCATAGTCAATGGGAAGGGATGGTGGGATCAGAGATTGAGAATGTTAGTGTTAGCACCAACAAATTGGTATTAAATCACTTAAAGAAAGTTAATTAACTAACATTGAGATGCTTAGAAAACTTAATTGTGTTGCTTGATTTGTTATTTAATAGCTAAACATCCTTCCGAGGTTGTTAAAATAAGTACCCAGCTGTTGGGGGCAATGAGCTTACAGTTGTAAACCACTAGACACTGCATAGTGCGGTATGAAGCAGTATATAAATGAAGCTGCTTTGCTTTTGCTTTGCTTTACATTTCTTCATTTTAAAATAGCATTTAATCCAGTAATGGATTAAAGCAATGCTAAACATTAAATCAAAACTATTGCTGTTTGAGCAAATTTAAACTTGTTGAAAGCTTTAACAAATTGGGGGTAATGGATTAATTTTTAATAAATCATTTCAAACTTCTGGATGAGAATTGCAATCTATCTGAAGGGTCAAAAATTGCCTACCCAATGCAGGCTAAAGCCAATAAATATATATATTTATAGCTGAGTATTTAAAAGGCTCTTTTTAATGCTTCAGATGCCTAGTAAAATGGTGAGATTGTGACATTCAATGGATGGTGCTTAGTTAATTCGATCAGATCATCCAGACCAAAGCTGGAGGGATACTCATAGCTGAGAGCAAACTAGTGCTTAGATAAAACAATCCTTGTTAGTGTGGCAGCTTCGCTCTATGAAATGGCAAAGGGTATGAGACCGAAAACATTTGGGGTAGCTGTGTTGGCCATTTAGCAAATACCTTTATTGGCCAACCAAATTGCACAATATACTTGTTGCAAGGTTTCGAAGCTCCATGGGTTTCTTCATCAGGCAAGATGTTACAAACCAAACAGGAGAAAAACAATTGGAGATGTTAGTCAGATGCCTCATGTTATTTCAGTCTTTAGTTAAGATGGTATATGGTGGGGAGGATATCTTTTGCAGGCAGGCTCCTTCTCCTTCTGGAGGTCCTGCCCCTCTGTTGAGAACCACTGCCCTAATTAGTTATCAGACATGTCTCTGGGATGATGTTCCATGCTGATTGCATTTAAAGGTTTCCTCTCCCTATCTTTGCAGTTTCAAATGAACCAGTTTGAAGTCCCATGGTACTCACCTTCTGTGTAAATAGCAACGCCAATTTTAATTCAGAATGCAGCTGATGCAGAACCAACCTATAGAGTCCTGCCTCTGCAGCTACAGCTTCTCTAACCTCTGGCCTTACTTTATATTCTCTTATAACAATCCCTGAAAGACACCCAGACAGAAAGCAGCTGTGGCGCTTTCCCACAGTCTGTTACAGGAGACGTCTGTTTCACTCCAGCAAAACATCTATTCTTGAGAGCAAGAGCTTTGCCTGAAACAAAAGTGGATAAAGACATTATGGTTTGGCTCAGTGACATTTGGACAGATGACGCTTTTCAAACCTTACCATTTTCTAATTGAGACTGTGCACGCTGACTTGGAACGTACAGACCTGTGAACATTGACTTGGAAATAAGTGCCCCTGAAGCCAGTAGGACTTCTTACAGAGTAAACATGCACAGCATTGGATTTCAAAAGCTAATTGGCTTCTATGTAAGTACAAACAGATCCAGAGATATGGTTGATCCTGATACCTAGTACCTCCTTGCCTTTGCTTGCACAGGCAGAGTAAGATGTTTACCAGCAGTAGAAATTCAAATGTCTGTTCCTCTATGCAAAAGATAACATTTAGATGGGGAGTCTCTTGGCTGTAGTTTGACCTCACTGGGCATAGAATGCTCAAAGACCTGCTCATTTCTCCAAAGTTTTGGGGACAATAGTTTTATCATTGTTTAATCTCAATGAAAAGTATGCTTTCTTGCATGATCCTCTCAAACCCTATTCCAATGATCTATTTGGTGAGTTTGTGGAGACATTTATTTAACATATGCACTAATCTATATACGCAAGATAAATTAATATTAACAATTACAGTTGCCCCTCCATATCAGCAGGGGTTCCATTCCAGACCCTCATCCCCATGGAAACTAAAATGTGTAGGACCTCAAGGAGCTCATTATTGCCAATGGATGCACAACATATACATAACCACATTGGTGTGGCCACATGCATGTGCTACTATTAACAATTACAGGACAGGGTCATCCACAGATAATCCCATAGATGGCTAGCTTACCAATACAGAGGGCTGACTCCATTTTAGCATGTGCACTGATTCATTGCTTTTCTATAATTAGCTGGAAATGGAATTAAAATGGATTGTCTGCATAGTATTTAATAAAGTACTATATTATCTAATAATTCATATCTTCTGTTGTCAAAATCCTTTGGTAATGTTTTCTAGTAAGTCCTGTTCAAAAAAATATTTTCCATTGTTAATTAAAAATATACTATGTGTTGCCTATATTATTCCTTCCAGCTGAGTGTGCTAAGGTTTTGAGTGATAAAATACACTTTAATTTCTTTTGCCTAGCCTTTGTTAAGTGCTCCCAAAGGAGCTTGTAGCTTCACAAAGGATGGGAGGCAACTTGGATCTCAAGA
>CM034701.1:106619447-106654403 GCA_020142125.1 Phrynosoma platyrhinos
GACTTCCTCCTTCTGGCTTGAAGGTTTCTGTGTGAACAAGAGAGGTGCATATCTTATTGTGTGTTCTTGTACAGAACCAAAGCATGGACACTGCTTTGGCACACAAAGGGAAACTTGAGAATCACCACTACGAAAAAAGGTACAGTTTCCCCCTGGGATCTGTTGCTCTGAGATCTATTATGGGCGGATACGTACTTTTTTTTTATAGAGGCCATGTTCCAGTACTGTAATACTTTATTCTTTGCTTTTCCTGGGAATATGATTAATCTTTTTCAGTTTCAGTTTCTTTGTTTTTTAAAAATATGTGCACATATTTACATTTATACACAGTATAGATACATATGCATACCTTTCCACATGTCAAACAGCCAGTGTGGTAGAGAGAATAAAGTGTTGGGCTTGTATTAGGAAGACTCAGGACTGTTATGCCACAAAGCTGACTGGGTAATCTGAGGCCTCTCTGTCTCGTCTACCTCTTAGGGTTGTTGTTCAGTTAAAGTGTGTAACTTTCCAGTAAGATGCCTCAGCTCTTTGAACAAGATAAATAATGATGTAAGTTAACAGTTGGCAAGGCAGGAAAATAAAACTAAGGGGAGTTGGCAGTTTAGGGTAACAGGTATAATAGTTTAGAATTTTTCTATCCTGCCTTGGACGGTTGGCACATGGAAGCAACATATTTATGGCTTTTGATTTATGACAGTCTTATTCCAGCTGCACAGGGTATCTCTGTTCCTAGAGATACCTATACTGCCACGATAACACATGCCTTGGTTAGACCCAATTTGGATTACTGTAATACACTTTGTGTGGGGCTCCCTTTGAAAGTGCTCAGAAACTGGTCCAAAGAGCTGAAACAAATAGTTTTGTGGGACTGGCTACAAATCCTTTTGCTGCAACAGCTTTATTGGCTATCTGTCCGTTTCCAGGTACAACTCAAAGTGCTGGTAATGAATTATAAAGCCCTATGTGGCAAAGGTCCTGGTCACCAGAAGGATCGTATTCTCCCATATGAGCCTGCCCATATTTTGAAATCTTCTGTGGAGGCCCTTCTTTCTCTTCTACCACCCTCAGATGTACCGGTACATCTGAATAGGGATTCAGCTGTGTTAGATGGAATTACACTCCCCCTGATTGCAGTTTAATTCTTGGAGGCCCAGGTTTCTGTGGTGGCCAGGAATGCTTTTGCACATTTAAAGTTTGTGCACCAATTGCGCCTGTTCGTTCAGACATCAGATCTAGCCATGGTGGTATATACCTTAGTTACATTCCATTTGGACTACTGTAACATGCTATATACTTGGGACTACCTTTGAAGAGTGTTCTGAAACTTCAGCTCATAAACAGCTACAGACAGACTGTTCAATGAGATAGCTTGTGAAGACCATATTACCATACTGCACTCCTGTTGAAACAGTTTCACTGCCTATCAGTTTGTTTCCAGGCACAATTCAAAGTGCTGGCTTAAGACTCTGGAACTCCTTTCCCAGGGAGGCCAAAATGGTAAAGGACAAAAGGACGAATCGTCCTTCCGTTGGCACACAGAACCCTTTTCATTCTGACAGGCTTTTAAAACAGAAATTTAAATAACCAAATTTAAGTAACCATAATTATTTCAATTATAAATTAATGAGAGAAGGTAGAAAGCAGGAGTCAAGTCATTTCTGACTTATGGTGATCCTAAGGCAAACAAGCATGTGGTCATAGAATCTTAGAGTTGGAAGAGACCACAAGGGCCATCCAGTCCAACCTCCTGCCATGGTTTTCTTGGCAGAATTTGTTCAGAGGGTATTTGCCCTTGCCTTCCTCTGAGTCAGAGTGTGTGACTTGGCCGAGATGATCCAGTGTGGGGGGAAGCAGACGGCGCAAAGCATTGTCTTCAGGGCAAGGAAGGGGAGGGGCAGCCGCACGCTGGCTGCCCCAACCCCTTCCTGAAGAGGCTGTCGGAGCGCCGGACCCTCCGCACGTCCAGCGCTCTGAGGATGCCTATACGCCACAGCGTCTACACATGCTGCAGCGGAAAAGGCGCCGAAGGTGCGCCGGCAGCCTTTTGTGGTGCACCTTTGGTGAACCGGGGTGGCGAAGCTGCGCCGCAGGGCCGAGGAATGCAGATGCCTTGGCCCCGATCCACAGCTTCCTGGGGCGGCCCCGTGCCGCCCGTCTGCTTAGGCACTAGGTTTCCATGGCCAAGCAGGAATTCGAACCAGTGTCTTAGTCCACCACTTTGACTACTACATCACACTGGTTTTCATTTGTTCTCTTCTTTTTATGTGTCATAGGCCATGTTTGCGCTTAATTAATAAGCTAGAATTCTTGACATACCTGATACATTGTTCATGTATTTCACACTGGTGCACGCAGTCCTTTTGTTCCTGCATAGCCTCTCCTGCTAGTAGGAATGGTGAAACTAACCAGCATTGTTATTCAACCACAATTGCTGGTTTGTTGTGCCTCTTACAAGCCTGAATATCAAACCAAGGTTTGTTTTGGGTTTATGGTTCTGTGCTTTTTTCATTTGTGCTTTGTTTAATTACCTGAATCTTAATTGACACATCGTTGGACTTTTAGCTATCTTTAGATTATGTGCACAAATGTGCTTTGGCCCATAAGTTTCTATTGTTTCTCTTTTTCGCCACACTGGGAAACATCTGTTGTTGAGTTTTTCTCTGCCACCCTTGCATGTGTAAAGAGTTATCCAACAGGGCTGTTTGAGTGCTTAGGAGTCTTTTGCAACCTAGCCCACAGGAAGAGAACTCAGATTATTTGATGGCCCACTGTAAACAATTTGCCCAGCACTTCGTTAATGGAATTGCTTGGATCTATTTTGATCTATTTTGATACTGTAGTAGATACAGGTCTGGTGGGTATAACTGTTACCCCTTTATACAGTGATAATGGGTACTTCTTTATTTGTACATCTCTAGGATGTGGACAGCATTCTTGGAAAGCCATCACAAGTATGCTAGACTGCAAACCCCCCCCCCCCCAGTTTATTAAACAGCCATCAGGGACTGGCTCAGTGGATAAAGGGAATGGTCAGTGCCTCTCTACACCAAAGCAGAATCCCAACATGTGGGAAGGAGGTAGTGCAGTAAGCCCTCTTGAAAAAGCCTTCCTGTATTGTTCTCTAGCCAGTTTGCAGTATTCCATTTCTAGGCATGGTATTTCAGCACGTGGTGGCATCTCAGCTCCAGGAGTTTCTGCATGAGACAGATTATCTAGATCCATTTCATTATGGCTTCAGGCCTGGTGATGGGAAAGTGATGGCGTAGCTCATTGTTCTGCTGAACCTCTCAAACAGCTTTTGATACTATTGACCATTGGATCCTCATGGTTCCCTTCAATGGAATGGGACTTGAAAACATTGTTTTACACTGCCCCTGTTCCTCTGTGGAAGGGAAAGCCCAAAAGGAGGTGGTTTTTTCCCCTTTTTCTAATTGACTCCTTGGCTGTTGCCTCATGGTATCTTTCAGGGCTGATCCATGCTGTTTAACATGTACTTGAAACTGATGACGGTTGGTTGTCTGGTGTCACTGGCATGCTGACAACACCTAATTCTATTTTTCTTTTCTGCCTAAATGCAAGGAACCAATCCTAGTTTCATTCATTTCAGTCATTAGAAATGTACTGGATAAGGGATCCAGTCTGTGCTGCATGAGGCCACTCTGAAGATTCAAGTTGCAAGTATTCCTGGATTCAGTCCCGAACTTGGGGCCTTTGCAGACTGCCAGAAATAGTGCAAATTGAGTCCACTTTAAGGGTTAAGGTTAGGGAATCATGGGAACTGTATTTTATTCTGACACCAGAGCTCTCTGACAGAGAAGGCTCAATGTCTCAGAAAAAACAACAACAATTCTCATGATTCCCTAGCACTAACCCTAACCCTAAAAGTGGACTCAATTTGCACTATTTCTGGCAGTCTGCAAAGGCCCTTGGATGCTCACATTTTGCAGTGGCCACAGGCGCATTTGCAGTTAAAGCTAGTGCATCAATTGCACCCATTCCAGGAATGTTCTAATCCGCCATGCGCCTTAGTTACATCACATTTGCATTACTCTAACATCTTGAATTGCATTTGAAAAGTGCTCAGAAACCTCAGTTGACCCAAAGAGCTGCAGCCAGACTTTTGACCAGGGCTGGTTCCTGACCACACACCCCTCCCTTGTTAAAATAGCTCCACTGGTTATTGGTCCATCTCTGGGCAAAATTAAAATGCTTGTTATGGTTATAAAACCCTATATATTTTGAGTGCAAGCTGTCAGAAGGGCTGTATCTTCCTATACGAGCGTGGCCTTCTCTCATTTCCACCATGTTCCTGGGCCTAGGGAGATGCTTTCCTGATGGCTGCTCCCAGGCTTTGGACTTCCCTCTCTAAGGGAGCTAATGGCTTCCTCCTTGTTGCTCTTCTGTTAGCAGATGAAAACTTTTTTATTCAAACAGATGTTCATGAACTGGCTAATAGGGCTTGTAATTTTTGTCTCTGTTACACTGATTTTTTAAAATCGTTTCCCAATTTTAATAGATTTGTTTTAGATGGTTTTGATTCTGCAGATATTTTAATCACATTGTAATGTTAACATTTAGTAGTTCCTCTCAGCATTTTTATATGTATTTGTTTAATGTTTGTAAGTTGCTTTTAGTCCTATGTAGTGTATAAGTGAATCCATGAAATAAATAATGCAATAATTGCCCAGAGATTCAGCCAGTTTGCTTTGGTTTCATTCCCTCCTCCAGGTTCCAAGATTCAGAGAGAGCAGAAATGACCATGACTGCCAACAAGAATGCCAGTGTCCCCAGGAGAGCTGGAGGAAGTAAGGTGTCTCGGGATACTCTAGATAGGTAAGTGCAGCACAAAAATGTCACATTATTTTCTTGTTTGATGCCAGATCGCTTGGTTTAGTTCCCCAGAAGCTGAGGTCAATTTGTGTCCAGTTAACACTGGAAAGTGTGGACTAGTCAAGTATAAACTGAATTGCTGAGATAATTGCAGGCTTTATTTATATATCCAAGTCCTAAGGATGCCTGAATTTTGACAGTTATGTTATGAATTTGTCAGCTCCGATTATTTGAATTTGATTTTTATACGTTCTGTGTTATTCCTGTGTTGTACTATTAACATTTATGATATGCTTATAATAAACTCTTTTTAATTAAAGAAGAAGAAGAAACAAGTTTGTAGTCATGTAGTCTTTTTGTGTTTCCAAAGCCTTGGGTACAAAAGAATGTACACTGGGCAGTTAATGTGGTACTAGGAGAGATCAAGACAAGGCTGGCATTAAGTATTGGAATCATTGGGCATCTGCTGAGGTCTGCAGTCAAAGGAAGATTATTGATGTCTGTCAGCTAAGTTTCTGAATCCTCTCCTCTTTTCCTGTTTGCTTTGGCCTCTCTTGAGCATAATGTGTCTAGAGGAAGGGGGCAAGTGAGTGGGCAGAGGGGGCAGTTACAGTGGGGTGGCCAGTCAAGGGGCATAAAATTAGCATTATTGGAGCAGTGATGATGGACAGACCTTACCCAGCTGCAAATATTGGGGGGCCAAACCTGGGAACTCTTTCTCTGTCCTGTCTGGTCCATATGTAAAAGGGAGAGAACATGCGGAAAAAAGAAAACTGATTTGGGCTTGAGAGAGCAATTTAAGAAAGTACTCATTGAGGATAAAAATAAAACTTAAGGTTCTGCGAGGCAGAATCTTTGGCTACTTTGATCAGTGAGTCTCAGCTTATGTGCTGTGGCCTGTTCTGGTTCTGTCTTGTGGCAAAACTTCTTCTTGGAGCTTCTGTCAGCATTTTTGTCTTGCACTATGTAGGGGAGTTTTGGGAGGTGTTTCCTCCAGGCTCCTAGAGTGCCTTAAACAGGCCTTTCCACAGACCTCCCGCTTGTCCCTTACTAGTTTCATTCTGTCTCGCATCAAGGAAGTGAGGGCAGCCAGAATCTTCTTTCTCCACCACTTTCTCCAATGACACCTACATTTCCGCACTTCAGTTGGGACTTCTGCCTCCTCCCACCCTGAGGCTGCATCCACACTGTGGAAATAATCCAGTTTGACACTACTTTAACTGTCATAGCTCAGTGCTATGGAATTCTAGGAATTGTAGTTTGTTAAGCCATGTCAGTTAAAAGAATGTCAAGTTAAATTTGGATTATTTCTGCAAGTGCAGATGCAGCCTGAGTTGGAAATAAATAGTTCAGTGATTGCTAAAAAGTGCTCCCTTTTATCTGCTCTTCAGCTCTTTTTAAAAAGGTTTGTTTTTGGGGTGGGCAGGCTGATAGACTAGAAGGTGGAGGAAAGTTTGCAGAAATAATCAGTGATCTTCTTCATTTCTCCTTGGCTGATTGGTGTGTGTATGTGTAAGGAAAACCTCTTCAGTTTTCTCACTCTCCACTCTTGCCTCTTTGTGTGTTTGTGTGTGTGTGTGTGTATATGCATTCCCACTTTTGCCCCCTGCTTTCCCTTGGGACTTTCAGCTGCACCAGCCAAAATAGATGAACTGCCACTGGATATTTTTCTTTTCCCATCTGACAGAGCTGTTAGAAGCCTGCCTGGTGTCTGTGACCAATCTGTATTCTTGCTCAGAAGAGTGTCCAAATAATTCAACTATATTGTCTGTGAATATTGCCTGAAAATTCAAGTTGGTTCAAAATATGGTGGCCTGATGGTTGATGAGAACTGGATCTTGTATACACTGTCTCTGGGCAGACTTCAAAGTCATTGTTAATCTTTAGATCTCTAAATGGCTTAAGCGCAAGGTCTAAGGGACATTTCCACATAATGGTGCACTGGGCAGGTATCCATGTTGGGAGAAGAGGGGCACTAGAAGTTGTTAGTAGTCTTGAGAAGGGAGTTTCCATCAATGTTGAACACTGTTTAAAACAGAATTTGAGACTTTGCTTTAACATCTTGTTTAAAACTAACTATACCTCACCATAGTGAAAGGAAGCAGTTTGACTGGAGTTTAAAGGAGGAATGTATAGACTCAGGAGGCAAGCCTGGGAGCAACTCCTGGTCTATTAATCATGTTTTTAATAAGTTTTTAATTATATGCATGTATGTTTTGTTTTTACATTTGCTCCCAGTGGTTTTCCCCTCCAAATTAGTGAGTGGGCTTCAGCAGTGAAGCTTCATCTGTTTCCAGACCATTCTCTAGGTCCGTTCTTACCTGTGTTACAATGATTGAGAAATGTTAGGTTTCAGCTGAAGAATTGCTGTGGAATTCTAGTAAAATTGGAACTGTTTCTAAAAACAGGGCCTGTGTCGCACTAGGTTAAGCAATTCTAAGTGTTTTTCTTTTTACATTTTTTTGATTAAAAACAGAAAAAACAACATTCGAACAATTATTATTTACAATTTCTTCTACTAGATCCTATAACCACATTAGTTTCCATTTTCCAGTCTTCACTTCCTTGCTGTGAATACATTAGTGTTTAACTATATTTCTCAAACCTCATTTTCCTGTCATATACAAATTTATACATTACCCAATATAATTCCAAACCATTAAAGCCATTTTCTTCTAGAGATTATATATTATAATTACCATTATTATTTAATTAATCTTTAAATCCCCACATTGCCATTAACCCCCCCATGTTTACTTATATAGTCTATTACTTGTTTTTCATGATATTACGTGTTTTTCATGATATTAAAACTCTAGAATATATTCATGATATATTCTATTACGTGTTTTTCATGATATTAAAACTCTAGAGCATTTACCAAAGTAGTTATGATAGCAAGTTTAGGACATGCTAGAAAGATTAAATTTTTGTATGGCATATAATTACAAATGTAATAATAGCATAGCCGTCATAGTTAATATCATATTAAAGTTATTTTGATTAAATAATCCATGTAATTGTTAATGAATTTTAAATAGTTACTGTGATTTTACTTTTTTTACTAGAAAATTTCATTTATAATAAATCTAGGGGGTTGATTGTATTTTTTAATATTAAAAATGAAATGAAAATAAATTGTGCACGTTAGGGTATTTAGGCACACTTTGGTTTGTTAATTGGCAGAAATATAATGAAAATCGCTTCTATTAAACATGCATATTTCTGAGAAGGGGAGGAGCCATGAGTGATGGATGATGTAAGGATCTGAGATCGTATTCTCCTGAAATCCAAAGCTTAAAAAGCTTAAAAAGCCAAAGAATTTTTTCTAAATAGAAAAAAAGACTGTGAGTAATTATAAGTAAACAAATTGGAATGTGAGGAGAATAGTATGGAACCGCCTAAATAAAGTTTTAACAAGAAGAAAGATAAGTGGTGTTTTTGTTTTCTGCAATTGCCAGCTCTTTGTCTGCTAAGACTTACAAAACAAAACTAAAGTAAAACAGTTAAAGAATAAATGTATTGGATTATGTGGGATCTGAAGAATTGAAATATTGAAATATTAATAAAGAACAAACTGAGAGAAAAATGTAATAAACCGCATGTTAGCAGTTTGAGATATAACATAGATTAGAAGTTGGCAGATGTCCAAAAATCAGAAAAGAGAACTGAAGCAAACAGTTTTAAGTTGGAAGATACAATCTATTCATCCATCAGATAAAGCATATGCATGCTTAAGACGTGTAAACTCAAAAGAGAATTTTGAGGCTCATAACAAAGAAATGCAAAAAGAGAAATCTGGTTCCAGTGGCACATTGCAAACAGCCAGAGCTAAGCCTAAAGCTCTAGGCACCCAGCTAGATAATGGAGATACCATAGGGGATGAAATGCAAACATGGTTCTTGCAGATGTTAACAGAAAATCAAGTCAAAAGCAATGAAGCTTTTAAAAAGACAATCATTAAAAATAATGGAACACTATCAGAGACAATGACTAATAAAATTATTGATGAAATGAATAAATCTATCCAGATTATTTAAAAAGAAATTGAAAGAGTGGGGGGGAGGGGAAAGTAAATTCATTGCAACAAGAACAAAAAGTTCAACAAAAGATAACTTTGTAACATTAATCAAGACTGGACCAATTAGAACGAAAAATAATTGACCTGCAGGACTGCAATAGAAGAAGCAACCTTTGTTTCTGTGGTTTTCCTGAGATAGCAAACAAAACATTGAGGACTTTGAAGAAGAAAATTCTCAAGTGGCTACAAAGTATAGTTCCTCAGATAGGGTTGCCATAATTCTCTACCACCAAACTGATACAAAATGTAGAAAAAATTTAGGACAAAATTTAGGACAAATGTAGGACAAACTTTACGTCAGAATGTAGGACATTAAAGAAAAAATGGAGGACACAGCCAACTAAAAGCCAAAAACTTTAATATGTTTTTTAAAAAACAATATAAATCCATGCTTCTTATTCATGCTCAAAATGGAGATTTTGAGATTATTATCAAATAATGCTGGAGAAGGAAGAGGAGAGGCCTTGCTGCCATGGCCTTTTTCCTCTGGGCCCAGTGGAAAGGAAAGCAGCATGAGATCTATTCTCCGGAACAACTAATGGATCTGTTGAAGCAATTAAATCTGGAGCAGCAAGAAGAAGTAAAGCAAAGCAAAGCAACTTCATTTATATACCACTTCCTACCGTGCTATGCCGTGTCTAAGTGGTTTACAACTGTAAGCTCATTGCCCACCAACGGCTGGGTATTCATTTTAGCGTCCTCGGGAGGATGCATGCCTGAGTCAAGCCTGAGCCCTGGCTAGTATTGAACTCACATCCTTGTGGTTTTATGAGTGAGTGGCTGCAGTATAGGCATTTAACCACTGCACCACCAGAGCTCCTACACATCAGCTGGGGTGCAACTGGTGGAGCCAAAGAACCATAGAAGATAAAGTCAAAGACAATAAAAATAAAACAATTTTAAAAAGAACTCTAGGAAAAAATGACATAATAGTAGAGACAATTAATAAACAATCAGGAGGAGAAAAATTGTTTATACACTGGGAATTGTGACTATTCTTTCCTCCCACTCAGAGGGCTGGTAAAAGCCATGAGCAAGGTTGGATAACTTGGGGAATGAGAGGGTAGAAATGTATCTGTGGTCAGGGGGAAAGGAAGGGAGGGATGGGAGGGCAAAAAAGGGAGGGAAGGAAAGGATGGGTGTAGGGGACACTGAAGAGTCAATTTAGAAGATTTAGAAAAGTAATATGGTTAATAAAGTAAGGATAGCAATGTTAAACGTGACATTATTGGGGTCTGTAATTAAAAGAAAGATAGAATCATTGTTAAGAAAGAAAGCAGTTTTTTTCTTATAGGAAACACATCAAACAAAACAAGGGACAAACAAACTTAAACTGCATTGGGTTGCTACTTATGAAAGAGCATATGCTCCTTCAAAAGCAAGAGTAGCAACCATAATATCTAAAAGATGTGGTTTTAATGTGTGAAAAGTTAAGAAAGATGAAAAAGGAAGATTTGTACTTAAACAAGGAACAATGGGGGGGAGAAAAGTATTTGGTCAATGTGTATGCACCAAATGAAAAACAAATTATGAAAAAGTATGTAAGGAAATGGTGGATATTCAGGGAGATTATACAATTATGGTAGGAGATTTTAATATGGTTATGGATAAGTGGAAAGATAAATCAGCCCCAACAACAATGGATAGACTCAATAATGTTACACCCCTGAATAAGGTAATGAATAGAAATGAATTAAAAGATATATGTAGACTGGTTAAAGGGGATTAAAAGAAGTATAGTTATTATTCATCAGTTCATAAAAATTACTCAAGAATAGATTTTATTTTTGTATCAAAAATATGGTTCCAAAGGTATTAGATTCAGGAATAGAAGGGATAAAAGTTACAGACCATGCTTTAGTAAATGTGGACTTTGTAGTGAAAAAGGATTATAGAGAAGCAAAAAGATAGAGGTTGGACACCAGAATACTCAATTATAAAGATATAGTGAGTAATATTGAGAAAGAATGGCAAAATATATGGGACATCAGTAATAGGGAGGTTTCTCAAGATGTGTTATGGGATGCTATGAAAGCGGTTGCAAGAGGGATTTGTGTTAGGGAATTGTAATGTAAAGAGATGACAGGGAGAAAGAAAAGTAAATTAGAGATGGAAATAAAAAAAATTAGAGAATAAATACATAAAACATAGAAGTAAAAAAAAATATATATAATTACAAGAAAAAAGAAATGAATTAGAGAAAACAGAAATAGATGAGATCCAGAGAAATTTGATATATTTACGGAGGGAGTTTTTTTGAATATAGCAATAGGAATTCTACAATGTTGGCAAGATCAGCACAAAAAAAGAGAGAGAGGAAAATGATTGGTGTAATAAAAGATAAAACAGGGAAGATATGTATGATGATGAAAGAAAAGAAAGATATTTGAAGAATATTACAAAGAATTATATTCAGCAGGGAATAAGTCATTGCGAAAAAATGATGAATATATTGAGAAACACTGGAAAATAAAAATAGAGGAGTATAAAGAAATAATGAAACAATTGGTTTTGAAAAAAGAAATAGAAGATGTGATGATAAATTAAAAGGAGGGAAATCACCAAGAATGGGTGAGTTGAGACCATAATATTATAAAACATTTAAAAAGATTTTAATGCATAAATTGGAAGTGTTATATAAATATATTCTAAATGGAGAAAGGAGCACACTATCATGGGACCATTCATTGATAATATTGATTATGAAACCAGACAAAGATTTGACATACCCAGGATCATATAGACCAGAGGTTGACAAACTACGGCCCGGGGGCTGAACTCAGCCCCTCGAAGCCTTTCAACTGGCCCTTAGCCGGTCCTGCTGATGCTGGCGCCGCTGCATGCGCGCGCAATACAGCTCACCATTTTGTATTCCAAAATGGCACCCACGCTCGCATGCGCACTACTCCCAGCATTGTGCGCGTGAGTGTGGGCACCATTTTGGAACACAAAATGGTGCCCCATGCTTACTGGTATTTATCACCAGTAAGGTTAAGCCATATAAATTATTCAAAGAAATTGGTACTTATATTCATATGTAGTGGGATTGTAGATCTGTAAAGAAATTTTGGTAATTAGTATTTAAAGAGCTAAAAGAGATAACAGAAATTGAGTTAGAAATATGCCCAAAGATAGCATTGTTGTCTATATATGATAAGATCAACTGCACCCAGGCTATAAAGAACCAAATTTCAAATTTATTAACAGCAGCAAGATTAATTATAGCAAAGAAATGGAAAGTTCAGGGAGATCTGCAAATACAAGATTGGTATAAAGAAGTATAGCAAATAGCAATTCATGATAAGTTAACATGTGAAATTAAGGTAAAAAAGGAACAATGAAGAGAAATGATTTTGAAGCAATAGCAATAGCAATGGCAAGTATATTTCTGTACCACTTATTCAGGCACTTAAGCACTCCCTAAGCAGTTTACAATGTTAAGCTAATTGCCCCCAACAAGCTGGGTACTCATTTTAGCAAAGGATGCAAGCCTGAGTTGACCCTGAGCCCCTGGCTGGTATCGAACTCACAACCTTATGATTTATGAGTGAGTGGCTGCAGTATAGGCATTTAACCACTGTGTTACCAGGGATCCTGGTGAAATTAAAATATGTGAAATTAAGGTTAAAAAAGGAATAATGGAGAGAAATGATTTTGAAGCAATATAGAAGATATTTGTACACAAGGTTCTAGTAAAAGATGAAGGTGGTTTATCTCCACAGGAAGAGTTACAATTTTGGAGGGTAGAAAAACATGAAGATATTAGGCTCTGGTGATGGGGAGCACTTGATTGTAGAGATAGGTTAATTAGTAATAAATTAATAGTATTATACTCTCATTGCTAGCAGGTAATCCTTTTAGATTCATATACCCAAGGGGTTAAGGAAAACATGCCTTAACATGGAAATATCTGCACTTTGGGAAATGATTCTTACCAAAGACAGTCTATTTGAATATTTTCCTGCTCACAGTTAGCAGAAACAGAAGCAAAACCTGGCAAGCAAGTAAAAACATTAAGAAATTTGCCCATCTGTATTTGGTGGTTTAAGAGAAACCTGAGTCAGAGTTGGTTTTATGCCTGCTAATGCCCTAAGCAAGAGTAAATTATAGAAGCCAGACACGGGGAGTCTTTTAAAAGAAATGTAATATTGATATTAAAGTTTTAGGAATTCAGTAAATGGCATATCATATGAAAGACATTTGTTGAAACTGTTTCTTCCCCTTAGCAAGAGAAGCAAAGGTAATGGGGTGGGGAATCACACAATTTCATGATTCAGTTGAAAGGAGCTGGGAGAGGAGGCAGCAAATGATAACATATAGGCCCCATTTACATATTACAATAAGGAATTTCAACCTCTCATTTATGAGCTATTTTCTGGTATACACTGTCCACCTACCCCTCCTGCAAGCATGAGTCGCTAAACAAGGCACAACCCTTCCATCTATAGCCTGTTTGTCATCACATCTGAAACCAGTACTCTGGCTTGTCTGTCCCCCAATATGTTAGACTTTTATATCAGCATTAATTGTTGTAATTCTTTTTTGTTTTAATTGACTTTTATTATTTTGCCTATTGTTTTATATTAAATTGTACGCCTTTGGCAGGTTTTTATTCTATTTTATGCTTGTTTGTCCTTTTGTACAGCTCTGTGTACACTGACAGCACTCTAGAAATAAACAACAACAACAATAACAACAATAGCAACCATCTGCAGGTTGTTTCTCTGGATCGTTGTGTGACAGATAAGCCAGAGTGCCATATTCAGGCACCAAAATAAGCAAAACCCGGATGAAAGTTCTGTTATTTGTTCTTGCAGTGGAACAGCCAGGAAGGTGTTTTGTTCATGATAAGCTAGAATTTTCATTCATTGTGACTACAGTGATGTTTGAACACACTGTTATAGTCATGTTATACACCAAGCTGTATATATCTGATTTGGCCAAGAAAGTACCCTTGATGCTTTTACTACCAAAGTGTTGTCATGCTTTTTTCACTCATTTTTCACACCAGTAAATGGTATACTTGATAGGAGTTACAGCTAGCTCTGGAACTCTGATGAGTCTTGGTTCTGGAAAAATGTTGGCTATAAAGACGGTGGCAGCAGCAGCGGCAACAACAACAACAACAGCAACATATCTCTATGATGCCATTTTTCATATACAAATTTCATATTCTGAGATATATACTTGAATACCCTGAGGTATACACCTAAGGAACATAATTTGTGTCATGGTCCTCAAACTCTTCAGTAGAGAGAGGAGAGTTAGTAGAAAAGTGCTGTTGTTGTTGTTGTGACCCTTCAAATCACTTTTGATTCATGGCTACCCTACTCAGAGGGTTTTCTTTTCAAGATTTCTTCTGAGGATCTTTGCTATTGCCCTCTTCTGAAAATAAGTCTGTGACTTGTTTAAAGTCATGGGTTTCCATGGCCAAGCAGGGATTTGAACCATGGTCTCTAGAGCCATAGTTCAGCACTCAAACTACACCATGCTGGATGCCCTGCCATTATATTGCATTTATACAAAAAAAGCTATAAAAGTATATATATTAGTGGTATTTGCATAGAAAAGGGGATGATTGCTTATGCTGGGTATGCACTTAATTTCTGTGGTTCAGTGAATTGTAGTTTGTTGTGGCACCAGAGTTCTCTGAAACAGGGAGCTACATATCTCACAAAACTACAGACCTCTGAATTTCATAACATTGAGCCATGGCAGCTAAAGCGGTGTTATTTCTGGAAGGCAGAAGCATCCTAGTTGTCAAGCAATGTAGGACTTTAATCACTATAGTTGTGTTTGGAAAGGGACTGGAACCCAGTGCAGCTGTTTGGCTATGACATACTCTAACTTTGGCCAATCCTAGTCTACAGTTTTGCTGAAGAGTCCTGGGCTACATCCTATATTCCACAGCTTGTATAGAGCAATTGTCTCCACAGTCATTTCCTGCATTATGCAGCTCCTGACAAAATCCTGAAAGGAAAGATGCAAACCTAACTAGGTCAGAGATATCTCTGAATAAAATCTAAGTATTAATGGACACCAGTGTCCCTTTTTCAAACAGGTCAAAGGCAAGAAAAACAAATTGTTTAAAAGGACATCAGGCTTTCTGCCATTAGCACTGATTCTGTTTTGTTGTGTTGTTCCAAACATGAGCTCATTTTATTTGAAAGCCAAAATTAAATTGTTGGCTCTATTTCTGAAGGGGCTTTTTAAAGGCACTTCAAACAATCATGCAACTGCTGACAGATAGACTTCATAGAGTATATTACTGTGTTAATGCCTACCATAAAGACCAAGTACACATCATTCAGTGGAAGCTGTGTCCAGCTTTTCATTTTGAGCCATGATAGTAGAAACAACCTCATCTGGTCAAAGACCTTTTCCTGGAGCAGTTAGGCTTCTAGCTACAGGGATCTCTGTTGCCTCCTCTTCTTCATCTATATACAAACTATTGATAGGATTGTCTGTCTTGCTCTTGTGTGTAGCACCTTAAGGCTGTGATGAGAGTTGGATGAATCCAGAATCCTGAAGTCAAGTGGATTGATTCTGGGGACTCTTTCACACTACACAGTCATAGCATTATGCTTCCATTTTAACTGCTGTGGTTCCATCTTATGGAATAATAGGATTTGTAATTTAGGGATGGGCATTTAGAATTCTCAGCCAGAGAGCCTCTTTAGTGTTTCACCAAACTGCAAACTTGATGTGGAATCATAGTGCTATAACTATGTGGCATGAAAAGGAGAGGGTTTTGGAAGACATCCAAGGAGAAATGGGTTGCCTCTGAATTACTCTGAGATGAAACTGGATCAGTCTATGAGTTCACGAGAGGTTTGAACACAGAAGGTGATCTGGATAATGTATCTCCAAAATTATAGCATTCTGTCCAAGTTTTTGGAAGGAGTGAGAAGCTGTGGTGGTATGTGACCTGGCACAGCCACTGGAGTATATCTCATGCAGCCCACTAGCCCAGTGCTACTGAAAGTGTTGGTTTGTGGACCAGTGCTAGTTCACAAGCTACTGGCTATGAGACTGGCCTCATTTTCCAGGAAGCTCAGCCAGAAAGAAATCATTGTAATGAGTGTCCACCTGGTGTCACCTGACATGCTAGAGAAAAATCCTTGCTGGTTCCACACATCAGTTGATTTAAGAACCACTACTCTACTCTACTAGCAGCATGCAACCAAGTATGACAGGATGCCACATAAGGGTGCCTGACAGTTCTTTTCTAGGTTGCTGAACAGTGTTCAGAGTAGATGGTGTTTTTAGTGTTACACTTTAACACCCCTTCTAGAAATTAGCACTAACTAGTTATAATTATTAACAATACTTTCCCTTACCTGACTGGGCGTTTCATTTCACATGTGCATTGTTAGTTTTGAATAAAAGGTTTGCTGAAACTTGTTGAAGTGCTCTTCCTTTTGTGGTGTAGGAACCGATCCCTATCCTTTCCATGTTATCTCTGCATCTGGTACCAAATTTTCTGTTAAAGAAGTAATGCCTGGGAACGCATCTACTTTGTTAACTGAGGTATACTTGTATTTCTAACTATTTCTAAGTGTTAGTTTGCGTTTTCACCATTCTTTGTGTTACTTCACTCTCCAGTACTTGTCTTCCTTTGCTTTGCTCAGCATAAATGGTCACCTCCACAAGATGAGCACTTGAGTAATGGTGCTAGAAAAGCCAGTAGTGCTTAGCTATAAACATGAATGTGTTCTAAACATAAGTTCCTAATCAGGAAATAATAACTTTGGATGGACAGCTACAACATCTCACATTTCAGATCTGGTTCTCCATTACTTTGGCTGTTGTGTAAACCTGGTCATTCCTTTACTGATGTGACGATAATAGACTTTTTTGAGGCATTGTCTTATTGTTTCAGCTACAGTAAATAAATAGAAAGGTTAGCCAAGATGAAAAGAAATCATTGCTTTGGTTTTGACCAAAATAAAACTTAGCATGTTTTTTCAGGTGGTCAGGAATTCACTGGTTGTGGTGAAATCTGCAACAGAGTATGCTGACTGATCAAAACACTCCATGTTTTATCACTAGTTCCATTGTTTAATGTCGAGAGGTCAGCCTTTAATACAGTTGCATTTCTGTTCACAAATGATGTAGTGTCTGTATATACAGTTTTCTGAATAAGAACAGCAGCAAAAATAAAATATTGCAGCAATAAACATACAAAGCTTCTGGACCAAAACTCAAAAACTGATCCCGGAGTCATGTGTATAGTCATTGCTCTCTGCCCCTCCTTCCTTATCCTGCTAATAATCACAGTCTTCTGCCTGAAATACCAAGGGACCTGTAGGTTATTAGCTAGACATTGTGACCAAAAATTAAGAGGAAAAGAAAACATGACTGGGCTTATTTTGGGATGAGTGGCAAAGAAGTTTATTATTTTAGCAAAGATTTCGATAATCAAAAACCAGCTGTATAGTCAGATAAAGTAGAAGGTTTTTTAAAGGATGGGTTGAAAGTAGTTTGTCAGTCAACTGGAGGTCTCCATTTCATATTATAGGGCATGGGTATTTTTTTGGTGTGTGTGTGTGTCTGGGGGGTGGGGGGAACAGGCCAGTTTAATTGCTCTTCAGTTAAGAATTTATGGAAGGGATCATAAGTACAGTATTTATACACAATTTTTTTTTTTTTTGGCGCAAGTCAAGGGAGTCTGACCACTCTATTCCTTCAAATGACACATCACAAAGTGCTGGCATTTTCCTTGATTTTCTCTTTCTCACATCCTTCTGGTCTTTTTTGTTTGTTTCTTTAAATATATAGCTTGTATGATTATACAGTACAAACTCTATTTGAACAAATATATATTGGTTTGCCACCGGCAAACCAATATATATTTCTTCAAATAGAGTTTGTACTGTATTTGTTGTTGTTGTTGTTATTATTATTATTATATTAAATATTCTAGCATACCCGGTTTTCTGGGGGACCTAGGACATGTGCTTAGTTGTCACAAATAATTAGCCAATCAGTATCGGTACTGCCCCTTCTTCTTTAAAGTGACAAAATCTATTCAGTCCTGTATGGAATCCTTAAGAGAAATGTGACAATAGCCTATTTCATAAACCTATTGCATGTTCAAGGGTGTTCAGGGTCCCCTCCAGCCCATCCTCCCAGCCTTGGCCTTGACTGTATTCCACTGCCATGCCTTTTCCCAGCTTGGTAGCTTCACCCTATCCACTGCCTTTCCTCCACTCCCTCCCCAACACTGTGTCCATTTTCTTGCTAGACTGCTCCTGCTGTTGCTTCTGTTCTATAATTGAACAAATGGGAGTATTACCAAGTATTTCTACTCAATATCAGCCAAATATATCATGCATATGCCCTGATACCTCCCCAATTTTTTGATTGTTCCCACATGAAGACCACATTCTGTGAATGCCATGCTGTCTCTGTTCTAAAAGAGTGGCCCCCAAATTCAGCTGTTAGGAAACACAACCACCCCAGAGCTGATCTCAAAACTGATATCAGCTGGAACCATGTCAGGGGGGACTTGACTCATGGGGAAAAGGGGACTACTTTTTCATAAAACTGTAATGTTTTTGTCAGACAAGAGCCCATTCCTACCAGGCCAATAAGCCAAATAATTGACCCCCACCACAGCTGATCACACCTGAAGCACCTCACCCAAATGTTAACAGTGTTACCCTAGAGGGAGACATCTCCAACCTTTAGGGCTTATCTGGACATGTCTGTCTTGGACCTTCACCTACCCTAAGAGCCCCAAAGAATGCAACCATAAAGGCCACTTTGAAAAGCTCCACCTCAAACTTCAAATGGCAAATGGCCAGTAGCTGATCCACCCATGTGTCCTCATATTTCTCCTGTCTTTTAAAGATGAAAAACTTCACCATAGCCCTGCTGTATTACTGCAGTGTAGCAGGGACTACTGAGTTAAGTACTCCCTATATCACATTGGACTCCCAAGCCGCCATAGGTGATCTGGAAATTCCACGGGCTGTAGATTGGCTTCTGGCACCAGTGCACAACACCTGTCAGAAAGAAAGAAAGATCTGTGTTATATTACCCAGTCCTGGAACATAATGAGCTGAAAACATTACGTTAGTGGACAAACAAACTAACACAAACGTAATCCCCAGCCTCTGACTATGATGACAGCCTGTTGATGACACTAACTACTGCCTGTTTGTCACACCAGGAACATACCCTCTTGTCCTTAAAACTGTCCATCCATATGGACACCACCACCAGAATCAGGAAGAACTCTGGTAAAGTGAAGTCACAAACTATGCCACCTTGCAGCCAACCTTTTGGTCACTGTTAGCAATAGCAAGTACATTTCTATAGTGCTTATCAGTGCACTTAAGTACTCCCTAAGCGGTTTACAATGTGTAAGCTAATTGACCCTGAATCATTTAGCTGGGTACTCATTTTAGTGACCTCGGAAGGATGCAAGCCTGAGTTGAGCTTGAGCCTGTGGCTGGTATTGAACTCACAACCGTATGGTTTGTGAATGAGTGGCTGCAGTACAGGCATTTAACCATTGTACTGTTGTGCAGACCAGTGCTGCTGAAAGTAAACCCTGAACCCAGTGCTCACTGCAGCATCTGAGTGTTTCCTCCTGCCACATAGAAACCCCATTATAGCCATTGAGGAAGCTCAACCAGGCCTCCATATCCACACTCACACCCTGAGTGACCCAAATCTGGTGGTGTGAAGCCTTGACTCCAGCTGTGATTCTAGCAAGTGGTGCACAAAAGACCCTATTTGGGGATGACACCTTAGAAACAAAATTGAAATGTCCCAGAAAGACCTGTACCTCCTTGAGGGTACCTTTTTTGTGGTGAAGCAAAACATTGACCCATTCCCTCAATACATCCAATATGTAAGCAAGGGATCCCCCACGTGGAAGCTAACAAGATGCCAAAGTACACCAGCACATTTGTGGACTGCTCAGTTTTCTCCTGTACCAATGGGATAACCCCCCACCCAGTCAAAGCATAGAACACATTCAGCAAATCAGTAGTCTTCCCTCTCAGCCCTGCGTATCATTAAAAAACAATCCAGGTGATAGTAACAAAAGGTGGCCCAGCCCTAAACTTTACTGCCTATTCAAGGAAAGTGCTGAATGTCTCAAATGCAGCACAACTAAAAGAGTAACCCACCTGTATGTCCTTGCTGTAATACCACTGGCCCTGAAACTTAAACTTAAACCCAAGGATGGAAGTTGTCTGTATGAGCTGGGAGGTGTCATAATGACAATTGGATATCATATTTTGCCATGGGTGCCCCAGGGCTGTATGCTGTCACAAAGTAACTGCTTAGTCAAAGGAGGCATAGCAAACAGGACAGTACTCCAGGGGGATAACATCATTGACTAATGTTCTTTTAGGGTTCAAGAGATAGTGGATAAGCCTAAACTCCCCCAGGACTTTTATGTGACAACTCCCAGTGGGGATACCCTCAAATTACATGAGTGACTCCATGAAGGTCCCCGGCTAGCATTCCATTTTTATCTTTCCTGCTACCACTGCTAGCAACTCCCTAGCTGATCTGAAATTCCCCAATACAAACCATCTATTATCAATTTAGCAGCTTTTTTTTTTTTTTTTGAGATTGAAATTTCCCAGTACAAACCATCTATTATGAATTTAGCAGCGGTATTACTACAGTGGACACATAATGAGAAGACACAACTCATTGGAAAAAACAATAATGCTAGGAATGGTGGGGGGGGAGTAGAAAGAGAGGAAGACCACATGCTAGATGGATGGAGTTTATTATGGAGGTCATAGGTATGTGTTTGCAGGAACTGAGCAAACAAATGGAGGACAGGGAGTCTTGGAGATGTCTCATTCACAGGGGTCAAAATTGACTCAAGGGTGGTTAACACCAACAAAATTACTCCCGCTGGGGGAGCAGAGCAGCTAGCTGCACAGGTGTGTGGACTAGTACCCTGAGGAAGTCCACTATTTGCCACTTCCTGCCCTGCTGGCATCCCTAGGGTTGCCCTCCTGTCCTGGCTGCTGTTGGCTGCTATGCTTTCAACATCCTTTTGCCAGTGCCTGATCTGTCCAGAATTTTTGTGCTCATACAGCCTGTCCCTTGGTCCTAGGCAATGCCTTCTTCAGCACCTTCTGTCCTGTCTTGAATGGCATCACTCCACCTAGCCTACAAGCAAGAGACAGAAAACAAACAAACCCAACGTCTGGTTACACAGCTGTCCCAATGGTCGAAGGTACGCACTGCCAGTGATCATTGTGCATGCAGTTTATAGCACTAGAAGGATAAATCCAGGATCATGAAAAGAAAGTATATGCACACACACCCCTATCCTCCCAGGAATACTCCTAGCAGCAGGTAAACCACTCACCAGGGATCTAAATTGCCCCTTATTGCCTTGATCAGTTGTCTGAATCCTGCAGTTAGGCTTATTAGTGAGAAAAGAAACAAAAAGGGGAGAAGAGGAAAGGGGGGGGGAAGCACTTGAATGCTTGAGATTAAGTGCTTTGTATGAGTGTATGTGCTGAGGAGGTAAACTTCCAACAATAAAAGGAAGGTAAGCAGCACTGAAAATCACTGACCGCTAGGAGGGGGGGATCAGCTCTCCTCTACGCATCAGGAGCCCTTTAAAGGGTTGTTAGGTCAAACGTCGGCTGAAAAAGGGAGAGGGGCTGGAATCTATACCTGCAATCCAGCACATAGGTTTGGGAAATGTTTGATTGATCTCAGTCCCCTTGTACTGAGTATTGCTGTGTGTGCCTTTTGGATCAGGTTGTGGCCAAGGAACTTATATTACTTGTGATAACTGGTATTAGAGTCTGAAGAGGCTTTGTGTGAGTATAAAATAGAGTCAGGCAGGCTCTTCGAATAGGCCTGGGGCCCAAATACCACTCCATTTCAAAAACACATAGTAGAGTATTTTACACATTGAAGAATTGTAGGGACATGTTTTAAACAATCTTGCCACTTTTACTGTTATGCTTATGTGCTGACAAAAGACATTACCTACACTGTTAAAAAGAGACTCAACAATAATTTTGCATTCCCCCCCCTTTCTCCTACTTCGATAAAGTTATGTACACAACCTTGCCAATGTTGTGTCATAGCTACCTCTGACTTAGACTTTACTTGGCTACTAAAGACAAACCTGTCCCACTGTGGTTGCTAGCCTGCTTTTCCCCCTTAGTATGATTCTTAGCCAGTTCTTTTCCGGAAACAAAAACAGATTTGTGAGGGAGTCTGGCCATGTTTTGCACCAAGGGAAGCATGAGAAGGCAGCCACAGGAAATAGTAATTGCATAATTCATTATTTTCTGTGGCTGGTTTCTTTCAGAACCTGGTCTACATAGGCTTGATTCATAAGTATGGAAGAACCTTTCCTGGAGAAGCAGCTGTTCTTTTATGGAGATGATGGGGGCGGCTGCTGGAGAGCGCTGTCAGCTTTCATCATTTGATACAACATTCCCAGCCACAATAACAGCAAGCACTATGTTTCAGTGCAATGGAAAGTTGTCTGGATTTTTGTCTGGAGCAAAACAGATACCCAGGTGTATCACTGGATATTCCTGAATCTGAAAAAGAAAACAGAGTCATATAGGCAGAGTCTGAAAAAGTTACTTTTCAAAACTGGAACTCCAAGAACCTGGACATATGGAGTGAATATTCTGGGAGCTGTAGTCTGACAAAGTAATGCAAATAGACATTAGTAAAGTTATTATCTGCTTCTGAAGGCAGATGCTCCCTACCTATCTTCTCCTACCTTGCGAATGTCTAATGATCCAAAATGTCTGATGTGAGATCACTGTGCGAAATCTCCCTAGCCTCTCAAGTGACAGCAGCCAACAAACTGGAGTTGGGATGGGAAGGCTAGGAGCATGGGGAGATCATGTCATGTTCTTTGGATTCACAAGACATTATGTAGGAAAGAGTAGGAAGAAGAGGGACAATATTCCTACTCTGTCAGCCCCATGATGTCTATAATGCCTAACTCCAACTTGTAGTAAAGCACCTCAATAATCCCTCCATACTTGGCCTGATTTGAATATATAATATAGAAACATTCCTCAAAGAAGTGCTTTATTATGGTTATTTCTATTCTGTCCAGCTGAAGAATAATTGTGTAAAAATATCTTGAAATTTGCTTTCAATTTTATTAGGACACTTCCAAAGAAAACTATTGTCAAATTCAAAAGCTCAGATGAGACTAAAAAAGAAGTGGACATTTTCCAACATTCATAATCTAAATGGCAAGAAATTAGATCAATACCGTCAAAGGCATATTCACATCATATGGTCCTGATGTTTAGGAGGCACTGCCAGGGCACATTTCACTTGATATTTAGGAAGGACTACTACACGAAATACAGCTGGATATATCATTTCAGAGAATGAGGTCATTGAGAGCCAGCACAGTGTATTGATTTGAGCATTCAACTATGAACCTGGAGAATAGGGTTGGCGGTGTAAAGCCACTGGGTGACCTTTGGCAAGTCACACTCTCTCAGCCTCAGGATGACTGGCAACTCCCCTCTGAAAAAACCTGCTAAGAAAACTCTGTGACAGGTTCGCCTTAGGTTCGCCATAAGTCAGAAATTACTTGCACACAACAACAGCAATAACAACAAATGTAAAAACTTTGATTTTTGCACTGTAAATATTTTGTACCTAAAAATTACTTCAAAGTAAAGCAGGGATGGTCAACTTGCAGTTGTCTATAGATGGCTACTTCTACTTCTGGTCTTTCTTCTTGCAAAGAATGAAAAGCATGGCAGGAAAGTCTCACATGACAGGAAACTCTTTTAGTACAAAATACACACCTGGTACTTGGTAGTAGATTGTGTGGGTTTTAAAAAAATATTTTTACAATCTGGCTTAAACAGCTGCATTCTTAACAGTCCATGACATTCCGTGTGGTCTCAAAAATTTGCGTTTTGACCATGTTAAGCAAAACTCGGAATGAATTCATAAATTATATTGAAGTGAGAAAACAGGAGAGCAAATGACCTTTTATTTGGCTTCTGTTTATCTTGACATTCAAAGAAAGTGTATTTTCAGTATATTCCCTTCATCCTCCCCCTCTTCATCCATATACATTTGAGACCCACACAATTCTTGAAAGCTTTCTTTTAAAAATAATTTGAAGTCTTTGGGCCTTTGCAGACTGCCAGAAATAGTGCACATTAAATTGAGGCACTATCCTGGCTCAGTGCTAGGGAGTCATGGGAATTGTATTTTTTTCTGAGACATTGAGCCTTCTCTGTCAGAGAACTCTGGTGCCACAATAAATTACAGTTCCCATGATTCCCTAGCACTGAGCCAGGGCAGTGCCTCAATTTAATGTGCACTATTTCTGGCAGTCTGCAAAGGCCCTAAGTCTTTGTTTTTCAGATGTCTACAAAAAAAGCTTTTGCTTTATTAAACAAATAAAAGCTGTTTATTAAACAAATATGATCTCAAATAAATTGTTCCATCTGTTAGTTGACTGAAGACAAGAAGTTTCTTTTGAAAGAATTGTGGCATTTGCTAAAAGGCTTTTTCTTACCCAGGAAAACAAAAAAGATTGTTGGGGACAGTTCATAGATCAGGAAAAGTTTTTAGAACAAGCTGGAAAGCTCCACTCATTATCACAGAAGTGGGATAAGTGCAATGATATTTTTTAAATAATAACCCCATGAGAGTTTTACATAGTATCTAATGGGCAATTCTATTATTAATTGGGTCATTCCCTCCCTTAAAACTAATAATTTTGAAAAACAGAACCAGAGTAAGAAGAGTGCAGAAAGCCTTTCTTTATGTGTATCTCATTATAACTACCAGAAATAGTGCACATTAAACTGAAGCACTGCCCTGGCTCAGTGCTAGGGAGTCATGGGAATTGTATTTTTTTTCTGAGACATTGAGCCTTCTCTGTCAGAGAGCTCTGGTGCCACAATAAATTACAGTTCCCATGATTCCCTAGCACTGAGCCAGGGCAGTGCCTCAATTTAATGTGCACTATTTCTGGCAGTCTGCAAAGGCTTTATATACCATTGCTTCTGAGTTCTTTGATAGACAGTAAAGTACACATTGCCTACCTTTGCTCTCTGTCAAAGAACAGAGCTATTCTCTCTCTGTGTTGCTCTTTTTTAAACTCCCATTTGCAGAAAAGGTCATCTGGAGTTACAATCAGATGATTCAGTACCTACGTCTGATCACCACAACAATTCAGCTTAAAAGGATCTTGCTCTTTCCTTCTTTCCAGACGTCATGATGGGTCTTAACACATCTAGTGATTATCAGTTCAGGTGTGTTGCAATCCCAAAGGAGCAGTGTTCCATGGGGAGGACAGGGGCTAACTATGCTGATAGAAGCACACCCTGTTGGTTTGCAAGTCCTTAATGCCACTTGAGTGGATTGTAGCAATTTGCCCAAAAGATAGGCGAAATATTTACAATGTAAAGAAAACAATCTCACACAAGCTTTTGGGTGTGTAGGTTGTTCAAACAGATTGTGTTTGGTGATCTTTCACTTGGAAGAGATTCTACTAAATGCCCTTTGCTCTGAGGAAGTACATAGGAGAATACAGTCATATCTCAGTTAACTATAGTCTCTGACAAAGAAGCTTCCTTTTACAAAGTCCTTTTTATGTGTGCCCAGCCACACTTTTTCTTGTTTCCTGTCTAGCTGGACGCATTGGGAGGATGGTGAAAGAGGGCTGGAGAATCAGACTTTTAGTGTCAGGTTGCAGCAGTGTACCTGCAGCAAACAATGCAATAGAAGTTTGTGCTAAATAATAATAGGATTCTGCTCTAGTTGATCATATTGTAGTTGTGTGTGCCTGCCTACAACAGACAAAGTAAATAGCATCTATCTCCAGAATCCGTTATAGAGCATGTTGAATGCCAAAACAGAGAGAAAAAGGGAAAGTGGATAAGTCTGGCACACCAGCTACCCTATCATGTCAAGGAAGCATAAATCTGTAAGTCTAACCACCAAAAGGGAAATCCTAAGAAGGGGGGGGCACTAATGAATGAAAGAAAAAACATTGTGCAATGTGTTTTGGAAGAAGCTTTCCAATGGTCTCTTTAAAAAATCTTTTTTTCTCTCCTTTAGTTATGGAAGGCTTACCTGACCTGGTTGTCTCATTTTACATGTGTATACTGTTAGTTTTGGATACAGAGTTTGCTCAAATATGTTGAACTGTTCTTTTTGTGGTGTGGGAACCTCTCCCTATTCTTTCCATGTTAATTCTGCCTCTGGTACCTTTTTTTTTTTTTTTTGTTAAATTGCTGTAGACTGAGTTTAAAGTGCCAATGTAATTTGCACTGAGTTAACTCGGGAGAGAGATGAGAGGAGGGTGTGAATCTTGCCCTTCCCAGTAGGCTCTGGAGTAGTCACACTCTGATTTTTCTTGGGAAGGTGTGTCCTGGTTTTCATCTGTGAAATGTTGGAGAGTATATATATGCAAGGGTAGCTGTGTTGTCCATTTAGCAAATTCAAACAAAAATTCACCAGTGATACCTTTATTGGCCAATCAAAATGCATAATATACTTCTTGCAAGCTTTCAAAGCTCGACTGGCTTCTTCATCAGGCAAGATATTACCAACCAGACAGGAGGGGGGAAAAATCTCCAAACAGGAGGAAAAAAACACATCTCCAACAAAATTGTGTATTTTGGTTGTCCAATAAAGGTATAACTGTTTGGCGGATTGTTGGAAAGTATGTGAACTATGAGAGCCAGCATGGTGTTGTGGTTTAAGCATAGGACACTAAGGGCCTTTGCAGACTGCCAGAAATAGTGCAAATTGAGTCCACTTTAAGGGTTAGGGTTAGTGCTAGGGAATCATGGGAATTGTTTTTTTTCCCCCTGAGACATTGAGCCTTCTCTGTCAGAGAGCTCTGGTGCCACAATAAAATAAAATGATTCCCTAACCCTAATCCTAACTCTTAAAGTGGACTCAATTTGCACTATTTCTGGCAGTCTGCAAAGGCCCTAAGACAATGAGGATTGGTGTCTGATTGATTCCCTGCTCAGCAATGGAAACCTGCTGGGTGATCCTGGGCAAGTCATACCCTCTCAGCCCCAGAAATCCCTGTGACAGGGTTGGCTTAGGGTCGCCATAAGCTGGAAACAACTTGAAGGCACAACAGCAACAACAACAAATATTGCAATATGCAGGATTGTTTCAGGAGGAACATTGTCTGTAGCTCCACAGCCCGCTACTGTATACCTGCAGAAAGCTTGGAATTGTTCTGCATCCAAACCCTGTGTCAACATAAGGCACCCAGTGTGGTTGATCTCAGGAAGATTGGGAAACCCCAAAACAAAACCAATGCACAAAACAAACCATCCTTTCCCCTCCCTCCTGAACTTCCCCAATTCCTGGCTTGAAAAGAACTGTTTTCTTGACTGGCTAGAGAACTATTTACAGGAAAGAGGGTGAGGCCCTGAATAATGAACCTTTGTGCACAGTTCCTTTTTCCAGTAAAACACCTTACTTTAACAGCATGTACACACCTAGACAACTGCAGCTTTATTTCTATCCAGTGTCTAGAGCAGAGGTGGGAATCATGAGGTCCTCCAAACTGCAGTTCCCGGCATCCCTAGTCAGTGATGAGGAATACTGGGAGCTACAGTCCAGCAACATCTAGAGATACATAGTTCTCATCCTGGTATACATGTAAAGGACTAGACTAGAGGAAAATGAGGGTGTTAATCACTGTCTTCATTTACTCAGATATATGGGCAAAAATTAATCCTCTGAATTTAGTGTTTGTTTTTTTAAAATGTTACTACCTTTTATTGGCAACTGAATATGTATGATGTGTATCTTTTAAAGGGGACTTATGTTGCAGTAATCCTACACATACATGACTGACTTCTGAGTAGACATGCAAGTTAACAGTGGAATCTTTTTGTAGCCTGCCTGAGACCCATCTGATTACACTTCTATCACAGAAAGTTGTTGCATACAATCAATCCATCTAGCCCTGTATTGTCAATGCTAAGTGACTGTAGCTCTCCAGGTTTGAGCCAGGATTCTTTACTTCCTCTGTGGAGATCTCTTTCTTTGGAGATCTTCAAAAAGAGGCTAGATAGCTACCTACTGGGGGTGCTCTAGCTGGATTTCCTGCATTGAGGGATGGGGTAGAATTGATGGTTGCTTCCAGTTCTATTATTCTGTACCCCTCAGGGTTTCCCATCCAAATATGAACCGGACACAACCCTACTTATCTTTCAAAATCAGATGAGATCAGGTGTTTTCCGGTTAGAATATGGTTACTGTAATCTTGCTTGTGAGCTAGATAGTATAAACCCAAAGCATGTGTGCTGATCCTTGATTCTGTTCTGTATATTTTGTAATTCACGTTTTATGTTCTGAGATAGGATTGCCTTGTCAGCAATCAGTGTGCTAAAATCCCTTGTTTAGGTCTCTTATACCTCCTGTGCCAATTCTGGAACACATCTTGGTAAAACATACATTAAGATACATTTAAAGCAGTGATTCCCAAACGTTGATCCTCCAGGTTCAACTTCAACTCCCAGAAGCACCAGCCAGCTTGATCAGCAGTCGAGTTCTTGGAGGTGAAGTCCAAAACATTTGGAGGACCAAAGTTTGGGAACCACTGATTTAAAATAACACCAAGGCTCAGTCATGGTTTAAGTGGCCTAACAGCAGCTCTGAGGAAAAAAGTTATAATTTTTGTTAATAAATGAAAAAAATGAGGGTGGGGGAGACCCAGGAAAGGGCTAATATCATAAAAGAAAAACCCAGTGACCTGAAAGAAGAGGATGAACCACACAGAGCATGAGGCATTCCTCTTTACTTACTTACATTAATTTACTGTCAGTACCTGTCTCAACTGATGAGGAAATCCCCCTCAGTAATGAGATCTAAAAGTCTAGATAATGATCCATTATATAACTCAATTCACAGATTACTGGTTTCGTTCACACATGTCATATGTACTTACTTCTTTCTTGGAGGTGATTCCCCCCCCCCCCAATTTGGGAATTACTTTTATCTTCTCTTCCTTAGATTGGAAGCTTAGTGGATCAAGTTCTACAGTTGCCAAAATTAATATCTTTATTAGGCCAAATAAATCCCCACAAAGGAGTGAGAAAACTTTCAGTCTCACCAGAATTCTTTCAGATTTGGTGTAAAACAAACAAAAGTGGGATTGGAGGAAGCCAGGCCTTATGGGAAGGCCCCAGATTCTGCAGTCTGAGAAATCTCAGGCTCTGCCAGCAGCTTTAGTGACCAAGAAATATTATGATGGATTCCCTCTTTCTGAAAATACAAGAACCAGAAGTTATGGACCTAGGAAGAGCTGGATCAGACCACAGGATCAATACTGGATCAGACCAATGTACTGGATCAATACTGGATCAGAGCTCAGTCTTATCTAGTCCAGTGATCTATCTGCACAGTGCTCAACCATTTGCATATGGGAAGTTCACAAACAGGACATGAATGCAATAGCATCTTCCCTTACATATTCTCCACACTCTGAATATGGGAGGAAACCCAAACAAACCTAAAATTTACAGCAAGAAATATATTTCTTAGGATCAGCTAAAAGTTCCATAGTAGTAACATTGGGATAAATTTGTGTTTTTATATTAACACTGGTTTTATTCTGCCACAAATAAGAAATAATGATTTGGGAAACAATTTCACATTTTATATGTGAAATGGGAAACAAAACTCAAAGTAGGTTTAAAATATTTTAACTGTAAAAGGCAAAAGGCAAGGGATAACTGTTAAAAGTAACAACATCACCATTTGTACATATGACTTGGGTTAGAAAAACTTTTTGTTTGATGGATTTTATTATTTGAGTCAATCAGTTTCACTTTAGAATTTTTGGAAAAAAGTCTCAATTGCTGAGATTCAGTGTTTATATTCAGTACCAGTATCCACATTTATTGTATGAGTTGAGTAGAAACGTCAAATCTTGCCTCAACCATAAACTGTCCAGTTTTGCATATCATGACAAGTCAATATATGGCTTTTTGTGATGTGTGAATCTGCTTCTGAACACATTGCTGCTTTATGTATACTGGCTAGTTTAAATATAGCTTTCATGACTTCTGATCCTACATCCATGGCTTGCTCCTGGCCAGTTTCTCAAGTGCTCATACTAAAATGAAAGGATGGAAGAGAAATAAATCAGAAATGGAGAGGACAACCCATGGTTTGTTTGGTCTTCTCCTCTGCAACAGCCTGTGTTCAATGCAAACCATAGATTATCATGATGGGTAAATGTGCCTTATATTTACATTCTGGAGACAATAGGGCTGTTGTAAGGATTCCTGATGTATATGAAGTATATGGAATAGTTGAAAATAGTTCATCAGAACTAATTAGGCCATGTTCCTTTTGATGATTTGTGGAGCTTTGTGTACCACAGCCTACTTATTAAAAGGAAAAGCGAAAGGGCCTTATTCTAGCACCAAACTTGTTCATTTTCAGAAACCAATGTAACAAAGTTATTAGTTTGGTCCAGCCTGTAAGTTTGGTCTTAGAAAACCTTTGGGTAAATAATTGTTAGGTAGCCAGGTGGCTGATTGGTTTTTTCTTCTTCTGAATTCCAGGTGCCAGTCAGTCTCTCCACCACCTCTTCTGTACCAGCCAAGAAGCTCAACGTCATATCCCCTGAGTGACAGTGAGGACTCCTGCCGCTCTAGCAGTTTCACCAAAGTTTCCAATTCGTGGTCCCATCTCAAGGACCAGGCTACCTGGGGAGTTACCTTAAGAAGCACCTCTACTTCCCCCTCAGACACTGAATCTCCAAGTCACCCCCTCAAAGCTGTCAGCATTGGCTGCCTGGACAAAAGGCTCTCTCTTTTCCAGACAGAGGACCAAAAAGAAGTGACCAAGGAGGCTCATGATGGCGAAGTAATAGGTGGCCATCAGCTGACCCGGAGCACTCTCTCATTGGGGACTGCAGCGAACCTGAGGAACCTCTCCCTTAGCAGGGTCAGTGTCCATTCCCAAGCGCTCGATATCAGGCAAAAGATATCGGAATGGGAGTGCCGCAAAGAGCCTTCCCCTAGAATGAGTGTATGTTTGGACAAGAGAGATGCTGGGGATAGATCAGGCAGTGAGGGCTGCCCTAGCATGTTGCCTTCTCCCTGCAGTGAGAAGACTTTTGAATATAAAGGGTTCCAGAGGATGAGCAGGACATTTTCTGAATGCTCCTATCCAGAAACTGAGGAGGAGGAATTCTTGGACAGAGACTCCTGTCACAGGTTTGAAAAGAAGCTGAGCAGGAGCGAGCCTTCTAATGCTTTCCTCAAGGGGAATGCTAGGAAAGAGAGCTCTGCTGTGTTAAATAGAATACAGAAAATTGAACAGGCATTAAAAGAACAGCCTGGAAGGGGTCTTCCTCAGTTGCCAAGTAGCTGCTATAGTGTTGACAGAGGAAGGAAAAAGTCTGTGACTTTGGGTGCTGCAGAGGGCATCACTGAGAATGCAAATGATAGCAAAGCAGAGAATGTTGTTACTTGTGAGAGTAATCCACAGACTCCCACTGAGACTGAGAAAACTAGTAAAACACTACAAGGACTCAGTGCTACAGTTGGTTCTGCTGGACCTAAGCTGCTTTCAAAGAGCCTGGTGAATACAGCGGTAAACCCTGTACCCAAGCCCAAACGCACCTTTGAATATGAAGCTGACAAGAACCATAAAAGCAAATCAAGCAACGGCCTACCTCCTTCACCTCTGGCTGCTGTCCCTCCCCCTCTTCCATCGACTCCTGCTCCTCCTGTCACCCGGAGACAGAAGAAAGAGTCACGCTTTCACAGAAAATCCCAAAATAGGTAAAGATGGAAAGCTATTGTCCATAATCTTAACACACTGTGGAGTTGTTTCAGTATAACTAAGGGGGGAAGCAGACGGGCAGCCGTGGGCCGTCCCAGGAAGCTGTGTCGTGGGACCGAGGCATCCCCACGCCTCGGTCCCGCGGTGCAGCTTTGCCGCCCCTGAAAGGAGCGCGCTCCTTTCACAAGTCACTGAAAGTGCGCTGCAAGAGGCTGTGGCGCACTTTCGGTGACTCTTCTGCCGCAGCACGTGCAAATGCTGCGGCGGGAGGTCCTCCTCGGAGCGCCGGCCGTGTGGAGGGCCGGCTGCTCCGAGGACGACCTCAGGAGGGGGTTGGGGTGCCGATCGTGCAGCTGCCCCTCCCCTTTCCTGCCCCCAAGACGGCCCAATAAGCTGTCTGCTTAGGGGAAAAGATACTTATCCATTTAAGGCAATATTTCTCATAAGAGAATTAATGGGCCACTTGTTTTCTGCAAATGCCTGCTAATCAGGATTTGACACATGTATGATGTTTCCCTCAAAGGTTATATGCCTAGTAATTGTTGTTAACTGTCTTCAAGTCAACAACAAGGTTGTTTATGGTGACCATATAAATGAGAGATGTCCAAGTCACCCTATCACCAATAGCCCTGCTCAGATCTTGCAGACCCAGGTTTGTGGCTCCCTTGTTTGAATCTTATCAAATCTGTAATGCAGTCTTACTCTTTTCCTACTGCCTTCTACCTTACCAGGTATTACTGTCTTTTCTAGCAAGTAATGTCTTCTCATGATATGTTGAAAGTAACACCATCTCAGTCCAGTCATCTTGGCTTCCAGGGAGAGTTCAGGCTTGATTTGCTCTACAACCCATTTATTTATCTTTTAACAAGTCCACAGTATCCATCCAACTCTCCTCCAGCACCACATTTCAAATGAGTTCTCAGTCCAGTCATCTTGGCTTCCAGGGAGAGTTCAGGCTTGATTTGCTCTATAACCTGTTTATTTTTCTTTAAGCAGCCCACAATATTCATACAAATCTCCTCCAGCACCACATTTCAAGTGAGTTGATTTTCTTCCTATCAGTTTTCTTCACTGTCCTGCTTTCACAACCATACATAAAAATTGGAAATATCATGGCATAGACCATCCTAACATTCATATTCAATCATATATCTTTACTCTTCAAGCTATTGTCTAGTTCTTTTATAGCTGCCCTTCCAAGTCTAGTCTTCCTCTGATTTCTTGATTGCAGTCTCCATTCGGATTAATGACTGAGATGACTTCACCATTTCATTTAAAGTTATGTAAATCTTCCGTGTTCATTACTTTTGTTTTTTTAATGTTCAACTGTACACCGGCCTTTGCACTTTTTTTCTTGACTTTCTCCAATAATCATTCAGAGTCTTTGCTATTTTCTGCTAGTAGTATGGCACCATCTGCATATCTTAAATCACTGTCATTCTTTCTTTCAATGTTCACACCTCCTTCCTCTGAGTCTAATCCTGTTTAATGTATGCTAGGTTCGCCATATAAGTTAATTAGATGGGGTTATAAAATGTAGCCTTGTCTGATTCCCTTGCCAATTGGAAACCAATACATTTCTCTGTATGCCTCTTGTCCTTTGTACAGTTAACAGTAGCCTCTTGTCCTTTGTACAGTTTACACATGAGAACAGTTAAACTTTGTGGCACGTCCATTTTTTAAAGAGTGATCCATAGTTTTTCATGATCTACACAATCTATGTGTAGTGATCTATAGCTTTGCTATAGTTATAAAGCACAGTCACATTTTCTTTTGAAATCTATGGGTGCACTCCATTATCCAATGTATGTTTGCAATATGATCCTCAGTGCCTCTTCCTTTCCTGAACCCAGTTTGGACATCTGGCATTTCTTGTTTCATATATGGTAAAACTCTTTGCTGCAGAATTTTTAGCATAATTTTGCTTGCATGGGAAATTAATGCAGTGATCCTGTGATTACTGCAATCTCTGGTGGCCTCTTTCTTGGTGTTTGGGATATATATTGTGTGTTTCCAATCTGTGAGCCATAGTTTTGTTTTTCATATTTGTTGACAGATTTTATTCAGAACCTAAGTAGATTCTGTCTCTGCAGCTTGAAGCAACTCTGTTGGTATGCCATCTGTTCCTGGTGGTTTATTTCTCTCAAGTGCTCTGAGTATAGCTTCCACTTCACTTTCTAACATGGTAGCGTCATCTTCAAACAGTTCTTCCTGGAATGAATCTGTCATTCTTTCATCTCTTTTATACAGCTCTTCAGTGTATTGTTTCTATAATCTTTTTATTTCTACTTGGTCATCTAATGTATTCCCCTCTGGTGGCAGATCCCCACTTTTGGTTTAAATTTCCCTTTGATTTCCCTAATCTTGTGGAAGAGGTCTCTTGTCCTTCATTTTTTGTCATCTTCATCTTTGCCCCCCCCCCCCGCATTCATTACTACAGTAGTTCTCCTTGTCTTTGTGCACAAGTCACTGAAGAGTTGCATTCAAGGTTCTGATTCTTTTTCTATCACCTTTTACTTTTGCTTTTCGTCTCTCCTTTACTGCTTGAAGAGTTCCATTAGTCATCAATTGAGGCTTCTCTTTCTTCTTCGCTGCAGATAGTGCCTTTTTGCATTTCTCCCTGACAGTCTCCCTGGATTCACTCCAGAATACTTCTAGCTCCTGGTCAATTAGGTTTAATAATGCATATATATGTATGTGTGTGTGTGTGTTACATTATCTTTAAATTCTATGGAGATGTTCTCCAGGTTGTAATTTGGCATGATAGTTTGGTAGAAGATGAGCACTGCCCCCTATGGTCAGACATGACTTGACAACCTTGTCAACAGGGAATACCTTTAGCTTTACCTGGTTTGTTTAGTGTTCTTCTTTAGGTTTATTCTAACTTCTGATATTAGCAGTTCATGGTCTGTGCCTTCATTTGCTCCTGGTTTTGTTTTTGCAGAGAGTATGGAGTTTCTCCATTTCTGCTTCCAGTTATGTAGTCTATTTGATTTCTGTATTCAACAGCAGGCAATATTCATGTATACAGTTATCTCTTTGGTTGCTTGAAGAAAGTGTTGGTGATGAACAAACGGTTGGTCTCACAAAATTCAATGAGTCGCTCTCCTACTTGATCCTAAGTCAAATTTTCCTACAGCCTTTGATTCTGCTCTGTTTCCTAGTTTTGCATTCCAGTCACCTATAAGGAACTAGAAGTTTTCTAGTGAACTTCCCAAGATTCACAAGGATTCCATTCCACTCCGACCCATAGT
>CM034701.1:106656197-106675573 GCA_020142125.1 Phrynosoma platyrhinos
CCCCCCCCCCGATCCAGAGGAGAAGGAGGCAGCGGCAGCAAGGAGTATCTGAAGGTGCATGTGCTTCTGCCGGCTCCTTGCTGCCACCCCTTTCTCCCCTGAGGAGAAGGAGGTGGCGGCAAGGACGGGGGGCTGCAGCAGAGAGGGGCAGGGGCACAGGCGTGTGCTCAGCCTGCCTGAGCCTGTGCCTGTGCCTACTTGTGGAAGCCCTGCCACCTCTACCTCTGAAACCCCGCTTCCCACACTGGGTGACACCAGCGGCAGGGATGCCGCAGGTTAAAACCCACCCATCACTCTGTTGAAGGACATGGGCCCCGCTTTGTAACTGACTTCATGGATAATAAACTAGGAGGAGGAGGAAGATTGCCAGGAAGCTCCTGATAGTGGAGCTCTTTCTTAGTCCAAAGAAATGGGGGCTGGGCCAGTTGGGGACTCTGCACCCTACAGAGGCTGTAGACACTAAAGACCACAAGCCCCATCCTTTGTTCAGTGACAGAAAGAGAAATGCAGATCCCAGCACCTGTTAAGTAATAGGTGCTGACCTGTTTAGGCACTGATTAGACACCTGTGGCCTTGAAGGAGCTGCCCATAAATATCTTTGCAGTTCTCTCTCAGCCTTCGTGCTGACAATGGTCTTATCTGGTTGACTGGCAGTAACTCTTTCCTGTTCCTGTTTTTGTGACCTTGAACTGGCTACATTTTGGACTGCTCTCTTTTCTCCTTGCTGGCTCATTTATCCTGCCCACTGTAATGAATTCTGGGCTGTCTGAGAACCATCCTCCTGCTTCTCCCTTCATCTTGCTCAGATAATGGTGACAGACCTATCCTGGACTGACTCCCCAACTGCTATTCTACTCTGACCACTTGCTTCCTCAGGCACTTGCTGCCTCCAGTTCAGGACACCTGCCAGGTTTTTTTCTCCCTTAGAAAGACACTTCGAAAGGATTCAGAAATATAGCATTGTTTGTATTAAATACAAACGAGGAAAAATAGCAATGTCATAATTTAAAACTGTTACAAAAACCCTGCATCCCATTTAGACTACTTTGTCCCAGCAGTGAGACATATACTACTGTTTGAGAATCCCTGCCATCATATGCTTGAAACTTGTTGTCTCCCATTTGGACTTCTGAAATGGCATTGAATGTGCCTAAACTATTTTTACAACTATGAGAAATTTAATTTATTAATTTTAAAAGGAGATTTGAGAATGTCAGGATGCTGAATTGTGAATTCATTAGCCAAGTCTATACCTGTACAAATTTGCAGAATGTCTGTGTATGCTTTTCCCTCTTTTCTAAAGATTAATCTCATAGACCTTTATAAATGTGGAATGCAAGTTATTGCAAGTTCTGTATAGGCTTTTAACTTCTGAAAGACATCTTCAAAATATGCAGAAGAAGTAGAATGCATTCATATTTTTAAAGGTGCTGTTGTGATCATTCACTACTTAGAATAGTCTAAATACATCTGCACTGGTTAAAAGTTAAAAGGGAATTTCCTCCCCAAATTTGCAATCATTTCATGGTAGGATTTCAGTGATACTGTGAGATCTGACACCAGTATTTTCTTCATAAAAAGGTAAACTGAAAATGTAGTTCCCCCTCTGTTTTCGCAAACTTGAGATCCATAGTTTTAAATATTCACGGAGGGATGACCTCTGTTAAGATCAATGGGGCATGCCCCCATGGGTTAAAAGTTAAAAGGGAAGACTATGGGGCTTGAATATCGTCGAGTCTCCATTTTCACAAGGGGGTCCAGAACGGATCCCTGTGAAAACAGAGAGTCGGCTGTACTTAACTTTCCAGATACCCTGGCTTGCATTGTACAAGAGGAAGATACTTTCACTTGCACACAAAAATTCTTCTATTATTGCTATTTCACTTCCCCACTTGTGTTGTAGCACTACATAGTTGTTCATCCCCCCCCCAAAAAAAACCCTTTCTAACATTTGTGGGCATGTGTGTGTGGGGAGAAGAGCATGCCGCTGAGAAAGGAAGGATTATCCCTATTACCTATACGTTATAATTTGGGGGTGGATTGGGACCATGGCCTTACTTTTTAAGTAAAAAAAAAAACCTCCATATGGGACTTCATGCTGTATAATGAACATAACAAGTAGTTGCAACCTCAGGAGTGGCTTTTGGTTTGTGCACAAGAGGTTGTATGTACACATGGGTGAGAAATTGGGCATGTGAAACTCTGCTTTCAGGCCTTTGAATCCAGGCCACTGAATCCGAGATGTGGCATCCATTCCGGATACACACACCTTGTGCGAAAACGGAAAACCACAGATATTCAAGGTGTTCACAGATATTCATAGGCTTGATTGGGGGCACATACACCATTTTATCCCCCTCTGTTTCCCACCCACAAACAGGCAAGAGATGTGGACTTGAAGTCCCCAAAAATGGAAGGGCAACTGTATTATTGTCAATAGTTTTAAAGCCTGAATGTTCCTGGGTACCATCTTGTTTTTATATGCACTGTAATGTTAGAACAGCTTGACCAGATAAAATATTCTGATGGGTGGAGACTTTTAAGAGAAATTGCTTTGTAGAACCACCTGTTTCTGGGGTTGTTTCAAATCCTGGTAAGTGGTGTGTTTCTCTAAACAGGCAAAGAATGGATGGGTAGCTTTGATGTGTGTGTCTGTATCCTTGAACTTTAGTCATAATCTCACTAAGGGCAGAAATTTTGAATGGCATTTTGAAAGTGTAATACACCTTATTTTAGGGATGATCATTTATCTTAGAATTTACTGGCTGAATATACTGATACAAGTTTGGGAAACTGCTGAATCAAGCAGTGACTGTATCTTGTAGCAATCATTCTTTGTGCCTTTGTGTAAAGCAACTTTATTCTGTTTGATATAGACAGGGAGTGAATTATATTGTAGTTGCATCAGTGACATTCAGTGTCAAGGATGCAACAAGAGGGATGACAGATGATGTCCCTTGTTGTTTTAGATGAGGCCTGTGGAAATGTTGAGTGAGGCTTGGGGTGATAAGCTGGAAGCAGGAAACATATAACAAGCAGCAGGAAGTGAATAGCACCTAACAAGGAAAAATTACAGTCAGGATCTGGGAAAGTTCCAAAAGAGCTGCTATGACAGAAACCAAAGATACCTTTATATATTCTGTATTGTGCTTTGATAAACTTGAGGAATGCAAGCCCTTTGAGGCAGATTATTCAGCTCAGAGTTGCTGTCTGAGGTCTGTGGAGCACTTGAGATGCAGATTGTGAGAAGTAAGCATGTTGACCGCTTACACAAGTGACTCCCGTACTTATGTTTCAGATGCTGGTGCATTTCAACTCCTGGAAGTTCCTACCAGCATGGACATTACTTAGGACTTTGGGGAACTGAAGCCTGACAACATCTGGAGACTCAAATATGGCAACCACTGGCCTACAGATATACACCAATGCAAAATTCCTGCATTGTCAAAAGAAGGAAGAGCAGAGTGTAGTTCTCTTGCACTCCAAGCACTACATCATCCAAAAGATGTTCATATAATCGTTGTTTTCCCCTTGGTCACAAGTTGTTTTGTGTAGTCCCCTTTTGAAGAATAGCTGTGTCAATTACGTTATGGTATAATTGACTTATTCAGGTGCACCTTCTGTTCTAAGACAAATCCTGAAAAATTAAACAATGAAAAAGAAAAAAACTGAATTTTATTACATTTGTACTACATATTAAAAGTACTGTACACTACTAATCAGAAAATTATTTCCTCTGCTCTAGAAAATCCTTTGAGTTTGAAGACGCTTCAAGCCTCCAGTCCCTGTATCCTCCCTCTCCAAGTGAGAATGGTACTGAGAACCAGCACAAGTTTGGATCTAAAAGCACTTTAGAAGAAAACGCCTATGAAGACATTGTCGGTAAGAATCTGTTATGACATACAGAATAGCCTCAGGAGAATTTAATAATTCTGGTGAGGCAGCAACTCTGAATAGGTTTCTCTGCTTTCAGGTGTGCCAGGAAGGAACAATTAAGTGAAAGGTAAATGGACTGATATAACAGAGCAAACACGTCATTCACAGACTGCAAACAGGAAGTCTTGATTCCTTTCTTTCAAACCCCATTGAATATCTTTATTGGAAACAGATTACTTGGTCAGCCATCACTGTGCTTCTCATGGACTAAATCACAATTTTTGGAGATTTTGGCGGGGAACCTTCATTGGAGTTAACAAAAAAAAATGATGCAGAATTTGTAGAACTATCAAACAGCAGGATGGTTCTTGTAGGAATTGTGCTGTTGATTTCTGCTTAAGAAATATCTGTGTAAACTATGCTGCAGCAACTGACTTTATCTTTTCTTTGTCAGTGATACGATTTTTTGTTTAAGAAAAGTTCATCCTGACAGCCCCCCCCTTCACACCTTCAATTGCTACATTTACAGAGAAAAGCGGAGATTTGTTGTTGGTATAGACCACACCAATTTAGAATAAAGGGCTGATATTTCTTTTTAAAAGAAATATTGATGGAAGATATTTAACTGATGGTAGAATGTTGATCCAATGACATTGACAGTGACAACTTTCCTAATTTTCCATGGCTTTAAATCCAATTCTTTTCATCCTTCTCTGAAGCAAACATTTTCAAATATACTGTAGGTTGTAGTTGTTATTGTTGTGTGCCTTCAAGACATTTCTGACTTATGGAAACCCTAAAGTGACCTTATCACAGGATTTTATTGGCAGAATTTGTTAAGAGTGGGTTTGCCTTTGACTTCCTCTGAGGTTGAGAAAGTATGACTTGATCAAGGCCACCAAGTAGGTTTCCATGGCTGAGTGGGGATTTGAATCCTGGTCTCCCAGTGTCCTAGTCCAACATTCAAACCAGCACACTGGCTCTCAACTCAAATATAGGACCTAATGCCTAAAACACTTAGGGGCGATGCACACCAGCCTAAAGGGGTGGCACAGAGCCTCCCCTGGGAGTGGCAGATTGGTGCCACTGCAACCGCATGCTGTGGCCCTGATCCTCCTTTTTGCTGCCCCCCAAAGCCACTCTTTTTTGGGGTGGCAAAAGGCCGCCCTTTCAGCCATGGCAGCGGCTTTTTTGTGCCCTTTTGGTGTAGCATGTGGGCAACAGGACGGAGTTGGGGTGGAGTCAGGGCAGCCAGCGTGCAGCTGCCCTGCCCCAACTCCACCCCCAGGCTGGCCCTTTAGGCTGGTCTGCAACAGCCCTTAGTTAAGCAACCGAATCCTCAGTTAGACAGGTTGTATAATTAATCATCGTTTCTAAGTTATGTATAACTAGCAGCTTTGGGCCATGTCAACATAGAGTATTGTTTGTGTGTGATCTGAACTTTGGCCTTTAGGTTATAGTCATATTGGTTTGGGTCCAGAGTACAATTTGAGCTGGTCAAGCAATAGGCCTCCCAAACTAGAGGAGTTAGCACTATGCTTACACTGGTCTAAATTTGTGGCTGTGCACCTAGGCTGGAGGAGGTTTGCATCTGGTGTCATGTATCTCATCCCTTCTGTGACCCCTTTATGGTACTTTTGCCAGCAGATCTTAACCAGAAGAGTAATTCTGTCACAGATTCCTCTGTTGGCAGATTTCTCAGATCAGCCATCAGAAGAGGGTTCAGCCTACAGAACAGCCGTGTGCCTGATGTTAGCTGCTAACATCTGGTGCATCTTTGAGTTAAGATTGCTCTGACCAGAAACTGCAGTTATCTGTCAGTGAAATCAATGGGGAAAGTTAGGGCCTCTGCAGACTGGCCCAAAGCCAGCTGCTTCAACCCCACGCAGATGCTGTCCTGATGCACTGCGCCAGAAGGGGCAAGGAAGAGCTGCGTGTCGGCTCTCGGGGCAGCAAAAGGGAGGATCGGGGCCACAGCATGGGGTAGCTACGGCCCCGATCCTCCGCTTCCTGGGGCGACCCAGAGCAGCCTATCTGCACACCATCTTAATCAGAAACAAATGAAGTCCCACTGAAACTTAAGCATAACTAATGAAGGCAGCAATGCTATTACCTGCTTACTTGGAAACAGAACTTGGAAAGTTGCTTTTAAAAAGAAAAAAAATAGTGAGTCTCAGACTATCCTACTATCTTAGGAAGTAGACCAAGCCTATGAAAGCTTATGTTACAACTTCTTTAGTCTCAAAGATGCTACAAGATGCCTTTGCATGCTTATATTCCAGATTAACACTGCTATATCTGTAAATTCTACCACTGATCAATAATAGATGGCTTTAGCATGTCATTATATTCATTATTTTAAAAGTAACTTTCAAAGTTCTGTCTGAGAGTATTGGGATGTTGAACTCAATAGAATTTACTTTTGACTAAATGTGTATAGGACTATGTTTTCTGGAGCCAAAACATCTTATGTTGTTTGTCCAGATCAGTGGTTCTCTAACTTTTTACGCTTGTGACCCTCTTTACATGTACATGTGGATGTCATGCTCTCCCCTGTCAATATAGTATGTAAATCAAAATATTTTGTTTGTTTAGTGTGTGCATTTTCATTCACACATTCATTTATATTCATATTTTAACATTTTATAAGGAAATAACATTGTTAAAATTAAGAGTTTTAAATAAATCCAATACTTAACACATGAACATTTTATATATACTATCTTACAACACAGCCACATTTACATGCACCAATGCTCACAGATAGGTACACATTCACGCTAAATTTGCGCTGTAGAAATAATGCAGTTTGGCACCACTTTAACTGTCATCCTATGGAATCTTGGGATTTGTAGTTTGTTCTGGCACCTGAGCTCTCTTTGACAGAGAAAGCCATGGCAGTTAAAGTGGTGTCAATCTGCATTATTTCTACAGTGCAATTTTAGCAGATTCATTATTTCTTTCACTCATACACATACTCTCTTAAACACAGAGTAACACAAAAACATTTATTCTCAGGCAGCGATGGATGGGTGAGGGAAGAAGAAACAGTGGCTCAGGATGGTCTCCACTAGAGGCCATGATTCAGTGAACTTTCCTGTTTTCCTCCTATTTCTCCTCCTCCCCCAGGCAGAGCTGGCTGCTCTAAGTGCCGTTTTTTCCTCCCCTCCAGATCTGAAAAAGTTTTGGAAGTGGAGGAGGAGAAGGGGGAGAGACCAGGACCTCCAAGTCTTGCACCCCCCTTGAGCAACTCTCATGTCCCACTGGAGGTTGTGCTCCTCTGTTTGAGAACCACTGGTCTATATCATTCCAAGATGCAATGTTTATAGTGTATTCAACTTAAATAACAATTGTAGCTACATGTAAATGTTCCCCCAGCCTGCTGCAACTCGTTTAATCAAAACATAACTAGATAGTAAGCCTCTTTCCTGCCCAGGAGGACTCAGTGATCAGCCTGTGTGGATGAAGTCAGTGAGTCCAGAGTTGGAAGACTCTTTATTGAGCAGCTGTGGTTTACCAGTGGGCCAGCACTTTTTGACACTAACTTGTATATAGGCCAGGAGAATCTGTTGAAGGGAACTAACCATGATCAGAACTGTACCTATGAGCCTTGAGTTTTCATTTTCCCACCCCTCCTCCAGGACATATTTCTGCAAAGAACAGTAAATTGCCAGATTCTTTTTGCTGTGGTCTGGCATGAGGCAGAGCATGGTCTACAGAGCGTGCTATAAAGCTTTGCACTGTGCTGCAATATTCTGTGCCAGCTGGTTATAGTTAAATCAAGGTTCCTGGATATGTGTATTTACATTATTACAATATTTGCTGGCACCTGTCTGGTCTCTATTAATCAACAATAGCTGGTATGTCCTGTCAGCCTATCTGCAAACCTTCTGCACATGAATCTTGGCAACAACTTTTCTTAACTGTTTTTATCAATTCACCACCACAATGGTGGAGTTCTTTGTGATAAGCACAGAATCTAGACTATATAAATTCTAACATATGCTACTAGTCTCCCAATGGAATACGTGTCATTGCTTTTCTTTAGAACATGAATTTTCCTAGCTCATAATGATCACATGCATTATGAATCAAGCATGAAGTTCTTCTTGAGCCTCACATGTCAGTGTCTTTCCCCCCACTAGTGTTCTGGACATCAATCATAGCTTTAAACAGCACCAAAAGAACCCCAAAGTCTAGAGACTTTGGTCTAGGGAATGAATCATGAACTTCCAGTGTCAAGGAACCAAGACATCCCTAATCTGTTGGTATGAGATAAATATCAGTGGAACTCTTAAGACTTGAGAATAAGAGAGAGATGCTGTCCCTAACTTAGGCTATTGCCACACTTCAAAATTAATGCACTTTGACACCACTTTAACTGTGATGGCTCCATATAGATTGTATGTTGACAGGAGTCCTTGCTCTTTTTTTCTAACCACAGAACATTTGCTAGTATATTTTGCCAACACACTAATAGTGATAAAATAAACTGCGATAAACATTTATTAAGAAAAATAATTTGATGGTAAACACATCCACTTTCAGTACTGAGAGTCTATCCATCCATAACAGTTCCAGTACTGCTTGTCTAGCTCTATCTTAGGTGTTTTTTAAGGAATGTGTTTGATTAAAATTCCTTCTTTCTCCTTTGAGGTCTATTAATAGTAGGCCTGTAATTAGAAATGCAGTGCTTTCTTATTGGTCTCAAACCTCTGAAACCATGAGGCCTCTTAAACATAAAGTGCCTCATATATATCAAATTATCCTTCTTGTAGGTATACCTCTATTAAAACTTATTTTCCAAGGAAGGATTGTTATAGTTAAGCTGCTGCACACAGGTCTTACTTTTTGAAAAATATTTTTTAAAAATACTGGAACTGCCTCCAGTGTGCATCATTCTCCTTTGCTTTCCCTCCCTCCCTCCCTCTTATAGTTTAATAGATAATATATATATTAATAATATATACTTTAGTAAAATAAGTTATTTTCTCAGGTTGCATGGCTGGAATTAGTCAGAATTATTGTTAAGAGCAGAATTTAGATATGTGTTAAGAGCAGAATTTAGAATTTAGAGGATAAGAGGAACATAGTGTTCCTGTAATGGCTAGCAATGCTAGCATGTTTCCCAGCTCATGTTTCCTATTAGTGAGTGAGCAATCCAACACTTGGTGAATTCTGCTTCATAATGATAGGAAGAGCTGAGTAAAAACACTATGTCTGAATCTAAGCTTATCAGCAAACAAGTTTAAGAATGACAGAATAATTGCACAAAGCAGGCCTGAGCAAATAAATATTCATATTAATAAACTGGCAGAAGAAAATTACAGTAAAGGGCAAGGGACTCATTCTTGTATAAGAGAATATGCTGCTTCCTCTACAGTAATTAATCCCATAGAAGATAGGAAGCATCTACAGAGCAGACTCTTAGAATTAAGTGAATCCAGTTGTCTCAATTTTTTTATCAATACGTCAACCTTTAAATGCTAAGAGTTCACCCAGAAGACTTCATCTGAGAAACAGGGCTGTATTCTACAATGGGAGAGGAATACAGGAACAGATTCATTCAACAGATTGACAACCTAAGAAATACAGAGAGTCGTTTAAGCCTTCTAAACCACCAAGACTCTGTTGTGCTCCCCTGGCCTCCAATAATTCTAAATTCCTTCCTCTCCTGAATAAATCTCCATTCAAAATTACGTCATGGAATATAGCTGGATGCAACTCTCGACCTAGATCTTCTGATGTCACAGATTACATTGGGGAGTTTGATGTGATTCTTTTACAAGACACATAGTGTACAACCAAATTAGATATCAACAATTTACCAGCTGTTACTTTGGCCTTTGGAAGAGGAAGCCTAAAAGTGGGGCTTGCCATCTTGATCTCTACTTCTCTTCAAGTTACTATCAAGTGCCTACTTCACAGTGACTAGATTGCCATAGTTTATCTAATTGACTTTGGGTCACTGTGTTTCTTAATTGTTAATGTCTATATTCTCCCCACTTCCAGAAGATTCTAATTCAATCGATAATGGGAGAATTTAGGAAACTGTATAGTAAATCAGTGATACAGTGGCTCAAGTGGTTAAGATGCTGACTCTGTTGATTGCAAGATTGGCAGATTGGCAGTTCAAGGCCTGGGTGCTGCATGATGGGGTGAGCTCCTGTCACTAGTCCGAGCTTTTGCCAACCTAGCAGTTCAAAAGCATGCAAATGCAAGTAGATAAATAAGTGCCACTTCAGTGGGAAAGTAAACAGCATTCTGTGCACTCATGCTGGCCACATGATTACAGAGTAGTCTCTGACAATGCTGGCTCTTCAGTTTAGTAACAAAGATGAGCACCACCCCAGGGTCAGATACGACTTGACAACCTTGTCAACGCAGAATACCTTTACCTTTATAGCATAATCTAGATAGGGGTCCTCAAACTATGGCCAGTGGGCCACATGTGGCCCACCAAAGACATTTATCCGCCCCACTGGATGTTTTTGCCGCCGCTGCCTGTCCTGCTTAACAGCCGACTTTTAAACTATATTCCTGCTCTCCAGTGGTCTGAGGGACAGTGAACTGGCCCCCTGTTTAAAAAGTTTGAGGACCCCTGATCTAGATTCACAATTTGTCTCAGATTATTTAATTGTGATGGTGGACTTCAGTGCCAGAATTGGGCCTAATAGTATACCTTTTTCTCCTCCCGCTTCTAATGTTTAACTGAAATTGAAGTTTTTTAATATATATAATAATGATAGGAATTCTAAGAACCTTGGGATCAGTTTTGCTGGTATATGTCTTGTACCAATGGCTGGTTGACTTGCTTTAAGAATTCTCCATGAGAACCCCCTTTTTGAGCAGTGTGGAGAATATACACATATCTCAGGTGAAAAAAGCAGTACTTATTGATTATCCATTGATTCCTGGTATTCTTCTGTTGATGCCTTTTTTGTGGCTGATAGAATTGAAAGCGACCATTTGCTTATCTCTTTTAGTCTTAGGATTCCTATTAATATATGTTTACAGGCCCACCACCAGTTTGTTTATTCAGCAATAGTAGTTGGGGAAAAGAGGCTGTTATGGTCAGAAAATATTAATGCTAAGATTTCTGCATTCCTAAAATTCATCAGTGGGCATGAAGTTTAAGAATTTATTACTGAAGCCCATGATGCACAAGTTACATTAGAAAACTATACCCAACTGATTTCTATATCACTGGCTATATCACTGAGGAGCACAGAGATGAAGGCTGGAAATTTTAGACATAAGGGTATGATAGCTTAGTTTGACAAGGAATGTTTTGAGGCAAAAAAGTGGTTAAGGACAATGTATTGCCAGAAATAACTGTAGAACTTTGGCTCAGTCATATTATCTTATCAAAAGTCACTACAAAGCCCTCATCACCTGGAAAAAGAAAGAAGCCATTGTGATGCTCTTTCTTATTGTTTACCTCACTTAAGTCACTTTACTTTTCTTTCACAATCTATTTGTGAAACTGATTCACTCTTCTATAAATGTCAGAGGAGTACTTTAACTATACTGTAAAATACTTTGACTGTTAGTGTGGATATTCAACAAGGCTGCAGACAAGTTTTTACTTAAATAATAACAACTCTATTTAGAAGATGTTTCAAACAATAGATATTAATTATAGGTGAATAAGACATTTGTTACTTCAAGAGAGTTTTACTTTCTTAGTTTAAACTTTGTTACAGTGACAGTTTCCTTTACGTCACTCTCCTCAGAGAATAAGAGTTACTGTTACCCAGGACCCTCACACAGTCCTTCTTCTGGATTACTTTCCTTGAACCTAATTAATAAACTTGCCACTATAGCTATCTATACCTCAGAATATCTCTTCACTACTGCCCCCTCACTTGGAGTTCTTCATAGGTATTAAGTCCCTCACTTCTGGACTTTAACATTAAATTTCTATCTAGAAATCTCACAATAACTATTCCTCTCTGAGACCTGCACTGTAACTGTCCCTCTCAGATCTTCCCTGTAATCCTCTCTGCTCTTAACTCAGCCCTATCTGATTCCAACAGTCACCAACTGACTATTTTTCCATCTCCAGCCTTCAATTTGATTGGCTGCTGTCAGTATAGTTCTGCCTTCTCTCCACAGCAGGCCTGTACAACATATGGCCTGGGGGCCGCATGCGGCCCACCAGAGGATTTCAGGTGGCCCACGAGGATATGGAACAACTTCAAGGGTCTTCCACTGCATAGCTTTTTCCCAAGAAGGCCAGGCAGAAGAGCAGGAGGGTAGGCAAATGCTTGCTCTGCAAGGCTCCTCCACCACCCCACTTTCTCCTAAGGAAAAGGCTGGGTGGTGGAGGAAGATGGGCAAACACTCACCCAGCAAGGGTTCTCCACTTCTCCGCTTTGTCTTGAGGAGAAGGCTAGGTGGAGGAGGGTGAGCACATGCTTGCCTGCAAGTCTCTTCTGCTGCCTTGCTTTCTCCCAAGGAGAAGGCTTGGTGGTGGCGGAGGATGAGGATGGGCGAACAGTGCCCTGCAAGCCTCCTCCACTGCTCGGCTGTCTCCTAAGGAGAAGGATGGGTGGAGGAGGAGGATGGGCAACCACTCACCCTACAAGGCTCATCCTCCACATGGCTTTCTCCTGAGAAGGCCAGTCGGTGGAGGATGAAGAGGGGCAAATGAGGCTCCTCCATTGCTTGGCCTTCTTCTGAAGAGAGGTCTGGGCAGAGGAGGAGGATGGAATTAATATTAATTAATTCTAATTATTATTATTAATTATTAATTAATATTTAATTAAAACCTATCTGTGGCCCCAAGTTTAGCCTGTTTTAATTTTGGCTCCCACCTATGGCCAAGTTGTGCAGGCCTGCTCCACAGCCATGCATAGGCAATAGTGTATTTTGATAAATTCTTCCTTGCCAAATAAATAAATAAATAAATAAATAAATAAATAAATAAACTAAGCAGTTTTGATTGATAGTTACAGCCATGTTAGGCAACTTTGTGGGTTCAATTCAATGGAATATACTTGCTTATGTTTTGAAATTATATTTCTCTTCTCTTTCGGGAATGTGGAGAGCAGCCCCCTATTGAGGCATATTCTCTCTCCCTGTATCTCTCTGACACTCCCCATTGGGTTTCTGTGACTCAAACTGAAATAAAGACATTAGTTTCTCAGATCAAATCTAGAAAGGCTCCAGGGCCAGATTCAATCACACTTGAGCTTTTGAAAACTAACATCACATGGTGGGCACCCCTTCTAGCAGCCATGTTTCTCCAAATTAACAAGGCTGCTCAATTATCTAACACCTGCAAAACATGTGGGTATGGTGATGAGGTGACAAGTTCAGTTTTGGGGAACAAAAGCAAGAGGAAGGATGTGGCCTAAAGGGAAGGTGAGTAGATAACCATATAAATGGTAGTTGGAGTTATTAAAATGTAGTGTGATGCTAGTTGGCAACCAGAAAAGATATGTGATGAACTGGGCAAGAGAGACCTCATGAGGCTGGGGTGTTAACTAGCATTATTATGTGTGTAGCGTGCCAGAAAACCATTGTCTCTATTCAACCCACAGTCAGTGGACATGTCTCGCCAATGGCATTGTTAAAACTGAACTTGTCATCTCATTACCCTACGCACAAATTTTCCATTTCTATTGCTATTCTCACACACAGCCTGCTTATAAAGTTGTGCCCATAGGCACTTTACTCCATGTACCTGAAAAAGTAGACTTAAGCAACTTCTTTCATTCTCTCTGTTAGTCTCAAAGGTGCTACAAGATTGCTTTCTTCCGTTCTAATTAGAGTGGTGTCCTTTGAGCCATGGAACATTGTGGAATTGACTGCTTTTCTGAAGAAGAAATTTTTGAGGTGACTAACAGCTGAAAAATAAAATAAATTCTGTGATTTTAGAAGTCCTCACTTAATTTTACCTGATGTTTTTGGTTCAAGTTCTTTTTCCAGCAATAATAATAAAAATGGATAGGTCAATCAAAGATAGGGATATAGTACATAATGTCATAATGAGTGTTCCTTCAAAGACAAGGCATTACTATGGTTCATTTATAGAATAGTTTTTGGGGTGAGATCCAAGACATAAAAACTTTGCATGTGTTTTCCAGCCATTTGTTCCTTGTTTTTGTTCTAATCTAACTATTTAGATATTGTAAAAATCTAAGTGGAAAAGATGGAATATTTTACACATTGCCTTTTGAGAGGGAGTTCTTGGGACCATCTATGTCAACGTAGATCTCTATCTTAGTGCTGGCATCCTGTGACTTAACAGAGATGGATTGTATGTAAATATTGTAGTTTTTAAACTTAAAATAAATGAAGCATTTGTGTTGTCAGTATACAAACAGAACACATTCTAACTGGTACCATATATTTAGACTCTGCTGAAATCTCATGAGCTTAAGCAAAATCTTGAAAAATATATATAATGAATTCCTTGTGAGGTTTCCCTATAATCTGTCATAGAAGAATTCTACTGAAATCAGGTGATAGTGAAAGGGAAGATGTGAGGGAGATGGTATAGTTAGAGCTAATCTCTTTCTATGCATGCAAAAGTAAAATTCATTAGTTTAAACACTATTGCCAGTGGAAATATATGGTTTTATTGTAAAGTCAGACAGGAACTGTAGGCTTATAGTGTGATCTGGATCTGAAAATCCTCACTAGGGCCTGCAGGTGTTTTCATCTGGGTTTTTAAAACTCTTTTAGTAACTAAAGGCTTGCTGCGGTCTGGTGCTAGAGGCAGACTTGATATCATACAATCTTTCCCAAACTCTCTTGCATTTTCAGTTTTTATTTGGCTGCATTCTTCATACTACACAGTCACAAATGCTTGACCAGAGTCCAATTTTCTCATAGCTCATGAGTGTCCAGAATAAGAATTTTGGTTTTGGTCCATATTTCTCTTGTGCGCGAGTGAGTGCTTCCTCTCTATTTTAAAACATTTTTGTTAGATAGAAATAATTTCACAGATTCTCAGTCTCTCTCCAGCCTCACTATCTCTCTCTCTCATATATGCAAATACAGATATTTAAAACAAATCCAAAATATGGAACATTTCTGGCCCCAAGCATTTCAGATAAGGGGTAGTCAACCTGTAAAACTCATTAAAATAAATCAAAATGTATTTAGCTGGGTGATAGCCCTATTAAAAAGTGTAAAGAGAAATTTTATAAATACCTCTTTTGGAGACCACTGTAGCACTCATGGTATGTAACTTATGTGAATGTCATCTTAAAAATGAATCTGTTAAAATAAAATTTGACTTGTATGAATCCATTATGAATTTTCTACTTTCATATTAAAAGTCCCCTATTCAGCTGACTGAAAATATTTTATTTTGTTATTTAATCTCTGATAACTAAATCTAGATTTGTATTTCAAGTTTTGATTGTTTATGCATACACTATGCATATATGCATAAATAATAAACAATTTTAGAGAATTTTTTAAAAAACACATTGTTAGTAGCCCTGTTCATATAACACAATTCAGCTTAGTGACTATATATGTGGAAGGCAGGTAGTATCATGCTTGCTTGACTTGCCCCTGATCTCTATGCATTCATCAGAAGATCTGAACAAAACCTTGTGTATGAGTACACTAGTCCATGTAGATTCAACAAAATGTTCACAAGCTGTACAAAAAGGCTTAAAACAGGGAGTAAGCAGATGCATTTAGTTTAATAGAGCTTCATTTCAGTTGCACTGGACCCTAGAAATAGAATTCCCAAGGCAGCTTCCTGGTTCTGCTGTTTGGCAGAGCAGTGAATCATTCAGACAACACATTCACAATTCACAGATCCTCCCCCATCAGTCCATACAACTGCAGTTGTACATGAAGCCATGCATTTCCAAGTTTCCCAGTTGTACATGACAGTCGTAGGCAAGTGTAGTCTTCCATATGTTTCTGCCTAAAACTTCCATCAGCCCTCTCTAGCTTTCCATGTGACGATAAAATTTCCTTTCTTGGTTTGCTGCACACATTGTACTGTATGTTATTAGCTTCAGCACTTGATTCCTTTTTCTTTTAATTTTTGGTTTCACTTTTCTCTTTCTCATCCTCTTCATTCCCATAGTCATTATTCCCATCATTTTAGCTACATATCTCCTTTTTCCTCATTCATATCCTCTTTCACTTTCACCCCCACAACTTCTGCCTACAATCACAGAAACATATAGTTGGAAGAGACTACAGGAGCTATCCAGTCCAACCCTCTGCCACACAGGGCTATACAGTCATTTTCCCCCCAGTCTCTCTCTCCCTCCATTTTTTGTCCTCTTTCCCTTCCCTTACAATTTTGGATTCAACATCTTGTACTTCCTTTTCTTCCTCTCTCTGTCTCTCTTTCTTTCCATCACCCACATTTTCCTGGCGAAACATTTTTCTCTTTCTTTTTTCCTTCCCCTTCTCACTACTTCTGTCCATTCCCCATATCTCATCTTCTTCCTCTTTTCTGAGTCCTTCATTCTTGTAATTGGTACATGGAACATGAGAAGCATGAGCCAAGGAAAACTAGACATAGGGGGGAAGCAGACAGCTAAAAGGGCCGTCTTGGGGGCAAGGAAGGGGAGGGGCAGCCGCACGGTGGGCGCCCCAACCCCTTCCCGAAGTCATCGTCAGAGCGCTGGCCCCTCTGCACGGCCGGGGCTCCGACGATGACTTCCCGCCGCAGCGTCCGCACACTCTGCAGCGTAAGAGTCGCCGAAGGTGCGCCGCCAGCCTTTTGCGGTGCACCTTCGGCGACTTGTGGAAGGAGTGCTATTTTAGTGCTCCTTCCTGGGGCGGCGAAGCTGCGCCGTGGGGCCGAGGTGTGGGGATAACTCGGCCCCGCGGTGCAGCTTCCCGGCTGCTTCCCCCCATAGTAAAGAAGGAAATGGAACACATGAATATAGCAATACTAAGAGTGAGTGAGTTAAAATGAACAGGAATGGGTCACTTTGACTCAGACAACTATACAGTAATCTATTCAGGAAATGAAAAAAGAAGAAATGGGATGGCTTTCATACTAAGGAAAAATAGAGCACTCAAAGGATACAACCCAAAGTCAGACCATATATTATCAATAAGGCTTCAGGGTAAACCTATAAACATCACAATAATCCAGGTATATGCACCCACCACAGATGCTGATGAAGAGGAACTTGAGAGATTCTATATTGCAGTCCAGGGTACCATCACAAGATTTCAAACTAATCATTGGAGTTTGAAATGAAAACGTACCATCACAAGATTTCAAACTAATCATTGGAGACTTGAATGCTAAAGTTGGCAACAAAGAAGAATCAAAAACAGTAAGAAGATGTGGATTAGGAACAAGAAATAAAGCAGGAGAGTGTCTGATAGAATTCTGTGAGGCCAATAATCTATTCATTGCAAATACCTGCTTCATACAACCAGATAGGAGACTATACACCTGGACATCACCAGATGGTAAACACAAAAACCAGATAGATTACATAATTGGAAGTAGAAGATGGGGAAACTCTATCCTTGTAGCCCAAGCCAGACCAGGACCTGATTGTGGCACAGACCACAAATTGCTCATAACAAAAATCAGAGTAAAGCTGAAGAAGAAAGCAGAAACCACCATCATACCAAAATATTAGCTGAATGACATTTCAGAGGAATTCAAGGACAATGTAAGAAACAGATTTGAACTATTGAGTATATTTGACAGGAAACCTGACGAACTGTCGACAGAAGTCAAAGACATAATTAAGGATGAATGCAAGAAAACACTGACAGTGGTCAGAAAGATAAGAAACAATGGGTGACAGATGAAACACTTCATGAATAAAAGAAAGAAGAAAAGCAAAAGCAAAGGGAGATAGGAACAAAGCCAGAAGTATGAACACAATTGTCCAACGTCTGACACGCAGTTATAAGTATAAATACTACAATGAACAATGCAAAGAAATAGAAGACAACAACAAAAAGGGAAGAATGAGAGACATCTATCAAAAATCCAAGAAATTAAAGCCAAGTTCAAACAGGGCAGGGATGCTCTATGGAGAAAAAAAGAACATAATACAGGAGCAAGAAGAAATAAAAAGACGCTGGAGGCAATACACAGAAGATTAATAACAACTACTACTACTACTACTACTACTACTACTTTATTCTTATATCCCACCTTTCTGCCAAGACAATCAACGTGGCTCAGATAGAATAAAATTAAATTTAAATAAAACATACCCTACATTAAAACAATAATAACAATAATAGTAACAATTGACCCCCCCCCTTTAAAAGAGTTAAATACAATACTAAAATAAGAACATAATATTAAAATAGGAAGTCTTCTGGAACAACAGTGGATGTATAAAGAGGAGAGTGCACAAATTAGATTGGAGTGATCTATTCAGGGAAGACCTGCCAGAAGAAATCCATCTTGACAGCTTTTTTAAAGCTGTCTAAGCTGGTTATTTGATGGATCTCCGCCGGCAAGGCGTTCCATAATCTGGGAGCGGCGGTGGAAAACGTCCTCTGGGAAGTTACCGTTAACCTGGCTTTTATCGCTTGCAGTAAATTCCTCCCAGAGGGCTTGAGGGAGCAGGGCGGATTGTATGGGAGGAGGTGATCCTTAGATAGGTTGGACCCAGGCCATGTAGGGCTTTAAAGGTAATCACCAACACCTTATACTGTGCTCAGAAACCAATAGGCAGCCAGTGAAGGGATTTCAAAATCGGTGTAATATGATCACTCCTAGATTTACCGGTGATCAACCTGGCTGCCATATTCTGTACTAGTTGTAGTTTCCGGACTAGGTATAAGGATAGCCCCATGTAGAGTTATACAAAAGAAATGAGAGAATGAATGATATTTGGAATGAGGAGCCATATGAAGGCAAACCCCAAATTCTAAGAAGTGAAGTGGAATTTGCAATAAAGAAAATGGGAACAAATAAATCGCAGGGAACGAATGATATCCCAATTGAACTGCTACAGTGCCTACAGACAGATGCAATTTTAGTGCTAACTGAAATATACTAACAAATATGGAAAACAAAGAGTCCAAAAGACTGCAGCAACAATGGGACAATAGCATTAATCTCACGTGCAAGCAAAATAATGCTCAAAATTCTGCAGCATAGACTCCAACCCTAAGAGGTGCAAGCAGAATTCAGAAAAGGAAGGGGCACTAGGGACCACATTGCAAACATATGATGGCTAATGGAGCTTACCAAAGAATTTCAGAAAAGAATCAGCATGTGTTTCAGCAAAGCAACTCAAAGCAACTCAAGGGCAGCTAACAACATCCTTTCTCCCCAGTCCCCCTCCTCTCTTTTGCACTTTCTCCCTCTATCTCTTTCTCAGTTCTCCTGGCTACATTTCTCTCATGCCTCATTTATGTTTCTCTTTTACATCATCTTCCCTTCTTTGCAATGCTTTCTGTCTCTCCAACTCTTTCTTTGTCTATGGCCCTCTACCTAAGAAGATCTTGAAACCATGACTGGGATATGCTGTATAGTATATCTTGATTTCAGTAAGGCCTTTGACAAGGTTCCCCAT
>CM034701.1:106688525-106705027 GCA_020142125.1 Phrynosoma platyrhinos
ACCCAAAGAGCACTCCAAATCAGCTAATATAATTCTCTATCTCTGTTGCTGTATGCTTTTCAGTCGTTTCTGACTTATGGCGACCCTAAGGCAAACCTGTCATGGGATTTCTTGGCAAGATTTGTTCAGAGGAGGTTTGCCATTGCCAGAGGTTAAGAACATGTGAAACCAGTAGGTTTAATGGCCAAGCAGGGAATTGAATCTTGGGGCCTAAGCAGACTGCCAGAAATAGTGCACATTAAATTGAGGCACTGCCCTGGCTCAGTGCTAGGGAATCATGGGAACTGTAATTTATTGTGGCACCAGAGCTCTCTGACAGAGAAGGTTCAATGTCCCAGAAAAAAATACAGTTCCCATGATTCCCTAGCACTGAGCCAGGGCAATGCCTCAATTTAATGTGCACTATTTCTGGCAGTCTGCTTAGGCCCTAGGTCTCCAAAGTCATAGTCTGGCACTCAAACCACCACAAATCATTTATTTACAGCAATTCAAACATAAAGGGAGGAGAAAACTTGTCACATATATAAACAAATGTATGTTTTGTTCTAAAAGTTGGCTATTCCTTCAAGCCTTTAGTTGCTTTGAGGTATATCTTAGGAGACCTTCTGTTTACAAATATTATTCTGTGCAATTCTTACTCAAAGATAAATTCCACTGTGCTCTAGTGTGCACAGAATTGAAGTCTATAGGCATCAATGGATGGGAATCATTGTTCAATGATAGGGCATAGTAGCCAAGGCTGCTTGGAGGATTCTGGGAGGGTGTGAAGAAGTAGTGCTAATATTTCCTAGCTCTGAGAAGAGCACATTTGTTTAAGATGGTCAGCCATACTAGAGAACAGTGGAACAGAAAAGCTAGTATAAAGCAGTTGCTTATACTAACAACAGAATATAATCTCTGATGAAAAGGCAATTTTGTCTCAGTCTAACAAACACCCCTTATTTAATGTTTTTTGAAGCTCATATGAGGTTTTCCTACTAATTTTGTTAAGAATATACTCTTTAACAGAATTCTACTAATTTTGTTAACTTTGGCTCGAAACACACTGGCCAAATAAGGTGGCTTCTGGCTGCTTTGGGATCATGGCATTCAAACAGTGCACACCAACCAAGCAGCCAGAAGCCACTCCCGCACCAACAGAAGGAGTCTGGTGCTGTCTCAAAAAGGAGTGGAAATAATCCAGCTCATCGCACCACCAGCTCAGGACCACAGCAGCAGCCCACTTTGGAAGCAGTCTGTGTAGTCACTGTGGTCCCGATGCAATTGTGGCCGGAGGCCGTTCCTATGGGGCCATCTGCTTCATTCTTTAGACCAGGGGTAGGCAACCTTTCCCCTTTAAGGGCCGAGGGACTTCAGCTCCCAGAATCCAGGAGCTATTGGCCAACATGGCTGAGGTTTCTGGGAGCTGAAGTCCCTCGGCCCTTAAAGGGGAAAGGTTGCCTACCCCTGCTTTAGACCCTGGCATAGGGCCTTTGCAGACTGCCAGAAATAGTGCAAATTGAGTCCACTTTAAGAGTTAGGGTTAGGGAGTCATGGGAACTGTATTTTATTGTGGCACCAGAGCGCTCTGACAGAGAAGGCTCAATGTCTCAGAAAAACAACAACAATTCCCATGATTCCCTAGCACTAACCCTAACCCTTAAGATGGACTCAGTTTACACTATTTCTGGCAGTCTGCAAAGGCCCTCAGTTTGTCTTTCCTAGAACAAATGAATTCCTATGATTCTCTTCCCTTTCTTTCTTAGTTACCTTCAAAGCCTAGCAGCCAGTCTCTTAGAATTGGAAACTGGTCAGAAAGAAAAAGCCATCGCCTTCCACGGCTACCCAAGAGGCACAGCCATGATGATATGCTGCTGCTGGCTCAGCTTGGCATCCCTTCCTCTCCCTCCAGCCTGAATGAGGACAATCTGAGTACTACAAGTGAACTTCTGTCCACACGCAGGGCCAGGAGGGTCCCAAAGGTAATGCTAAGTGCTGTGTTCTTGATCTGTGAAACAATCCTGAGGGGTTCCCCCTCTCTACTTGTTTCTGTATAAATGAGAGAGAAGTCTGGATGTAATTGAATTTAGGACACACTAGCTAGTCCTGATTAAAGTCAACCCATTGAATTAATTAATTAATATTAAGTCAAGACTTGTGTAAGTCTTGATTCAATAGGCCTATTTTAGTTGGGAACAGCAATTTAATTTAGGCCATGACCATTTTGCGCAACATTTGTTGGGCCTGGAACTATAGGCAGAGGTGTAATAATAATATGTCTTCCATTCTTTACTTCCAGTTTCCCACAACAGGAAAATAAATAAAGGGTTCTGAGCAGTGTTCATGATTTCTGAGTAAGCAAATGGTATGTCATAATGGTATAGGCAAGTAAACTAAGCATTTTTTCAAAGTATGTCCAAAACAGCTGCCATAGTTCTGTCTTTCTGTGCTGTGGTAAGTTTCTGCCTTAGAGCAACATCATCACTCAGAAGAATGGTTAATAAGTTCTGGGACCCAAGTCTATTTCATTTATGTCTCATATACACCATATACATATAGCTTTAAGGTAATTTTATACTATATTTTAAACAATTTTGTGCTTGAAACAAAGTTTGTGTACATTGAACCATCAGAAAGCAAAGGTGTCCCTATCTCAGCCACTCATGGAAAAAAAATTTTTTTTAGGTTATTTTGGAATTCTGGATAAGGGAGGCTAAACCTAAAAGGGCTTTAAAGTTCTGATTACTGTGAAAGCGAAGGCTTTCACGGCCGGCATCCTTAGGTTTTTATGGGTTTTTCAGGCTGTGAGGCAGATGCAGGTGAATACATTCTTCTAGAACATGGCCTCACAGCCCCAAAACCCACAAAAACCTTCTGATTACGGTTTTCCTCATCCTGATCCAGGTGAGATACAGCAATGTCTGTATCTTCCTGAGTTAAGAGGGCTTTGTTTCTGTTATGCTTCAGGGAAGCCTCTGGCATTACATAGGAAGTCTTGCCATATCTACCACCTTCTGCAGCAAGTAGTAGACTTGTAGAGCTCTCATTTAAAAATCAGTACTGTCCTTCATGCAATGATATGAATTTGGTTACCTTTGCCTTGGCTGAAGCATGCTTCAGACAGCAGGTATCCCAGTATGAAGTAGGTATAATGGGTGTGTATTTATATATTTAGAGATGTCAATGGCAAGAGGTCTGTTCTTTGTGGAATCGTTGTATATCTCATCCAATAATATCTTCCTTCACTACATTGGTTGGAGGATATCCTTTTTGTGCCAAAACTCAAGCTTTTCTTTCCGAGAAAATCTTTGTTAATTTTTTGCAAAAAGGTTTTTTTTTGCCAAATCAAAAGTATTATAAAAAATACACAAAACTCTTGCAATCTTGCTTAATAGAGAGAAAACTTGAAACTTTTATTATTACAAGTGAAAAGTAAATCAGTCAAGATTCACATCTCTACTTCTGTCATGTCATGTTGTAGGCATAGTGGGTGCCCGTGATGTACGTCATCATCATGTCTATGGAACAGTGATTTAGGGTGCAACTATAAAAAGGGGCCTGGATTTTTCTTTGATTAATGACCTGCATCCCCTTAAGCTTTCTAAATCAGAGCATTTTTACTTGCTGAATTATAATTGGAGCAGCAGTTGCTATGTTACTATTTATAATCTTCTGTAAGTGCCTTAAATTATTTTTCTCCTTTGTTATTGTTTGTAATGATGGTTCCCAAGGCAATCACCATTGAACCAATATGGGCCCTATTGTTTACTCAAAGGCCATGCAATCCAGCTAGCTGTGATGTTAGATTTGAAACAATATTGATTAAATGTAAGCTGTTGCTGCTTAGTTTTAAAAAGCCACAAAACCCAACTAGGATAGGAAATTTTATATATATATATATAAAATGTTAATATGAACAAGTATCCTGTTTTTTATAGATTGCAAAATAGCATTTGGTCTCTATGTTTAGCTCTTTCCTGTTGAATTTAAGAGCAGTTAAAATTTTGTTGTTACGTGTCTTCAAGTCATTTCTGACTTACAGAAACTCTAAGGTGAACCTATCACAGGGCTTTCTTGACAGAATTTATTCAGAGGAGGTTTGCCATTGCTTTCCTTTGAGGCTGAGAGAGTATGACTCTGCCAAGTTAACCAGTGAGTTTCCATGGCCAAGCAAGGAATCAAACCTTGGTCTCCAGAGTCCAGTGGTCAAGCCACCATACCACTGGCTCCAAGTTAAAAATCTACATCGCTAAAAATATATTGGAGACAAAAATGGTTATAAATAGATTTTGTCACTAACTGAAAGCCTATGCACATCTCTGTAGAAGTTAAGTATACTCATTTAGTATACACATTCAGCTCCACTGAAGATAGCGGGACTAACTTCCAGTAAATAGACATAATATTATTCTGTTAGTTTTACATATTGCACAATAAGAAAGAACATTTAAGTGCAAACAATGAATGCCTTATAATAACTATTTGGTGACTAGGGGTTTCATCCAGTGTTGGACATCTGCTCTTGCAGCAGTAGAGTCCAATATACGTATGGGGGATGTCCCCTTCCCATTGTATCCCCTGAGCTATCCAAAAACCAAAGGGCTAGGGAATCCTCTGAATTTAGTTATTGAGAAACTCCTAAGGTTGCAAGGGAGAGTGGAAAGGAGAGAATTTCTGTGACACAGGCATGTTTCACACCTAGAGTTGCCAGCAAAATTCTGTGAGATTTTCTCTGGTTATGTGCTCTGGAGTGAATACAGCCAGCCATCCTAATGTCCAACCACGATTTAATTCCACTTCTGGCTACTTTTTACTCATTATGGCATTTACTTCAAGCACACTGCTGCTGTAAAACTCCTACACTGGAGCCTTAGATCACCCCTGCTATGAAACCTGTTTGACGGGCATGTTCTCATGTATGAAAATATTCTTAATATTTACATTTAGCACTGGCCATAATTCAGAAATCATGAAAGAGAAGAGGACAGTGACAGAACACAATATTGTAAAGTTCTACTACGAAGTCCAACTGAGGGTGTAGCCACACTGCAGAAATAAAGCAGTTTGACACCACTTTAACTGCCACGACTCTATCCTACAGAATTCTGGGATTTGTCGTTTGGAGAGAGAGGCACCAGAACTCTCTGAATACCTCATCAAAGTACAAATCCTAGAATTCCACAGGATAGTCATGAGTTAAAGTGGTGTCAAACTTCTTTATTTCTGCAGTGTGGAAACCAGGTGAGTTCAGTGGGTTAATTCTCAGGTATATGTATATTGGACTGGAACCTGAAAGAATTACATGAACAGTTATGAATACAGAATTTGTTTTTTGTCTGTCTGTTTGTGTGTGTGTGTGTTTGTGTGTGAGTCTGTGTTTTAAATTTGATGTATGCTGGGCTGATGGCTGTCCTCTTTTCCAGCTTGTGCAAAGGATCAATTCTATCTATAGTGCAAAGAGAGGGAAGAAGAGATTGAAGAAACTCTCAATGTCTAATATTGAAACAGCATCACTGAGAGGTATATGATTAAACCTTTTGGATTAAGGAAAGAATGTTGAACATCTACCTATTATTATAAAAGTCTTTGTGATTTACAAGTAGTTTTCCTACACTACTTGTAAATAACACTGAACATAGTAAACATATAAAAGTCACAAGGTCAGAGGCTTATTTCCATGCATGCATTGAAGTAAATAAATAAATAAATAAATAAATAAATAAATAAAATTACTTCCTGGGAACTGCATGCAAGCACAGACCCCAGTGTGTGTGTGTGTGTGTGTGTGTATATATATATATATATATATATATATATATATATATATATATGTATATATTCTTCAGCATTTGGAACTCACCTTTTATACTTTTCATGTATACTGCTAGAGACACTAGAGAAAGCTGATGTAAGTCCAGTAAACAGTTTCTAATGTGTGGAATACTTGGTTATACTGTAGTCTGTGATTTATCAGCTAATTTACACAGAATTGCTATGCCCATGGTGAAACCACCTTATTTTCCTTAGCCATTTGTTTTTTCTATCAACTTGTTGTGTGCAACAACATATGAAAAGTGAGATGAACTAAAATGGAATTTGTACACTTATTATTTCCAAATAAACTGGTAATAGCTATTTTGTGTGCATTTTTGTATGTATGTGTAATGTATGCTCAAGTAATGGCTGTGCCTTAGGAGGTATGTTGCTGTATCACTGGGACATGGTATTAATCCTGCTGCTCAGACAGGGAGACAGACATGCTACTTCGGGTTTGATTGTAGCTGCTTCCTGCCCATGCTACAGCATAGTTCATTACTTGTTGAAGAGGCAGCTGACAAAGATACATATCAGTTTTGTTAACTTTTGTTAAATGCTTAAGACCTGCATGTTATGAATGAGTCATAATTTAGCTCTCACTGTGGTATAGTACCATATGCAAACCTTCAAGCGTTCCCCTTGGGCTTGTTGCAGAACCTCCTTTCAAAGCGTAGAAGGATTTGAATGGAAAACGTTGAACCAGTTGTCAAAATGATTCTAAAGAAGCATGGAAATTACTTCAGAATGTCTAAATATTTTCAGAATCATGAATCATTTTCCCATAAAAATCACAGTCTGAGATACATTCATTGCAGGGCATTTTTGCTTACTTAAAGAGGAAGAGCAAGCCTGAAGTCTTCTTTCTGATAGTAAAATCCTTCTCTTTTTCAGATGAAAACAGTGAGAGTGAAAGTGATTCAGATGACAGGTTTAAAGGTGAGAAGCTCAGGTCCTATCTTATCTTCTAGTTACTTTACAATCCAGTGAAGTCAGACTGATGGATGCCCTTTTTGGTCTTCAGGGAGTTCAAAATAGCTTGAAAGAGGGATCATTGCTTGTGATGGGTACACTCATTCTACTTTCATGTGTAGGAATCACATTTGAGAGTTTTTGTGTTATTTCAAAAGCCTTGAAAACCTATTTGACTAGAATTTACAGGGAGAAAAAAAGAAATTTGTGTCAGTAGTGGGAATTCACTCTTATCAAACCATTTTCAATACTTTTGAAAAGTATTGACTGGGACAAGCTGCTGTACTTGTTTCATTCTGTTTGTCTTATTTGAGAAAGTGATAACCAGCCAGCCGCCTTTGAGCAGTAGACCTTTACAGACTCTGTTGTCCTATGTTGTTCAGGGGGAACACTGATCTTGGATCTTACTACTTCGATACATTTTGCAGAGAAGATGTATACTAATATAAGATGTATAAAGGTGTATGTGAATGTAGATCAAGAAATCATTTTAATTTTCAATGGTTGAATTCTGTCCTGAAATTTGGAGTACCTAAATGGAGAAGTAACTATGTGGGAGATATTTAAAAAAATGTATTGGAAATGTCTGGGACCCACTCTGTAGTTTGCTATTCTATGGAGATTCTGAAACTTGTCACATTTCAGCTGCCAAGTGCTGGAGTCCTTAGATTGTAGAAACAACCCAGATGACTCTCATGTATCATATTAAAATAAGATATAACCACTATTGTATATAGTTATGGTTTATGTTAACACCTTCATCTATGGATTCTGAATATTTCTTTCTCCATTATATGCCTCCCACATCTTGAGATGAAAAGATGAAGCCCAGTAACGTTTTGCATATGTAGTGTTTTGAGATCTGTGAGAGTACAAAGCTATTTTCTTAGAGTAGATGCTTTAGGAAAGTAATTTTGGATGACAGAAATTGTCAAATATGTAGAATACAAATAATTTAATAACATGTTTTTATTTGCCAGTGTGCAAATTTCATTGTTTATTATATTATATGCTGTTGTTGAGTGTTTATTTCCGGCTGAATAAAGCATTGTAATCATTTTATAATACAGTAAAAGAATAGAATAGAAAATAGTAGTCATTATGCTACATTAAATATCAAGATGATTAAAGGAGAGGTGCTGAGCAGAATTTCAATGCATACATGCTAAGAATGTCAATAATACAATTTTCTCATCATTGCTGAGTAAGCAGCCATAAAGAAAAGATCACACCCCAAGATTTTTTTGCATTTTGTGACTTTTAGTGAAAAAATAATTTGCACAGAAATAGTGCATTTTGCACAAATACTTGTTTTTGTGCAAAGCTCATCTGCAACCCCTGTCCTTTATGCTGACCGGTGATGGTGAGAGTTGTAATCCAACAGCATCTGAAGGACCGTAGTGGTTCACCCTGATACAGACTGACAATTGACAAATGCTCTCTCAGGATAGAAAGAGATGTTTTACCATTAAGTTTTCAAATGCTTAAATCCAAAAAGAACTGGTCGCAAAAGCAAGAGGGGTATGGCTCCTGATTTTTGTCAAATTTTCCTCCAGATACAGCCCCTCCCCCCTTGACCATGTCACTCTCCATACTACGACTATATAGTATGAACCTTATAGTAGGGAACCTATAAAGTTCAGGTTACACTCGGTCCTCAGCCCTGCTCCACTCAGTTCACAAGCCATTCTAGGCCTGCTCTAGGCTCTCTAAATACTGTGAGTCTGCTCTTTGCTGTCAGGCTACAATGTTGTGCATGCACTTAATGGAATTTTTGTGTAGTAAAACAGGCACAGAGGAAGTCAGTGCTGAGCATAGAGTTTATGGAGAAGGAGGTGGCAGAGTCTGTAATATCCTGGTTGGTTTATTATATTCTATTGTCTGTATTTTGTTGTGCAGTGGCTCTGAAAGAGAACAGAAAATGGCTGGGCCCTCTCTTAGGGGCAGGCCATCCCCAATGGTTTTCCTACCCCACTGCCATGCTATTTTCAATGATCTCCCAAGCCTCAGAACTTTGTATGGAAATGTATTTAGAAGGAGGAAGCACAAAGCTCTGTTTCAAGGCTCTTAGGATGCAACCTTCTGTTATCATTTGATTAGTCTTTATTCTAAGATAAGGCTTTATACATTCATCAGTTATAGTATAATAATACTGTAGTCAGTCTGATAATCAGAATAGTTTGTACTTTGTGATTTTCTTATATGCTTAAAGCACTTTGTATATACATGATGGACTGTATCCAAGAGTGTCTACTGACAGAGCAGATTTGGAGGGCATATGATTTTGTGTGTGTGTGTGTGTGTGTGTGTGTGTGTGTGTGTGTATGCAGAGGGGGAAAGTGATTTGGGAAACATTATATAAACAGTGTGCATAAACAGGCCCAGTTGCACAGCATTTTATCTTATAGCTTGATTTCAATCATCATTACAGCAAACTTATAAAATACACCAACATTGGTATCTCCTTGTGGGTCATCTGTGATTCAGACAGAAGCCCCCTGACTCAGAAGATGGTTGTGATACTATGTAGTTCCTCTTTTTACAGTCTTTTGATGATGAAGTAATTTAAGATACATTGAAAGATAAGCTTGTGTAGGAAGGACTGATTATATCTATATATGTATCATACTGATAGAGGTGATATACATTTTTTAAATTCTTTAAAGATAAAGAAAATGGAAAGATTGTGAAATTGCTGGGCAAGGTTCTTGTGTTTAGCTGTCTTTGCTGCCTTTATTGTCTAGCACTCTGGTCCATCTGACTCTTCATTATCTAGCTAGTAAATCTGTTTTTATGGACTTATTTCCCAACAAGTGCTAGATATTGCTTTTATTCCAGTGAATTTTCTGGCTTGAGATTGATACAGATTGCTGTGGTATTTGTAATTTGAGGCACAGCAGAAACAGATGGGTAAAACTGCAATTGCTGCTAGTTTTATGAGGCGTAATATTAAGTGTTTGTTTTTCTAATTTTCTAAAAAGTAATACCCTGCTGAATAAGTCAATCAATTCTCGATGCAGCATACAGGAAACAACAAAAGTCACTATACAACCAATAAAAATATCAACAATATCATATAGTATGAGAAAGCCTTTCTATATAGCTCCAAACAATTCCATCAGCCCAGTAGAAATTGACAGACAAAAATTGATGCATTTCATTCTCTCAGTTTAGTGTTTAACTAAATGTGATGCTCATTCTGTGACAGGCAGAGGACAAATTCTGGTACTGTATGGCTTTTAGAGGATTGGAAGTTCTGAAAAATAATTTCTGATTGTTCAAAAGGTCCCACGTAGAATTGTGCCATTCACATTCATTAGTGTACAGTCTCATTAGCTTTAATAAGATTGTGAATAAGCAGAAGTTATGGGGACATGAAGATGTTTGGAAGTGCATATGATTCTACCACTCCATACTTTCTTAGCATCAAAACTGAAGCCAGTTTTGAGCTATAGACTGATTTTATTCACAACTGCTGATTAATAAAGTATGTAAATTAATAAAGTATGGATTAATAGAGAAAAAATATGAATAAAGTATGTGGATCTAAAAGGCCAAAAACAGTTGGTTTTATGCAGTCATTTGAGAAGTTTGCACAGCTCTTGTTACATATCTTATGATTCTTTTCAGTACATATCTTATGATTCTTTTCAGTTACTTCCCTCACTGCCTGAAAGGCTTTTATTTCTATCAGAAAGAGAAAGAATTTCAACAGAGTATGCTTGATGTTAGCAGCACCGAACACCCACAGAACTACCAACTAATGCTTCTTGTTCCTTTTGTAATACTAGCTCACACTCAGCGCCTTGTTCACATCCAGTCAATGCTGAAGAGGGCTCCTAGTTATCGGACTTTGGAACTGGAGCTGATTGAATGGCAGGAGCGTGAACTGTTTGAGTATTTTGTGGTAGTTTCCCTTAAGAAGAAACCCTCTAAAAACACTTATCTCCCTGAAGTCACGTATCAGTTTCCAAAGGTAAGAATTGTATTGATGGATAGTCATTATTTATTGTTGTTAGGCCTGTTCACTTTCTTATCATTGTATTTGTGCAGTTTGTAATTATTTCTGTTTAGCCCTTTTTTTAGTTTCAGATATGGACATGTTTATATGTGTACTGATTTAATGAGTGCAACAAAGAATCCTGATGAGATTTTGTGATCACATTATCATTTCTTGGAATCATATGATTGAAAGGGACCTCGAGGATGTCTGTCTGTTTTAGCATTGTACATAATCAGTGTGTATATGCAGTACTGCACATCAGTATTTTGTAAAGATAATGCCACGAATGTGGCAACCTGTGATATGGACCGTCTTGAAAAAAACCATAGACAATGAACATGGAAGAGTGGCAGATTGATGGAACATCAGGGCTACTCTTGAAACAAGAACAGGAAACTACAGTTGGCCTTGGTATCTGCTAGGGTTTGGTTCCAGTATCCCCGTGGATACCAAAATGGGATGCTCAAATCCCATTAAATACTGTGGCATAGTAAAATGGTGTCCCTTATATAAAATGGCAAAATCAAGGTTTGCTTATTTGAATTCATATATATATATATATATATATATATATATATATATATATTCATATAAAAAATCCAATAAGATACAGTTGATCTTCTGTATCAACGAATTCCTTATCCATGGATTCAACGATCTGTGGATACCGAGGACCAACTTGGATTTCTTTTTCTTTTACAGCATAAAGCAATTTTAGACCTATGTGCTGAATACTAATACGTTCATAATATTGTATCATAAGATCATCCTTTATACTCAATACATAGGGTTCTGCTTTACTTTCTGGTTTTCTTAAATTTCAGCATGATGCAGCTATTTGGGAAGGGTTCATAACATGCAGAATAAGAATTATCTGTTCTTTCTCCATACATGGATTCTCCCCCAAATTCCCCATTGCCCATGCTGCCAGTGGAAATGCCTTTTCTATCACACGCAAATGGAGTGGCTTATTTTAAATGAGGAGGATGGCCAGGGAGGCAAGGCTTAAACCTCCCCTGTGATGCACCTTCAGTAACCCCACCACTTTAAAAGTTAGAGAAAATCAGAAAGAGAAGCTGTACTCTGTAATAAATGGGGTGTATAATATGACTCTTAGTTTAATGAAAAGGAGCTTCTCAGTTAAGGGAGGGAGATGAAATCACATTTTACAATGCTTCTCTCCCCATCCCCCAATCGTACTACAGTTAACCCTCTGTTCTTGTGGGGGATCCGTTCCGGAACCCCACCCGTGAAAACAGAAAATTGTGTATATTCAAGCCCCATAGGCTTGAATGGAGGTGTGCGCCCATGGGCGCGTGCCCCATTTTGTGCCCTTCTGTTCCCCGCCCATGAATAGGCAAGAGACGTGGATCTCAAGTCTGCAAGAATGGAGAGGCAACTGTAGTGTTTGAAGTGTGCAATGTTACACTATTTTGGAAGGAAAAATCCTTTAATTCCCCACTTCTGTGCACATTTACTTGGAAGGAAATCCTGATGAATTTAGGAGCAGCAATACTGCCATAATGTGGTAGTTTGAGTGTTGAATCAGTACTCAGGGAGACCAGAGTTTGTATTCCTGGTCAGCCATGGAAAGCTAGTAGCTGGTCTGGGCACATCCTGCTTCCTCAGTCTCAGAGGAGGGCAATGGCAAACCTCTGGATGAATCTTGCCAAGAAAATTCTAGGATTGGGTGCTGGAAGTTGGCATTGAAGGCACATAACTACAACAGCAACGACTTTAAATGAAATTGACCTGCTGACATTGTGTTGGTGCAATGTTTTCAAGAATTGTGAAGCAGCACAACTGACAATTAAAAAATTAAAAAGATGTATATGTATTGGAGAAGGACAGTATCCATTATTTCTTAACATAAGCCTGAACAGAAGGAATAGCCTCAGAAGGGAATTCCTTTTCTTTTCTCCCCAATACAGAGGACTTAGGGCCTTTGCAGACTGCCAGAAATAGTGCACTTTAAATTGAGGCACTGCCCTGGCTCAGTGCTAGGGAGTCATGGGAATTGTATTTTTTTCTGAGACATTGAGCCTTCTCTGTCAGAGAACTCTGGAGCCACAATAAATTACAGTTCCCATGATTCCCTAGCACTGAGCCAGGGCAGTGCCTCAATTTAATGTGCACTATTTCTGGCAGTCTGCAAAGGCCCTTAGAAGAAACAGATGGGAAAATGTCAAATGAAGGCACCTTCTGTGAAAAGAGTCATGCTTAAAGAAAGTGTTTTGTCTGTTCTGGGAGAATTTCTTCTCTTCCAGCTTCTTGCTGCCTATCATGGCATGACATAAATTCTCAGCAAAGAGTGTTGTTTTTTAAAATACAGGGGACTATAGTAGAAAAGAAGGGATTTGAGATTTCAGAATTTTGATTTGGATCTGCTGTAGACTCTGCTGATATTGTTCTGTTCTACCACAGCTAGAAAGACCCACAAAACAAGTTCGTGAAGCAGAAGAACGGCTCAAAGCTATTCCCCAGTTTTGCTTTCCAGATGCCAAAGACTGGAATCCAGTGTCGGAATACAACAGGTAAACTGTCTTATTAGTAGACACAACTGTGGGTTAAATAGTGATAACGCTCATATTATATTTTGCCTTTGTTCCAAGAATAATGTTGCATTTTCCCCCTCCATAACTCCATAATGTTTTGCTGGTTCAGGACACCTAGTTCATATCCCTTTTCACAACTCATGAAAGTGTAATTTAATCAGTATTGTAGAAGGACAGTGATGATGTTACATTACTTTAAATTCTAAATGTTCCTGGAAAATTTGCCTTTTTGGTATCTAATATTAGATATGAGAGAACTTGCCTAACTCCTACTCATTTCTGATAGATCCTGAAAGGATGCAAACTCTTTACAACATTTCAGAAAGAATGTGTATTTCTCTACCCACCCCCCAGGCTTAGAAAATAATACTTTTAATGATTTATGTCTTTAGTATATTTTATTTTCTCCTTAGTCCTATTCTTTCCCTGGACAATAGTTATAGCAGCAGCAGGAGCAACAGGGTAGAAGGGAGCAAGGGGAACAAGGAAGTCAGCCCCATCCTCTTTTGCATTGCCCTGATGCAGATCAGACTTCTTATAGAGGAAAGCCATGATGGTCCTTGAAAACTACAATGACCAAGATCCACCATATTTAGTTGCCAAACAAGAAGAGAAAACCATTTATCCTACTAGCTCCCAGGGTGGCCAGATGTCCTAACTGCAAAGGAGGACATGGCACTCAAAAATGCAGGACATTCAAGAAAAATGTGAGATATTACAAAATAAATGCTAAAACCACTAATACAAATATAAATTCATGTTTCTTATTCTTGCTGAAAGTGAAGGACATTTTGGAATTCCTCCTGTACAGATGTCTGAAATGTAAGACATGTCCAGGAAAAGGAGGTTGTCTGGTCATCCTGCTTGCTCCCCACTGCTGCTTTCGAAAACTGTTGAGGGATGGTAGGGGCTAGGAAGACTCTGTTTTGGGGATTGGTATGGATTGTGAGGAGGGAAATCAGGAAACTTTCTCCAGTTTGTATTGTAATCCAAGGTGGGGGAGAATTTTAGCACTTTCAGAGCATGCCTCTCATTTTATAAGCTGCCAGTACTTTTCTATGAGCCCAGCTGAGGAGAACCTTATCAGCATGCCTGTATAATTTGTATTACATTGTTCTTATGCAGATCTGGGCACAGTTAGAATGGAAAGCAAGTAGCAGAAGAATGAGATGTTTAAGACTGCCAGGAGAGTCTTTAGTTTACATCTTAAATTGACTTATAGCATGACCTACGGCTTATATTAAGGGTGGGAAGTATTTCGCCATCTAGAATTCCAAAATCTGGAATACTCCAAAATTGTCCACATGAGTGGCTGAAATAGTGACGCCTTTGCTTTCTGATGGTTCAATATACATAAACTTTGGGCCTTTGCAGACTGCCAGAAATAGTGCAAATTGAGTCCACTTTAACTGCCCTGACTCAGTGCTAGGGAATCATAGGAACTGTAGTTTATTGTGGCAACAGAGCTCTCTGACAGAGAAGGCTCAATGTCTCAGAAAAAAATACAATTCTCATGATTCCCTAGCACTGAGCCAGGGCAGTTAAAGTGGACTCAATTTGCACTATTTCTAGCAGTCTGCAAAGGCCCTTTGTTTCAAGCACATAATTATTAAAATATTTGATTTTAAAAAGTTTGATTCATTGAAAAGAAACCAGAGTGAATCTTAACACCTGCTTTAAAGCAGTGCAGTAAAATCTGGGGTAATCTTTCTTATAGTGAGACATTCTCTTTCATGCTGACTGGAGAAGATGGCAGCAGAAGATTTGGTTATTGCAGACGATTACTAGTAAGTACATCTACTTTTCTCCCCAAAGTACTAAACATTAGCCTGGAAAAGAGACCATTAAAGAGAATAAAGATAGCAGCCTTTAAATATATAAAGGACTGTTATGCAAGAAACGGAGCAGATGTGTTCTCTCTTGGTCTAGAAAGTGGGAATAATACCAATGAATTCAAATTCCAAGGAAGAATATTTCAGCTAAACTTCAAGAGACACTTTTTAATGGAAAGAAATGTTCCCCAGGGGAGTAGATTACCATGGTGATGGGTTCTTCTTTACTGAAGGTATTTTGTCTGTCAGAGATGCTGTAGTTGAATTCTATTGGCCTAGATGTTAGTTAAGATCCCTTTCAGTTTTACAGTTCAATGTATCCCATTGTCAGAAGTGAGCTTGGATGTCTCCTTCATACTACAGAGAAATGCAACAAGCACTTGTATCACATATGGTCTTACAGGAGTATATATGGTTTTGCAAGAATTTCTCTGTGGAAGAATTGTATTTTAGTGTTTCATTGTAGCTATTGTTATTGTAGCTATTATTACTGTAAGCCTAATATTTATTCCTCCCTGATTTTGCTTGCCTCACCTTCTACTTGAAAAATAAAATCTGAAACCCTCGGCCCAACTTCTGGTATTTCAAGACAAAAGGCTGCGTGGAGGTGGGGGAGGGGAGAATTTTCAGAAGAAAACTTTCCAGGATGAAAACTAATTGTTATAATGAGAGCTGCTGGCACTGATGATAGTTGGTTATCTGTTTCCATTGTAGTCCGACTATAGCATATTTTTGGGGCAAGGTGATCGAGAGGGCGATTGCAAACCAACTCCAAGCAGTCTTGGATGAAACCGATTATCTTGATCCATTTCAAACTGGCTTCAGGTCAGGAAACGGAGTGGAGACTGCTCTGGTCACCTTGATCAATGATCTCTGTCTGTGCATCAACAGGGGAAGTGTGGCCTTGTTGTTGCTCTTGGACCTCTCAGCGGCCTTCGATACCATAGACCAGGGGTAGGAAACCTGTCCCCTTTAAGGGCTGAGGGACTTCAGCTCCCAGAATCCCAGGAGCTATTGGCCAACATGGGACTATTAGCCAACATGGCTGAGGCTTCTGGGAGCTGAAGTCCCTTGGCCCTTAAAGGGGACAGGTTGCCTACCCCTGCCATAGACCATGGTATCCTTCTGGAATGCCTGAGAGAGTTAGGCATTGGGGGTTCTGCTTTGCAGAGACTCCGTTCCTGCCTCTCAGGCAGATTTCAAATCGTGATGCTGGGGGACAGCTGGTCTTCTAAAAGAGAGCTGACATCTGGCATCCCTTAGGGCGCCATTCTGTCCCTCATGCAGTTTAACATTTACATCAGGGGCAGGCAACCTTTCTGAGACCTGGGCCGGTCTCCTGTAGCC
>CM034701.1:106705734-106724772 GCA_020142125.1 Phrynosoma platyrhinos
TGTTTGTTTTTAAACTGTTGTACCCCACCCCAATTGCCACGCAGAGGGTCGGGTTGTAAATAAAAATTATTATTATTATTATTATTATTATTATTATTATTATTATTATTATTAATTCTCTTCCGGCGGGCCTTCGCAGACTGACCTCTGTCCTGATCCGAACTAACTGCCCATTTGATCTAGCTCCTCATGACATTGCCACTGTTATTAACTGTTTTTAATTGTTTTTTAGTTAGAGGGATTTTATTGTTGTAATTTTATATCGAAGGAGGATGGGTCGAAAGGGTGGGGGTTCGTGGATTATTTTCTTGTTATTATTTCTGTAATTGTTTTAATTTTTGCTGTTACCCACCTCGATCCTCAACAGGGAGAGGTGGGATACATTATTATTATTATTATTATTATTATTATTATTATTATTATTATTATTTTGGACTAGCCAGCATGGTTTCCTTTACAAGCGTAAGTGCTATTCTGACATCTGGGTTATTCTATCCATGGAAGGGAATGGGGTATGTTGTGCACCTGCTCCTTCTGTCTGGGGTTTTTCTTTTTGATTAAACAGATCTGAAGCAGGATGTAACAGCATGTAGAAGAATTTGGTTATAGAGGTCTGCATAATTGGGAACTCTGATAAGACTGAGTTTCCAATTTTGTGAAGTTTTGTAAAACATTTTGGGTGAACATGGTTACATTTTCCTTTTAGAAGGACAGGAATTACCTCCGAGAAGGCAGGTCCTCATTTCATAGGGGCAGGGTGAGATATCCTGCTTCATTTGGGTCATGGGCTACCAATAAAATACAACTGGACCATAAAAAACAATCCTACTGCCCAAAACAATCCCTACTGTCTACATAGGGATAACCATTATGGTTTGACAAGAGAACCACATTTGCTCACAGGCCTGATCCAAATTGTGAGCAGGAATTCCCACCTTCCGATACAAAGAGAGATGTAGTACTGTCATATCATTCAGGGCTGATGACCTCCACTGAAGGAAGACCAAGAAGGGATGACTGGATTGTATCACAATAGGACTGATGAATGTAGAACATCCAGCTCTGCCACTGTGTCTGTAGATCACTTGATAAGGGCCAAAAGTGAATATACAATGCCAGGTACTAGAAGAAGATATTTTCTGCATCTTGTCCACCTACATGTGTGCAGCAGCTCTGCCAAATGTAGTAAATTGATTAATGCATACAACCCTGGTCCTGCATATGAAGTAACACCATGCTGAATCATGGCTGGTTATATTTTTAATTGCTCTGATATGCATCAAGAAGCAAGTACAGTAGTTCTCAGGTCTCTGAAACAATGATGATGATAAATAATTAACAAAGCAGGATACTAGGAGTATTAGTAGGAAAGAACAAAAGAATGTTTTCTAAGATTGTGGCTACAATGCCAGTATCAATGTGGAGAATATTCACAGTACTTGCACTGCAGCACTGACAGTGTCGGTTCAAACACGTTATACATGAAATTGAAATGCAGGCATGGAGATAACTTTGCTTTGGAGAATCAAAGATTTCCGCTTCTGAAGGCCCTGTTCATGATTTTAAAACAAACAAACAACCCCTCCCCACAAAATGTATGTAAATTGACAAAAATCTTGAGCCATTACATAAAATCATGCAATAAAGTACACTAGGTAAAGGTAAAGGTATTTCCCTTTACAATATTGTTAAGTCGTGTTCGACTGTTGGGGTCAGTGCTTATATCCATTACTAAGCCAAAGAGCCAGCCTTGTTAAAGACATCTCTGTGATTATGTGGTCAGCATGACACAGAACAAAACACGGTTATCTTCCCACTGAAGTACCTACTTATCTACTTGCATTTTTACATGGTTTCGAACTATTAGGTTGGCAGAAGCTGGGACTAACGATGAGAGCTCACTCCATTATGGAGCACGTGGGCCTCAAACTGCAGACCTGCTGATCTTGCAGTCGTCAGTCAGCGTCTTAACTGCTGAGCCATTGCATCCATAAAGTACACTATAATGCTAGAACTGCATGATTGAATTTTCAAATTGATTCATAATTTTATATTTATAAAGTACACTATAAATATAGAAATATGAATCAATTTAATCATTCAACCATGCCTATTGTAAACAAAAAGTTTTGTTAGAGAGCAAATATTAAGAAAGGGTGGATATTGAAATGTTTGGGGCTTTCTCAGAATCACAAATTTGGAAGAGAACTGAAAAGTCAGTTCCCACTCCAATCCACATAGGAAGTGGCATACGCACAGATCCAGTCAGTGGCCTTCCAGATCTGAGGCACTCCATTCCTTATGTGTGTAATGTGTAAGTACAAAGGGTAGTGTCACATTCGGAAGAGGATAAGAACTGAAATAGATACCATGAAGCAAGAGCAGTTTGGGGAGTGAAGATGCTTGTCATTATTTTTAAATTCAATGGCACTGTAGCCTTAAAAGGTTTTAAATTTTTTTAAAAAAGACCACGAGTAATATTTTATGAGGCCAAGGCCTTTGACTAAACTGTAAGCAGTTATTGTTCCTACTATTATATATGACCTAGGAATGCAGTGTTTTTACTGGCACTTTGCAAGAGAGCTCTTAGCTGGTAGCTGTCCAGGATGCCTGGCATGGCTGCAACATTCCTGCAGATTTGACACAATGATTTTAACCCAAATCCCACATGCTAGATATAATCACTTGATGCTTTGAGAAGGCATTTTATACCTAATATGGACAAAGAAAGATTCTGCTTTTTCAGAAATCTGACGTCTGTTGAGGAGCAGGTCTTGCTCCAAAAATAGACTCATCTGTGTTCACTTAATTCCATTAAGTTTATTCATGATTTTTTTCGCTGCAGGAGCACACACACCTGCTGACCAAACCAGGGATCCTCAGACTGAAACATTAATCTGTTTCCCTTCCATTGTGTACAGTTTGATCACCAAGGTCTTCTCCAAAGAAGATATTTTGAAAGGCTCCTAATAATGAAATTAATAGCCAGTTTTTTTAAAAAATAAAATCAGTCTTCTTCGTTCTAATTGGAAGCTGAGATAAATGCTATACCTTTGGTACACAAAACTTGATCTATAAGAGCTGTTTTGATATACAAGGGCTGTTTTGGCTCTTGAAATACAGCACCAGCAGACACCCACTAGCATGGTTGGACTTTCTTGTCCACTACCTGTATTCTTCCACAGTGCTTAAGGGTTCCTAGAAGGTTTTCTATCTCCCAGAATTCATTTTGGTGAATGTGTAGGAAGCTTCATAGGCAAAAGGAACTGCTTCTCTCCCAATATTGCTAACAGAAACAGTTCCATCTGTGGAAGAACCCCATTGGATCATGGCTATCATCAGGAAAAATATGTTTTGTTTGTTTTGTTTTGGATTAGAGTTATATCTCACACGTCCATAAAGAAGCCCATGTGATTAACAGGAGCCTAAACACACTGCTCTACTACTTTACACACATAATGAGGGAATGTTTACACCAGTGGTTCTCAATCTGTGGGGCAGAGCCCCTGGGGGTGAGAATTGCTGAAGAGGAGTGTAAAACCTGGACATCCTGATCCCTCCTCATCCACCACCACCTCTGCTTCCCAAATCTTTTCTGTCCTGGAGGGGAAGAGAAAGGCAAAGAGAGTGCTTGGCATAGCTTCCTCTGACTGAGGAAGGAGAGGAGGAGGAGAGTGGGGAGGTTCACTGGATCATGGCCCCTGGTGGGACCCATCCTGAGCTGGCACTTCTCACCCCCACTCACCCCAGTCCTATCACTTCCCCAGTTCTTAGAACAAGACATTGTTGCAGCCTCAGCCAGTGTGCTTGCTTAGTCCAGTGTGCCCTAGGTATATGGCGGTCGAAAGAGAGCCAGCATCTATGATAGCCCTGGGAGCAGCACCTCTTGCTAGGAGCTGCTGCTATCACCTGCTTCTGGCTGGGCCCCTCAGAGGCAGAGAAGAAGCACCCTTAGTGTCCCTGCTCCCAAACAAATGGCATGTTGGACAAGTTAGCTGAGGAGGAGCAGTACAAATGCACTGCTTCCTGAGAACTGTTGGAGCAGAGCATGGGCCTGGGCTCACCACTGCCCTATGCCACCACCTCCACTCTAACCCTAACCCTAACCCTAACCCTATATTAAATGGGGTGGGATGTTCACATGTAGCTGTAAAAGAGGTCACAAGGGTAAAATGTTTTGAGAACCACTGGGCTGCACAAATTCTGCAGAATAGTGAGGATAAGGTCAACCGGCTTGGGTCATGGCTCATTTCCTAGGATCAGTCCTCTCAGTTGTTTTCTGCTATGCCCTGGTGGTGCAGTTGTTAAATGCTGGTACTGCAGCCAGAACCATAACATTGTGAGTTTGATTCCGCAGGGTTCAGGCTGACTCAGCCGTCCATCCTTTTGTAGGTCAGCAAAATGAATACCCAGCTTGTTGGGGGCAATTGCTTACATGTTGTAAACTGCTTAGAGAGTGCTTAGTTCACTATGAAGTGGTATAGAAATGTTATTGCTATTGCTATGCAAGAACCACATCATGGAGCCCAGGTTCATGATGGACTCAGCATGCTAACTCATATGGGAAGATATAAGATAGCAGTTTCCACCACAGTAGTATCGCATTGAACATTGCTGAGTTCTTATTCCCAGACTTTTTCATATGTGGTCCCGGTGGCTTCATTTCATGTACTATGGTAAAAAGAAAAGTATGAGCTGTAAACATTAAAATTAAGTGTCCCTTTTTTCAGCATTGTTTGGCATGATGCCAGAGAGTATGTGTCTACTGTGTAGTGATCGATAAAGTGGATAAGCATTCCTCGTGCCTTGCATTTCATTCCTTAAGGGAAAAAAAATAAGATACTTTCCCCAAGAGTGACTCATTAGGTGAAGAAAGGAAAGATTCATGTTTAGAATTTTAGCCAAAAGTGTAATTATATCAATAAATTGCAATTAATTCCTCCTTTCTTTTTCTTTCGTTTAAATTTGTTTTGGGTTGTCAGCCAAGTGGAAAAGGTCCGCGCTTACCTGAAGTATATTGTGTCATCAGCCGCCTGGGTTGCTTTGACTTGTTTTCCAAGGTAAGCTGTTTTTTTTGCACTGACTTTGTGTTTGCTGCTCATAGAAAACCTTTCTACTTAGTGAATCAAGAAGTTGCTTCTTTGCTTGATAGGTGATAATAGTACGCAGTATTTTAGAATTACCATGTAGGACAGTTCATCTCTGTTATTGGTTGTATCAAAGAATGCTTTATTACTTCTGTGTCTGAAATAACATCTAGATTTGAAAAACATCTGTGTTTGTCAGTATTGGAGCACATTCTCTCTGTCTCTCCCCCCCCCACCCACCTCACTTTCCTTGTTTTTTAAAAGGCACTTTAGCCTGAGCTGTAATTCTTGGCATATAAGCCTGAGAGGATAGGCCAGAATAACACTAACCCACTATCGCTTTATTGCCAGATATAGGGAATGCCTGCACATACTTCCTTTTCCTGACTTTTGGATATTCAGCCATTGTATATCTAATCCTCATAGTCTATACTGCCTCCATGTTCAGCTTCCATTAATCCCCAAGAGAGATCATTTTGTGTCTAGTGCAACAAGAAGTATCTGCACACCCAAAAGAATGATGTCAGACTTGGAATTCTCCCATTCCATATTGCCTCTTCTATTGTTTCCAGGGCCTGTTCCACATATTGCTACTGCAGAGCTAAAATATTGAGACAACAGTATGGAAAGTTCACTATGCACGGACATCCACAAAGAAAAGATAATTCCATATGCAAGATGATTGCATATATGAGATCAGCTAGGCCAGGCCATTTCTCTCTCTGTCTCTCTGGATACAAATAAATTTTATTATCTCTTATGGTGACCCTAAGGCAACCCCTATCAAATTATGCAGTTGAGTTTCCCGCATTTGTTCAGAGGGGATTTCCTCTCATCTTCCTATGAAGCTGAGAGAATATGAATTTCCCAAGGGTCACCCAGTGGGTTTCCATGACCAAGCAGGGATTCAAACCCTGTTCTCCAGAGCCATAGTCCAGTGCTCAAACCATCATACCATGCATCCACCATTAACAGGATTTCCTTAAATAAAAACAGGACAGGGAATGGCCACAGACTTTATTTTTCTTGCATACTGAAAGTCCCAGGTTCAAGCTTATCTGAGCCTTACTGTTACTAATACAGTTACTAATACTAATAATAATAATTTTGGTTGTTATCTGCCTTCAGTCATTTCCAACCTATCATGGGATTATCTGGGGCTGAAAGTATGGCCAAAGGTCACCCAGAGGGTTTCCGGGGCTGAGCAGAGAATCGAACCCTGGTCTCCAGAGTTGTGGTCCTACGGTCAATAATTATTATTGTTTGCTTATATAGTGCCATCACTGTACATGATGCTTTACAGTTACCTGTGGTCAGGCTTATAATCTAATTAAGGCATGACACAAAAGGATGACAATGTGGGAGGGGATTAAGTCCAGCAGATATTGTCTCTTCTTACCTCCCTCTGAGGCCAGAGGAGTGGCACTTGGGATGGAGGGACGGTCTTTAATCAGGGTGACCAGATGTGTTCTAACCATAAAGGAGGTGAAGGCACCACAATATGTTGGACATTACAACATAAAGGCTAACAGCACTAATCTAAATGTAAATTCATGCTTCTTAGTCATGCTCAAAATGGAGGACATTTTGAAATTCCTCCTGGGCAGAAGGATGAAATGTAGGACATGTCCTGGAGAGGAGGACATCCGGTCACCCTGTCTTAATGCTTATCATGTAGCAATGCTAAGAAAGATCTCTACTAGAGAAAAGTTGCTGGCTAGAGCAGTACTGGTGCAGACAACATTTGCTGGCCCCGAATTCAAATTCACACACACCTGATTCCTTGGGGCTATACCAAATCATTTACTAGTGGCAACACTTCCTCTTCTTTTTTCCTCTTTCAAAGAAGCTCTGTGAATTACATGCACCTTCTTTCCAAGCCTCTCAGAAATATGGTTTTTACTAGAATTAAGAGGTCATTCTGACGTCTTTTTTTTTTTTGAATTTGATATTTACATTATGGAATGTATTACATTCTGAGTTTGATATTTACATTATGGAACCACATCGATGCACATCTCTGCAAGTTCAGTTGCTCACACGTACAAGCATTCAAATAAAGATGGAGTCGACAATGCAAATGCATTTGTAACACATTCAAGGCATGCAGTGTTTTATCCCAGGTCTATTCACATCGGTTATTCACATTTAAAAAGACATGGATCTTTTTAAAAAACTTGGGAAAACCTGATATCAATTATCCTCAATTAAGTGGGGTTTTTGGCAGCCCCCCCCCCCCAATTTAGTCAGTTGCATTTGGGATGTGTGTGAACAACAGAGATTCAACCTGGATTCATCCTGGATTATTTTCACAGTTGAATAACCTAGAACAGGGGTCGGCAACCTACGGCCCATAGGCCGGCCCCGGCCCACGAGGCCTTGGAACCAGCCCATGGCTGGTCCTGCCGCCGCTGCGCCATACGCAATGCAAAGTTCCATTTTTCTTTACAAAATGGCGCACGTGCACGCATGCACACTATGGTGGGCACCGTTTGGCGTTCCAAAATGGCACCCGCCATCGTGTGCATGCGTGCACAAGCACGGGCGCCATTTTGGAAATAAAAATGGCTCCCGCGCTTGTGTATGCATGTGCATGGCGGCGGGCGCCATTTTGGAACACCATCGGGGGACGGGGGGACCAGTCCCACCCCCCAAAAAATTGCCGACCCCTGATCTAGAGGATACACAAGGTATTAGCATGGCTTGCTTACAAGGCTTCTGGGAGTGCTATTAGCCCCTGAAGAAAGATGCATGTGCTGCGAGTGGCTTATTTAAAGCAAAAATAAGAGAGGAAAGAGTTAATTTTTGCAGCTGCCATTATTGCAAATTCAACAGCAGGAATGAGTGAGGACCTGGAGAAGGTGGGTGGGTTGGATGGAAAGATTCAGATTACATACCTCTTGTGATAGGTAGTCATGGGTTGTAAGCATAAGGTTCCTTCTTATGTCTATACTACAATGGAGATGGTTCAAAAGCAGGCTAGTTTTGCAAAAGGGTTAATTTTTCTTATGCAGAGGTTAATGTGAAAAATAAGTAACTTAACAATAAATATCTTACTTAGGCTAATGAAACAACAGAAGTAAAGCTTGGGCATTTTGGCAGAATCTCAGCAAATGCCCTTTGTTTACAGTCCCACAGACATTCTCCTATCTTATATAAAGGCTTTGAAATATAAAGAAGCTTTCAAGAAACAATTTGCTTACTGAAAAGGAATTTGAACTGTTTCTGCTGTTGTTGCCTATGCCTGAATGACTGTATGATGTGTCCCTCATTTTGATAACATTTTTGGTCTGCTAAGGTTGACTGAATAGAATGTGTGAGAGAGGGTTTTCTCAGAAAATTTATCCTTGTGTCACAGTGGAGAGACAAAAAATACAGTGTTTCATGCAAGAGGTATATTTGTCTTAGTAGGCTTGGATTTAAGGGGCTACAGATAAATGTGCCTCTGAATAGTCTTAACTAGAGCTTGGAATTGGATGGCAATTTCCAGAGTACACGGTGATTATAAGGGTGTATCATAAAGTTTTAATTATCACCTCTAAAATAATTTGGCAGAAAGGTTGTTTTGATTTGTAGTCACTATATAGTCACCATCCAGATTTACACATTTCCCCCAGCGTTTCTTAATTCTCCAAATACCATTATTGTAGAAGTCTGCAGATTGTGCCTTAAACCACTCTTCCAGTTCATGAATGATGTCATTTGTGTTGTCAAATTGTTGTCAACGGATTTTTCATTTCTGGGAATAAGAAAAAGTCACTTGGTGTGAGGTCGGGAGAATAAGGCGGATGCTGCAAGATCTCAAAGCCACATGCCCTTGCTTTGTTAGCTGCAACTTCAGATGAGTGAGCTGGTGCATTGTCAGCTAGGAGATGAATGCCTCTGGAGAGCATACCACAATGTTTCTTTTTCAAAGCATCTTGCAACTTGTTCAGAAGATTGCTGTAGTATATGCCCATGATGGTTTGTCCCTTCTCAAGATAATCTGTGAGAATGATTCCACGACAGTCCCAAAAAACTGAGAACATGACCTTCCCTGCTTTTGCACCTTTGGAGGGAGGGGAATTGGCATGCTTCCACTCCATGCTCATGGTTTTGGTCTCTGCATTAGACTGATAGATCCAAGATTCATCCATGGTTACCAGATGACCAAAAACAAAACAAAAAAAATCCTCTTCATCCTGTTCCAACAGCATCAACATCTGTCTTGAAAGGTCACACTGTGTTTGTTTCTGGAAAGGGATTAGCAAACGTGGAACCCAGTGTGTAGACACCTTAGGCATGTGCAGTTCGTCATGAATAATTTTCCACACACTACCATAACTGAGACCAGTTTCATTCGTGATCATTTGGATGATTGCTCGTCTGTCTTCCAGGATTAAACACTCCACTTTCTTCACAGTGGCCACATCGTCCAACAGTGATGGTCTTCTAGGTCTTCGCTCATCTGTGAGGGACATGTGACCTTTTTGGAAATTCCTTTTCCACCTCACAATAGTGTCATAAGATGGTTAATAATTTCCATAAACTACCATCATCTCATCATGAATTTGCTAGGCGCTATTATTCTTCAAATGCAGGAACTTTATCACACTGCAAGCCTCAATCTTCTCCATCTTACACTTTAGTCACTTCTGGTACAACCTGTACCAAAACTACAGGACACAATGAGCTGATTTTCTCAACATCATGCACTTAGGGACCAGTGATGACACTGACAAAATTTCATCTGTATACCATAATAACATCTGGGTGATAATTATCATTTTACGATACCCCCTCATATGCTAGCTGGGAGACTATGGGAGCTCTGATCCAAAAAAGGGATTTTTCTCAGCTCTGTTCTTGACATATAGGTTATACAGGAAGATTTTTTTTGTCCATTGAGCTCAGTATCGTTTACTTTGGCTGGCAGCATCTCTCAGCAGTCTTGTGGAGAAATCTTCACCAACATCTGTTACATGATCTTTTTAGAGAGAGTAGCCAGGGATTGGACATACAAAGTAACTGCAGTAGCACAAAACTTATGGTTCCTCAGTTTTGCGCAGGTCATTACCTCCAGGTTGTTTTTCCCCCCACAAGAAAAAAGGGATGCTATGCAAATAAAAGGGATGTGATTTCTTAAGACTTTTTTTTTTTTTGGTAAAGTAAAAATGCTATACACTTGTCCCTCCACGTTTGCGGTTTTGACTTTTGCAGATTTTATTATTCACAAACTTTATTAACATGTTCTCTCTGGAAATATCTATGGTAGATCCTCCAGCACAACTCTATGGTCAACTTTAACCAAAAGTCACAATGAAGGACCTAGAGATTCCTAGAGAGAACACTAGGTATTTGTAGCTCCTTCAGAGCAATTCTGTGGTCAATGTCTGGCAGATGTTGGCTACAGAGTTGCACTGGAGGACCTATAGGTTCCTAGACAGGTGTTCTCTCAGGTAAAAACATAGTGCTTTTGTTATTTGCAGTTTTTCCATATTCACAGGGGTCCTGTGCCCCTAACCCCAGTGAATGTGGAGGGATGAGTGTATATGTGCTGTTGCATTAACTGGTTTTAGGACCTACCAGTCCGTTTTAGAAATGGTTCTCAAGCAAATCAGTGAAAAGTAGTTCTTTGGATCAGATGGGAAAATGGCTGTATGGCTGGAGGTCAGCAAATACCAAACCTGATTTGTGACATTGACCGAAGATGAGATGGTGCAGGCCAAGCCCTGGGAGTGTTGTTTACATTAGGCTACACATTGACAAAGAGGACACAGAAAGAGGTAATTTGTTTAGCTTTAAGAGTGAAATAATCATGTTTCAGAGGGATTTGCTACAGGGACATCTTGTTCTGCTTATTTCTTTTTCTAAAAGTTCTGAAACTAAATAGGTAGTTATTGCAATAACTTCAAGGTTATCTCAAAAATTTGTTAACTGAACAATTTTTTAAAGCTGAAACAAAAACACAAAATGTCACTATTGAAAATCCACAGAAAACAGATCTTGAAAGCAAAATTCTCCCTGTTTTCTGTCTGATGTTGCTATCTGGCATGGGCAATACCTTACGGGTATTGGGGTGGGGGGAAGAAAAGTTCATGTGGGGTGGGGGGAAGAAAAAGTTGAAACAGATAACAAAACAAAAGAAAGTACAGTCATCCCTCTGGATTTGCTGACTTCCCATTTGTGGTCTTCAGTTTCCATGGACGGGAAGCCAGGAGGGACAAAATGGCATGTGCGCCTGTAGGCTCATACCACCATTTTATTCACTGGGACTTGAATATTTGCGTTTTCCCCAGTTCATGAAGGGGGGGGGGGGTCGGGAGTGAATCAGAAGCGACAATTGTATAAGAGAATTCTGATCTTGGCACTACGGTCCAAAACACATTGCAGAAATAATCCAATTTGACACTGCTTTAACTGCCCTGGCTCAATGCTAGGGAATCCTGGGAATTGTAGCTTATTGTGCCACCAGAGCTCTCTGACAGAGAAGCCTAAATGTCTCATAAAACTACAGTTCCCAAAATTCCCTAGCATTGAGCCAGGACAGTTAAAGCAGTCTGAAACTGGATTATTTTTGCAATGTGTTTTGGACCAGTGTCATAGGACCTTGAATATAAATCAAGGCAAATCAATGATATTAGTCAAATTTTGGTAATACAGTGGCAAGGTTTGCTTTAAAAAGTGCAGATCATGAATGAGAATAACCACTATTTGCTTGTATGTGTGAATCAAAATTTCAAATGTTCATAATCATGCATATTGAATTCCTGAAATTAGATTGGTAGGTGAAACAGTTTTCCACATTCCTTGATACCTCAGTTCTTTTGTACATCCCATCATATGTTTCTGTAGTGTTTCAGTCTGCTGTTTATGTAGACAGAAGACATCAGGAAGGTTCAAGAACCCAAGTATAATAAAAGTGAATTTACAGTTAGTGTTTTATAGGGTCAGACCTTCAGTTGGATAGTTGGAAGGGCCAGAAAAGTATAAATTATGGCAGTAAAGCCAAGCAGTGAATGAAGGGCAAGAGGAAGGTGGCTTGTAGCCAAAGTCAGGGAAAAGAAGTCTTGAGGAAAAGAAGAAAGGTGAGATGAGGCACAGGAATACGTATCGCTGCTGTTCAGGTTGAGTTGGTCATTCTGAAAGACCAAACCTAACAATAATTATTTAAGATCAGCCAGGCCTCTTATTTCTCCCCAGATCACCTAGTCTGACTGGACTGAGCAGCTAAAGGTAAAGGTATTCCTCATTGACAAGGTTGTCAAATTGTGTCTGACCATAGGGGCGGTGCTCATCTCCATTATTAAGCCAAAGAGCCTACTCTGTGACCATGTGGCCAGCATGATTGCTCAGAATGCTATTTACCTTCCTACCATAGTGGTACCTATTAATCTACTTGCATTTGCATGCTTTCAAACTGCTAAGTTGGCAGAAGCTGGGACTAGTGATCGCAGCTCATCCCATCACATGGCACCTGGACCTCGAATTACCAACCTGCCGATCTTGCAATCAACAGTCAGCCATTTGAGCACCTGCAGTACCCTTTTTGGCCATTATCTAAGTGATCTGCAATGCAGCAAAGATTAGGCCAGTAACACTGCCTGTGAACTGCTTGTCATGGTTGTGTGCCTTCAAATAATTTCTGTCTTATGGCAACCCTAAGGTGACTTTATCATGGGTCTTTCTTGCCAAAATTTGTTTAGAATTTGCCTTCCTTTGAGGGTGGGAGAATGTGACTTGTCCATGATCGGTCAATGGTTTCCATGGCTGAGCAGGGATTTAAACCCTGGTGTCCAGAGTCAGTCCAGTATTCAAACCCAGATATGACCAAGGTTCTCTGTGAATTACTTCAGAGGCACAATAAATAAGGGGCCTGATCCCAGCAGCCTCAGTTTGAATCCCCAGTTTGAGACCAGTTATGTGAATGAATGAATGAATGAATGAATGAATGAATGAATGAAACCCTATTGCCAGTTCACACAACTAAATGGTCAAATTGGGAAAGAGAACTGAGAACATTTTACTATTTTGTCAACTTGAAACTCAGTCCATGCTATCACACTATGACAGAGTAGTGAAGCTGGTCTTCCAGAAATATTTTTTCACCATTCTTGTCTTTGAGGAAGCCTGCCTTGTCTAGTTCTTGTTCAGATGGAATACTGGGGCCTGTCCTTCATAAAGAAGAAATTCTGTATGGGGCTTGTTCTTATTTGAAGAACTTCAGTGCTAGAGTTGCGATTTCTGAAAAAGAAAATTGGAAAGTGCTTTTCTGGTAGGCCATAACTGAGATCCTTGTATACTGTAAACCTCCACAAGTAGAATTATGTATTGATTGTACTCTGTGATCCTTGTGTTGAATGGCAATATTTACTGCCCAATGTGTAATACCAATAGCAATAGCAGCTTCATTTATATACTGCTTCATACTGCGTTATGCAGTCTTTAAGTGGTTTACAACCATAAGCTAATTGCCCCCAACAAGCTGGGTACTCATTTTAGTGACCTTGGAAGGATGCAAACCTGCATCAAGCCTGAGCCCTGGTATTGAACTCTCAACCTTAAGGTTTGTGAGTGAGTGGCTACATTACAAGCATTTGATCACCAGGGCTCCTAATGAAATATATAGCTGAATGTGGACTGGAATGTATACCTAAATGTGTGAATGCGTATACAAATGTTTCTCTTATTGCCAAATGGTGGCTCCATGACGCTTTACTGACAGGAGAAGCATGCAGGGGTGTGAACACTGATCATGTATTTTGGACAATTTAATGCCAATTTATTGATGGTAAGCCTCCCATATGATGAAGTCCATTGACATTTCCAACTTTGTTTCTGGAACTTCAAGCTGAATGCATAATCTTGTGTATGGGTCAAATATGTCCCTCTGCTTCGATAGAAAAACTTACACATGCATAAGACACCAACAAGATTCTACCCTGTGTAAAAATATGTGCAATTTAGAACTGTCCATTTACTAGTATTTAGAATGAGCATAGAATACAGCTGGGAGTGGGCAATGCATGGCCCTTACCATGCATGCTGCCCTTGGCTTAATTTCCAAAGCTCTCTGATAATGTACAGATCTGGGTCAGGAACAACTTGCTCCTTTCCTTTGCCTTTTGAAATGGGAAGGGGAGAGAGGGGGAGAGAGAGAGATGACCCTGCCCACTTTATCTTCTTGTCTCACCCACCACTGAACAGGGGCCTTTAACAGATTACCCCCAAGAGAACACAAACCTTAACAAACAAAGGTTTCTCTATGGCTCTAATGCAGTATATGATATCTGTCTTCTCTTTCACATTTGGCTGTGATGGATCAGATACTGGATGAAGTTGAAAGGAGGAGAGGAATATCTGCTGCCCTGGTTTACCCATTTATGCGAAGCCTGATGGAGTCTCCTTTTCCTGCACCTGGAAAGACCATCAAAGTCAAGACTTTCCTGCCTGGAGCTGGAAATGAGGTAAAAAGAAATGTTAAACCATGAAGTAAAATGCTACCAAATATAGCTGCTCTTGCAAACAGTAGACATAGGGAGACAAAAAGTAGATCTCACAGAGTTGTCACAATTTTAGAGATAATCACCTCATAACAAGTTTTTTTTTAAGTAATGGTAATTTACATTTGTAAAGCATTTCATTAGATAATTTACATTTCAATGTGTTTGTGTGTGAGAGAGAAGGAGGGAGAGAGCTCTTGGAAATGTAATTTATATTTGCTTAACAGTTTACCACTGTACTTCAAGGCCTCTTGGTTTTATCTGTAAAAATTATGATGTTGACAGGCTTTATGACAAGGTCAGCAAACAGTCAGTCAGTCTCAAGGTGTTTTTTTTTTTCCTTGACTGATTCCTTCATTGTTAAACCAGGAAGGCTGAAGTCACAAAAGGCAAGAAAGGTGGAATTAGAAGTTGTCACTAGAGCTTAGATAGTTCTGTACTCTAGAATATGTTGTACTTCTGCCTATATTTGGTGTTTTAAAACTACAGGAACTCTGAACGATGTGTCTCTCTCATTCAGATTGAAGATAGAAACCAAGCTAGCAAAGCAGAGATAATACCTGGATTAGTAAAATGTGAACTAATACTTTTTATGTTGTAATGTATAAATCATGAAGTGAATGTCTTTCACCTTATGAATTCAGCTTCATAAGCCAATTCATACATCTGTTCATGTCAAGGGTGGTTAAGGAAAAATATACATTCTATGCACATATATTGCATACATTGGGGGTAGACAACTGCGGCATGTCTGGGGGACACTTTCCTATCTGTGGGATCATCTCTGGGCTGCATGGACCACTAAAATTGTCACAAACACCCCAAACACAGAAGGCCCAAAGTCCACTTGTGGTTTTGAACAATGGATGTTTTTTTTATGTTTAATAGTGCAGGGGGTCTCCTGCAACCTATTTAAAAGTGAATAGTTGTTCTTGTAGGCTTCCAGAAGAGGTAGTTTGGCCCTTCCCTTTTTAGGGGACAGGGAGAGAGAAAGTAGTTACAAAGAAGGAAGAATTACAAAAAGACCCTAAGAGTTACAAAAAGAGCAGGGTTGCACTTTGCTCACCCCTGGTATTCCTCTGATTTGAACATAAATGTGCATGTTGCACAAAGTAACACAAGGGAGACCTTATTACATGACAAAAAAAAATCCAAGATGCACAGAGAGAGAGAGAGAGAGAGAGAGAGAGAGAGAGAGAGAGATGTGGCTTTCTCTGTGCCTCTCTGCATGTTGTTGAAATAATTCCGTTCTCTTCCTGAGGGAGACAATAGTAAAAGTGTGTCTTTTGTTGCAATGGAAAAATCCGTTTAGCAAAAGGCATGCTTTTATGACTGTCCTCTCTGCAAGGAGAATGGAAGTGCTACAACAGCATACAGAGAGGCATGGAAAAAGCCACTTCTCTCTTTCTGCACCTCGGCTTTCTTTTGTCATCTGATAAGGGTATGAGTGCCATAAGAAAAGTGTTGCAAAACATGATGTTAATTGTCAAGGCACTTGAGTGAAGCAGATGCTTTGGGAAATATTTTTCCCCTTCACTTTAAAACACATAATATTCAACCCAAGATAAGCCTAATATCTGCATGAAAACCAGTCTAGTATTTTTTGTTTGTGGAATGCATTCAGGTGATAGAACTTCGGCGGCCAATGGACTCTCGTCTGGAGCATGTGGACTTTGAATGTCTTTTCAAATGCCTGAGTATTCGACAGATCATCAGGATCTTTGCTTCTCTCTTACTGGAACGGCGAGTGATCTTCATAGCAGATAAACTCAGGTAAGCCAATGAATAAAGTGACTCTGAAAGACCATGATATCTGATGGTATGAAGCAGATTACAAAGATGCTCACAAATGTACAGATTTGTATTAGGGCATATTTAATATACAGTATGACTCCCATATCTGCGTGGGGATGCATTCCCAGACTTACTGTGCAAAAGGAAAACTGCAAATAATAGTGAACCCTATTGAAATAAATGACTTCTGTTGGAAGTTGACCATAGAGTCATGCTGGAGAACTTAGAGATTCCTAGAAAGAACATATTTTTCAAACATGAGCAAGTGAAACCATAGGTACCAGTCCCACAGATATGGGGCTCATATGTTATTTCCACTAATTATGCCTCCCCTCTGATTTTTTTTTAAAGGAGATACTTTTATGTTAGGCTTTCCACTTTTCAGTGACTTTATTAACTAACAAAATGTGATGATCTTTGCAATTCAACTACAACTATTGTACCACATATTGACTACTTATGTCTAATGTCTAAGCCTAAGTTATTGGATTGTAAAATTTGATATATTGCTTAGTTCAGGGGTCGGCAACCTACGGCCCATGGGCCGGTTCTGGCCCAGGACACCGGACTTACCGCCTGTCCAGCCTGTTTTTGTTGGCGTGCAACCGTGCGCGCCGCGGCTGGCATTTTATTCTCCAAAATGGCGGCCGCGATGCGTTTGCGCATGTGCAGGATTTGCCGGCCGCGGCGCGTGCTGTCGCGCGCCAACAAAAACGGACAGCAGTGGAGGAGGCGGAGGCGCTGCTGCCTCCGCCGCTGCCTCCGCCTCCGCTGGAGGCGGTGGCGGAGGCGGCGGAGCCGGAGGCAGAGGAGGCGGCGGAGCCGGAGGCAGAGGAGGCGGCGGAGCCGGAGGCAGAGGAGGAGGCAGCGGAAGCGGAGGCGGCAGCGGCAGAGGAGGCGGCAGGGGTCCGCCTGGGCCGGTAAGTCCGGGTAGCCTCCCGGGGGGACCCTTGGTCGCGACGGGCTTCCAGGAGGCCCATCGCTGCCAAGGGATGCGTCCCCGCGCGCACCCTCCACCGACGCGCGTGACCCCCCCGTACATGCAGCCGCCGCCACGCCATGTACAGCGGTGGCATGTGGGGGGGCTGCACGCGTCAGTGGGGGGTGCGCGTGCGTGTGTGAGCGCGCGCGCGCCGCCATCCCCCCCCCCCCCTTGGCCCAGCCGAGACCTGGGCTATGGGAGACCGGCCCAGGTCTCCAAAAGGTTGCCGGTCCCTGGCTTAGTTGATAGTACGGATGTATTTATTGGTGAGGGAAGAGAGGAAGGCATCTTTGTGATTCAGAAATGAGTAAGAATAGGTTAAGCTATTCTTGATTAACTTTTCTGCTTGAATGACTTGGCTCTTTTATTTCTGAAAATGCTATTAATATTCAATATGATGATTAGAAATATGGTAAAAATAATACTGGGTCAACTTAGTACTTTTCTGGGAACATACCAGTGGTGTCATTAGGAGAGTGCAGGGCGTGTGGACCGCACCAGGTGACACCACAGAGAGGGGATGTACACCCAGTGGGGTTAGTCCCTTTCTCACTTGTCTGGAAGCTGTTCAAGACTCCAGTTAGGTCACTGGAGGCCACCTATCCTAGCAGTGGGGGCTGCTGGGGGGCAGTGTCTTTTGTTTGAGGTCCAGCGTGGCTGCTCTTCTCTGCTGCTGCACCAGACCCCAAATGGCTGCCAGAGGCTGAAGCACCCTTCACAGCAGCAGTCTTGCTGGGGGGCAGGTTAGCAAGGCAATGGGAGGGAGGTTGGTTGGTGGGGCAATCTGCTCCTCACTGCCTCTTCGTTGCACTCCCTACACCATGTGACACCAACCACAGGGACCCTACTGATTCATACTGCACTCACCCAGCTGCAAGAGTACTGTATGCTATTCTTACATCATGGATGAACACACAGCTGTGCGGTGGGTGGGTGAAGATATCCCTGTTTTCCTATTTATCTCAGTCCTTCTCCTTTTTATGTTAATGATGTTTCCTCTTGCTCTGTAAAGGGACAGTACAAATAACTCAGTGCAACAAAGACAAAGCATCACAAAATAGTGTAATGCCACTACTGTAGAAGATAGGTACTAGCATTTAATTTCAAACTGCCTTGAGTCCCAACTTTGGATAAAAGTTAGGGTATAAATAGAGATAACAAGAACTTTCTAAAACTCTAGCTTAATGCTCCTTGTTGCAGTGGCCTTGGTGTTAGAAAAAGACCATTTCCTTACAAGTTATGTGCTAGATATGGCTTTGTGTTGAGGTAGGTGTAAGGGGAACTGGATGCATTTAGCAGCTGAATGACCTAGTACATTTTCTGCATGGGGAGAAATCAACTAGAATTAATAAAATATCAATCACAAATTGAAAATTTTCAGTGAGCTTAATGGTACCTATTCTTTTTTTTTTTTTTTTTGCAAGCCAATAAATAAAGTAAACAGAAATAATGTATTAATGGGTGAAGATATCCCTGTTTTCCTATTTATCTCAGTCCTTCTCCTTTTTAGTTATACCCTAACTTTTATCCAAAGTTGGGATTCAAGGCAGTTTGAAATTAACCAGGTACTCGGTTAATGAACAGGTGAGGGAAAGTGGGCGGAGTGGCCTTGGTTCACAGAAACACCTTAACCTTGACCAGAAAACCTGTCAGGAAAACAGCCCACATTGAGTGTATGTACCTTAGCCTGAAA
>CM034701.1:106724872-106736959 GCA_020142125.1 Phrynosoma platyrhinos
CGCCGCCCCGATTGCCGAGCAGAGGGGCGGGTTATAAATAAAATTTTTATTTATTATTATTATTAAGATATTTGGGTAGCATCAATGACTCTTTCTATATACTGCTTGTTTTGGAACATTCATTGGGCCACAGAAAATTCCATCTGTCAGTTCCATTTGCCTTCCAGATGTGTTCCATTGATCTGAGGTGATTACATTTTGACGCCATCCTTGTTAAATATTTCTGTAGGAAAGATGCCATTGGTTGTTACCTGATCATTTTCAAAGAAACCCTTGTGGGAGGTTGTTCTACTGGTGAGCAGGGTGATGTGCAGCATGAACTTTGTGGTAAAGCACATGCTCTACAGGCATGTCTCAAGTTCAGTCCCTGCCATCCCCAGCCAGGGCTGGGAAAGACTCCCATTTGAAATCCTGCAGAACCACTTCCAGTTATTTTACATGTTTACCGAGCAAGAAGGACCAGCAACCACTGTTGCTTGACAGTTCAGTGCCACAGTACTTTACCTGTACAAAAGCTATCAGGAGGCTTGCAAGCTGATGATATCAGTAGTATCTGGAAACCACTGTTCAAACTGGACTCTGTTCCCCTCCTTTATCATTACTTAAACATAAAATGGGTGGGGAATACTGCATAAAATTATTTTGGGATGTGTCTAGACAGCCATTATTCTGTGTTTGCCACAATGGACTTTATGATAAAGAGAATGGTAATAAGACTGGTAATAATTGCTTCATGAATGATTCCCACCCTGTCCCATCTAAAGACTTTAAAGATATAGCTATGTTAGTTTGGAAAATCAGTATGCAACGGGATTTTGTAGCATCTTTGAGGTTCTTTGCAACTGAGGGCCTTTGCAGACTGCCAGAAATAGTGCAAATTGAGTCCACTTTAAGGGTTAGGGTTAGTGCTAGGGAATCATGGGAATTGTTTTTTTTTTTCTAAGACATTGAGCCTTCTCTGTCAGAGAGCTCTGGTGCCACAATAAAATACAGTTCCCATGATTCCCTAACCGTAACTCTTAAAGTGGACTCAATTTGCACTATTTCTAGCAGTCTGCAAAGGCCCCGAATGAATGACGCTAGTAGCATGAACTTTCATAGAATTGAGCTTACCATTGGCCAGCTCAAGTCTACGAAAGTTCATGAATTAGCTTCTTTCTTTCAGTTAGTCTCAAAGGTGCTACAAAATCCTTTTGCATACTGATCTAAAGACTTTGTGATTCTTAAGTGTCTTTGCAGATCAGTGATGGAAATCTCTTCAGACCCTATTTAAACCATATGTAACCTGCTGGAGAATCTCACCTATATAGTGATTAGAAAAAGAAAGTAAAATTAATGTTATTGTATTTCAAAACCTACATTTCATATTAATTATCATAACACATTTTATTTTGTTCGCTCTTTTCGGCTCAGTGCCTAACAAGATAAATCCTTAAACATGACTCATGTCTTTTCAACATGAGGTTTATGTTGGCTTGCATTCATGGGAAAAAATACTTGGTCAAAAGAAGAAGGGATGAAGAGTTATTCTTTACATTGTAACCATAGTTAGAATGGCTTTTGTACAAGGGATAGTTGATAATTGGCTGATGTGATGTGGAAAATATGCACTTCCTTCTCACTTTTTTGGTGCCCCTACTTCAGCTTTATCATTTAAACCTTGTTTGTGTACTGCAGTTTGTCTCCAAGAACACTTGCTGCAATCGAGTCAACATGCAAATTAAAGCAAGATTCCTTTGGCCTGCTGTGCAGTCTTAGAGTTTGAGCAAAACCATTTACTACCACAGATGAGGAGGATTAATTTCTAAAAGAAAAATAAAACAAAGTAATTGTGGGGATTGGGTAGGCAGCAGCAAATATCTTTGACAGGGCAATGCAACCCTATCCATTTAGACTTAGAAGAGAGCTTTGAATTTTGTTGTGCAAAAGAAATTAATTGCATTACTTGTTTGAGACTGACAAACTGTGATGCATTGTGTCACTTGGCTCTACTGGCTCCCAAGGACTCCATTATATTCCTATTTCCATTCCTTCTTATTTGAATTGTATGTTGGAGGAGTCGGAGTCTTGTCTCTTAGTAAAGAGGCTCTTACATCTTCTTATATATATGCATTGTATATTGGCAGAAATTAATTTTTTTTTAAGTTAAACAACTTGTGTGGCCCTATTCCTCCTCTTTCCATTCAGTAATACTGGAAAGAGAGTGACATAATGTGAGGTATGAAGTCAAAACTTTCTTCCCCCAACCAGGTACCTTGTATAAGGAAGAAAATGCAAGAGTCTCTATATAAAGAGACAAAACTTGCCCCACTAGTAATGAAAAATAGCTAACAAACATTACTTACTGTGCCCGCACCATATGGTTGCACCAAAAGTAACTTGTTACAAGTAATGGCATTTTGTGGAATGAATTAGTTCCAAGCTGTGACTGAGATGTAAGTCCTACTGAATGCAGTTTAACATTCTGAGGTGTGTAAAAAAAGCTGGGAATCATGCAGCCCTCCAGATGTTGAACTACATCTCCCAGCAGCCCTAGCCATCATAGCCAATGACAAAGAATGCTGGGAGCTGCAGTCCAACAGCATCTGAAAGGCCACACAGTTCCTACTGCTGGCTAAAAGAGTGAAGCCTAAATGTTATTGTTGGTGGTTGTAGCAGTTTCATTGCTTTATTTCCTGAATCCTCACACATGTGGCCCAATAACTGCATCCATATACAGTCAGCCATATGTGTCCATGGATTCAGTCATCCATACACACACACACACACACACAAAAAAAAAGCAAACCTTGATTTTGCCATTTTTATATAAGGGACACCATTTTACTACAACATTGTATTTAATGGGACTTGAGCATCCATGGATTTTGACATCTATGGGGGTGCTAGAACTAAACCCTAGTATAGCACAGGCTGCAAGTGGCCACAGTTTCTTCCTTGTTTGAATGGAACTGAATGGAGCATTCAGAGGAATGCAACATTGCTTCTTTCATATTCCCTCCATTTTCTTTAAAAAAGGAGAAGAAGAAAAGAATCCTTCAGAACCGCCAAAAGCAAGCCCGCACACAGTGCAGCTCACCAGCCACATATGTCAGCTTTGTTGATAATGTTGTATGCGTTCAAGTCATTTCCAGCTTAAATGGCAACACTAAGGTGAACCTACCCCATGGTTTTCCTGGCATAATTTGTTCAGAAGGGGTTTACCCTTGCCTTCCTCTGAAGCTGAGAGAATGTGACTTGTCCAAGGTCACCCAGTGGGTTTCCATGGCTGAGTGGGGATTTGAACCCTGGTCTCTAAGAGTTGTAGTCCAGCTCCCAAACCACTACACCACACTGGCTCAGAAACGCAGGGCCTTTGCACACTGCTAGAAATAGTGCAAATTGAGTCCACGTTAAGAATTAGGGTTAGGGCAGCAGCCATGAACTGTATTTTTGTGGCACCAGAGCTCTCTGACAGAGAAGGCTCAATGTCTCAGGGAAAAAAATTCCCATGATTCCCTAGCACTAATCCTTAAAGTGGACTCAATTTGCACTATTTCTGGCAGTTTGCAAAGGCCCTTAGTACTCTGTATGCTTGAGACTATTGAAAATAGTGGTCTTTTAAAGCAGACCACATTACTGATGGATCTGTCCTGTTTCTAAGGACTGAGGATTGTGTATCTCTCAATGCCTGTCCAGCAATAATGAATATTCAGTATGTAACACATGTCATTGCAACAAAATTGAGTGGTGGTGTGCTGGTCACCAACTTCAAGGAAGTGTGATGTAGTGGTTAGAATGTTTTACTAGGACCAAGGAAACCTACTGTAGATCCAGGTCTTCGCTCACCCATAAAACTCACTGGGTCATCTTGGGCCATTCATTCTCTCTCAGCCTACCTTGCCTCACAGGGTTATTGTAAGGATAGGAGGAGATGAGCTTTATGTGTCGTCCTGAGCTCATCAGGCAACAGGCAGGATGTAAATAGAGCAAATGAATAAAATAGAAATAAAGTGTGGCCTTAAGGTAGCCACCTGTCAGCCTGTGTGGAGAAGATAGTTCTCTGTTTGGAGGGAAACAATCTGTTTGAAGGTGTGAAAGGGCTGCCCAGTCCAAGTCCAGTTTACAATAAAGGAATAGGAAGAAGTGAGAGCAGCAGCCATGAATTCGCTCATCAGCAGTTAGCCCAACACTTTATTAGCACACAGCTCAGCTGTTCATTGCATTCCCCTCAGTTATAGCAGTTACACTTGAATTTGTATTTATATATGTCAGTTAGCATTTGCTAATTCTAAATCAATGTGCGTCTTCTTTTCTTTTCTTGGCAATGTGGTTCTTCCCTTTTGGCAGTTTGTCAGTGGCTACCCCTGTGTGCCCTCAGCCAAATGCTTGCATTTGATTGTGAGACATATCACATCAAAAACAGCTTCTCTTAGAAACGTTTGATGTTGTGAAATATTTCAGCTTTTGTTGGGTTTTAAGTCACCTTCCTACTCTGTTTGTTTTCTTTGACTGAAACATTATCCTTTAACTATTCCTTGACATCTGAGTTTCCTGTAAATCCTGCCACATCATCTTTTGCTGTGGTTTTGCTCTTAATCTGGGCACTCATTTCTTTTGATTCTGAATATAACTATTGTCCCTGAATGCATGTTTTAGCATATTCTGCATCTTGGGGACTTTTCTCACGGTCACAGCTATTCGCTCAGCATTTTTGAACAGGCATTTTTCTTTCATGGCTAGAAACAATGTCTTGTGGTCTTATTTTGATATTTTCAAGGGAAGAAATGTAACAAAATATGTATGGCATGTATTTTCTCCATTTGGAATAAGGGGGGTGGGGGAGAATGGGTTCCAAGCTTTCAGCCTCTTTGTCCCATAGGACTAGAATGAGAAGCTACGTTACAGTTCTTGTGTATGTTTTTGAGTTTATATTGTCTTCAGAGCATCTTAGTATAGTTTAAATGGGTTGTGGATAATAATAATCTGAGTTGACGTCTCTCTTAGAGTGTTCAATGTAAACAAACCCTTGCTTATAGTGGTGCCTGACTCATGTTTGAATTCTGTGAGTATTCCTAATGAGTCTGCTTGGAAACCACTTATTTGCAACTGGAGTTCAAAATGTGCTTGTGGTGGGAGCAGTACATCACAAACACAGACCACGATTTTATATTCCACTACTCTGTCCATTTTAGGAAGGTCTGTGGTTGTTTGCAAAATGGCAGTTGTCTTGTGATGATCTGATGAAATGGGTAATTAAGATTTTGGAGTGGGCTGAAATGACCCTGCTGCCCCAAAAGGTCTCTGACCATAAACAGAGTTGTGACGCACAGTAGCATTTCAGGCTGCAGCCCTGTCTCAGTTTGCAAATAGAAGATGAACCATGCCTGGCTCTTCATGTTTATTCTACAGTATGAGGCATCTGTAGCTGCTACATATCATCTCAACTTAGAAGCAAGGCTAGAGTAATGGTAGGGTAAATTAGGTCAGACTAATGGGAGATCAAATGTCCTCCTTTATACTCCTTACACTATAAGACATAGATATTTGGAATTATCCTTGCTCTCTGTTCAAAAAAGGGGAGGGTTTTTGGGGCTGCTTCCTATACTTCGTTTAATACCAGAGCTTGGAAGAGTTACTTCTGTGGATTATAATTCCCAAAATCCTAGTCATGCTGCCTGGTGGATTCTGGACATTTAGTTCCTCAAAGTAACTTTTCCAAGCTCTGACTATAGACTGCTAATTGTTTAGAAGGCTTTCATATTGATTTGCCCAAAGATTAAACCAGGGGTAGGCAACCTTTCCCCTTTAAGGGCCGAGGGACTTCAGCTCCCAGAATCCCAGGAGCTATTGGCCAACATGGGACTATTGGCCAACATGGCTGAGGCTTCTGGGAGCTGAAGTCCCTTGGCCCTTAAAGGGGAAAGGTCGCCTACCCCTGGATTAAACACACTGGATTTGTATGAAACCACCTATAAAGCTACTCAGAGTGGGTCATTTAAACATAGCAAACATATTTTCTTATCACACCGAAACCAAAGAAAAGAACAGGGTGTCTTGTAGCAACAGATCTTTTGTGTCATAAATGACTATGAACTAGCGCTCACATCCTTTTTGGTGGAAGCTTATGACACAATAAACCTGTTAATTTTTAAGGTGCTAATGTTTGCTAGTTTTGCTAAAGCAGGCTGACATAGCTGCTTCTCTGGAAGTTCAAATCAGAAAGGAATGTCACGTATGGATAACTGCCTTTGACCTCTTGCTAGTATTACCTAGCTGTCTCCCATTGACTGCACATGCTGGACAATTGGCAAAGGAAAACTAGTGAGGGAGAAAGCCTGAAGCAGAAAGTTCCCTAAAGCGTGGGAACTGCACATGAGAGAGGATGATGGTGCTGATTTACATCACAGTCTTTCCTTCAAGAGGAGGGCAAGTCACAAAAGGGCATTCTATAGAAAGCAACTGATTACATGCTGAACACTAAAGGAATGTTTGTGTTCCTCCTTTTAGATTAATATAGCTCTCTTTTAGCTCAATTTGCTTATTGGGTCGACCACTTCCACTTGAGACATCTACAGTTATTAAATGCAAGTTAAAGAATTATGTTTGGAAGCCTGAAGCATGCCCTACATTTTTCTTTCCCTGAATCTGATCATGGTTTGTTTTTCTTTTTAAAACAATTAATCAAATGCATTCTATTCAGTGAGATAAAAGGCAAGGCTAACACCACACACATTACACAGGGAAATATTTGTTAAGGAGCCTGCATTAATCCTTATTAGGCAAGGTCAAGCAAGTCAAGCAAGTAGACTCAAGCCTTGGCCCAGAGCTTCCTGTGCTCTTTAGTTCATTTCAGTGGATGGAAGACTCCTTTTACAGTTCTCCCCTTACATTGAAGCAGATGGGAAATCACCTTTGGGCAAGGACATTCCTTTCATCTACTATTACTTCCACATTGTTACTTACACATGCATTTCAACAAATTTATTTACTTATTCAATTCACCTTACTTTTCCCCAAGTAAGGTTTAAGGTAAGTCACAAAAAATAGTACACAAGCTAAAATGAAACATGAATAAAAATATAAAAATAGACAATAAAAAGAAGAATAGAGGACCCATCCAAGTTAAAAGCCCCTTCTGCAATAAACAAGGTTCATCACCAGTGGTAATGATTGCCAGCAGAATAACAAGGAAGAAGCTTACTCATCTTATAAATGAATGCTGAAAAAAAAGAACAGCAAAATCAGAAAAACTATTAAGGAAAACCAGAAAAATTTACATTGCCTTATCTAAAGTTTTCAGAGGTGCCAAATGATAACTGAGGTGGGAAGTCAGAACTTGGAAATTACATTTTAGACTCTAGCTCCCCGAATCATCAAGCCATGCTGGCTGGGTAATTCTGGAAGTGAGAGTTCACAAAAGCAATTTCCAGACTTAAGCAGAAGAGAAAAAAGATCTTCCAAGCAGGAACTTCCAGAGTGTGGGTATCATAACTGAGAAAGCCCTTTTCACATGCTCCCTGTAACTGTGGCTGGGGATTAGTCAGGAGATACAAGGGACTCTCTCCTGGTTACCTTACATGACAAGAGGATCCTGCAGGTGTTCCCACCCCAGATCTTTTAGGACTTTAAAAGTGATACATAGCAGTTTAATAGCACCCTAAAAGCAGCCACATGCTCCATAAAACTGGTCCTGGTCAGCAACTTCTAGTTAGTGCCTTATAGCTAGCTGCAGTTTTTGAATTGTTTTCAAGGGGAGACCCACAAGGAGTACTTTACAGTTGTCCAGTCTTGTGTAGCTAAAAGGCATGCATGACTGAGGCCAAATCTTCTGTTTGAACAGAATCATTTGGTACTCTAGTCAAAGTTGGGCAAAAGCACTGTTGAACACAGCCAAGGGGATGGCAACCCATGGAGAACAGCTTACACCCTGACCGCTAAACATGTAGTCTTCTTGCCCAAGAACACTGCTTATTTAGTTTATGTTTCAATTTGTTAGCCTTCCATCACAGCATAAGTAGTCCTAAGATTTAGAGAATTTGTTAGCCTTCCATCACAGCATAAGTAGTCCTAAGATTTAGAGAAAGGATTAATAGTTATATCTCTGTATTACTATGGTGGAGTGTTATGGGGTTTTCTTGTTTTACTTCGTTCTATTGTTGCATTTTCTGGATTCATTTCATATACAGTGTCTGGAAGTTGCTGGAATTCATGAGGGACTTGTTCAGAGCATTGTAAAGGCAGTTCAAGTCATCAGCGTTCAGTGGTTACCTCCTTCCATCTCCCTCCTTCCCCCACTTATACTGAACAGATTGGATCAGCACAAGGCTTGGAACAAGTAACCTCAGATTTTGGTGTGCCTGGCATGCCATTATTGTGTTTCACAAAGATAATATGATTACTAGTGCTCAATGTGACAACATGGTCCTTCCAACGCATCCCACAGAATCTTGCTTGCCTAGTCCCCAGCTGTAACCAATCAATCATTTCCGAGCAGAGAGTGTGAGATCCTTCGTAGATTGGGTTGCTTCTCCCATTTTGCTCCTAGGAGGCAGGTAAACACAAAAACAAAAGATCTTTGCGGCCCCCAAGTGGGAGGGGCAACCCAGGAAAGGTCAGTTCTTTTCCTGCCTCGTTCCTAGTAGGATATGGAAATTATTTTCTCTTTGATCATCTTTTCGACTTACCTTTCATCTTGCAATGGAGAACCCTCTTTGCCCCAGCCATTCCTCTGGGCTCTGATAGGAATGCTGCTGGTATCAGAACCAGGGTCAGCAGAGGGAAAGATAACCCGGCCAATGGAGGAGTTTCCCCTTTGGACCAAGGAGGCTTTGTGCTCCTGCCTCACCCATCTTGGATCGGGGGCCAGGGAGGTGCCGATAGATAGGGTGACAACGTTGGAGCCCAGGGCCATGAGTACTGAGGGTGCCACTTCCCTACCCCAGCCAGGTCCCCCTGAGTTGTCTTCCGGGCCTTCCTCACTCAGGAGGTCCCCCATGTGTACTGGACCCCAGGAAGCCAAATGGTGGGAAGTTGGGAGGCGGAGCAGGGCTCATGGAGCCCAGTCACCCAACCAGACCTTGAAGGGGAGGACTGGGATTCCAGTCTACCCCACTCCCTCCCCGAATGTGTGGCACATAGTTCTGCCATGGGGCTGACAGCTGCAGAGGCGATGAACCCAGACAGACTGGCCTCCCAGGTCATCCCAACCTGTGCCACCTTGGTGGCAGCAGATTCAAGCAAGGGGGCAGCACGACCCAGGGAGGATGGGACCTCAGGCTCTGAGGGGGCCGCGAAGACCTGTGTGTCATCAGACTGGACTCGGTGCTGCCTCCTTTGTCCCCAAAGTCAATTCTCCTTTCCACTTAGCTCAAGATGTTGTCCTACCATCCTTCTGCCCTAGACCAAAGAAGGAGCTAGAAAAGATATGGCATACACTAGATGTCTGTAGGGCAATCAGAATCTACGTAAAGAGGTCTAGGCCTTTTAGGGCCTCAGAGGCCTTGTTCATCTCCTTTAACATGGCGTCGAAGGGGAAGAAGGTGTCCTCATCTATGCTAGCCAGGTGGATCTGAGACTATATTGCCGAGTGTTACTGGTCCCTAGATCTATCACCACCAGAGGGGGGTTTGGCTCACTCCACCAGAAGTACAGCAACATCAGCAGCATGGTCACCTGAGCTCCCATGATAGAGATCTGCAAGGCGGCCACTTAGAAGTCTCCTTCCACCTTTATCAGACATTACAAATTGGATCTCTACCAGTCGGCCGATGTTGCCTTCAGGAGGAGAGTCCTTGAACAAGTGCTCCCAGGTTCCTTTTCTGGAGCACAGCACTCCCCTCCTAGTTGAGGGGGGCTTTAGTAAATCCCAGTCTAAGGAAGATTTCACCCCCTCTGCTGGGAAAAGGAATGTTGGTTCTTACCTGATGCACGCCCATTTCCAACGGAGAGGGTTTGATCTTCCTGCTGCTACAGGAACTCCAAGCCATTTGTCATAGGTCAAACGGGGGACCTTACCAGCTCCCCTGCTTTTTTCCTTTCCTCTCTTACTCGGGGTCCTTTTTCTTTCTTCCTCAAGTCCAGCTTTCTTTGGCTGGTTAACAACTGACCTCTCCTGGGTTGCCCCTCCCACTTGGGAGCAGGGAAGGTTTTTTGTTTTTGTGTTATGTGACTTCTAGGAGCAAAATGGAAGGAGCAACCCAGTCTAAGGAGGATCTCACCCTCTCTGCTGGAAATGGACGTACATCAGGTAAGAACATAAACAAGTAAAAATATTTGTTCTAGGGCTGAAGAAAAACCCAGAATCCAGACTGGGATCCAAACAGCAGTTGTGATAACACCTTGGCCTGGAATATCTTGCATGCATGAGGGATGAACTGTCCTCCTTTAGTGTGTGTGTCTGTGTGTGTGTAACCCAGACTGTAGCTTTAGCACTATTAGATGCTGATTGAATAGCAAAAGTTCAATGGATAACCAAGTGTCAGAGGACTGAAAAACAACACCTAAGTACTTAAACCATTTAATTTGTTCAATGTTTTGTCTTGTTATGACACATTTAGTTTGGTAGGAGCTCTTGGTATATGCTGAAATTAAGGGTTAGCAGATTTTCTTAACAGTAATCAGTAATAATAATAATAATTAAATTTATTTATATCCTGCCCTTTGGGGACCCAATCCGGGTGGCTTACAACAATAAAATCACATGAGATATCCCAAAAACAATCCCTCCCCCTTTAAAACAGTATTAAATCAGATAACAGTTAAAATTACAAATTTAAACAGTTAAAAGTTAAAACAGTTAAAACATACTACAAAAATAACACGTTGGCCTACAGCAATGTTCTTCCTCCATCCGTAGATGGGGCCATGCAGAGAACATTGCGGGTGGAGATGCCCGAGGCTGGGATAATTAATCTGGAAAGGCCTGCTGGAAGAGATCTGTCTTGACAGCCTTTTTAAAGCTGTCTCACGATGTTAACTGACGGATCTCATCCAGCAGGTCATTCCAGAGTCTGGGGGCAACTTTAGTAAAAGAGAATAGAGCAGCATCATAGTACTGTAAGGCAATACAGTACTGTTTCCAGTTTTGGAGCATGAAAAACCTCTGAGGAGAAAATTGAAGAGAGATCATTAAGGTACATGTTGAATAACATGAGTGCAAGAATACAGCCTTGACACACTCTCTTTTAACTAGGATAGGTTTGGTTGGCCTACTCTGTACACCACATTTCACATATACTGTAGAATTCTGATATAAGTTCATGATTAGGAGAAGCAGTCTTTTATCAATAGAAGAGAAAAAGACGTTTGGTCCACAATCTTATCTCTGGGTATTGAATTGAAAGATGATTTCAAATCTGTGAAGGCAACGCAGAGGTGGAGCAGATGGGCGCAAAGGAGCGGCCCAGGTCTGCTCCAGCCAGAAGTGGGTCTGAACCCCACCAATTGCACAGTCCACTTTGAAAGTGGGCTGTGGCTATGAGTTGGGGTTTCTTAGCTTCTTTTTGCTCTGTGCAGCTTTGGAGTGGCTTCCAGCTGCTTTGGAGGCATGTGTCATTTGAACTCTATGCCTCCAAAGTGGCTGGAAGCCACTTCATTTGGCCCATCTGTTCCAGGCCATGGAGATTGTTACTGGGTAAGCTTGTGTATTTCTCAGATAAGTGGTTTAGGACCAAGCAATGGTCAAGAGTTAACCTGCTCTTTCTAAAACCAGCCAGCTCATCTCCTATGATATTTTCATCCTCAATCTAGCTAACAAGCCTGGATTGCTAAGGTATCAGATGTAAAGTATCAGACATAAAGTTTTCTTACTACTGAAAGTAATTGAATGAGCCGGTAATTGAGAGTAAGTTCCTATCCCCTTTTTATAAATAGGGATCATGATATCCTAGGACCAGTTTTTAGATACTTGGGCAGTCCTGCTAATTTGGGTGAACAGGACTTCTAGTGAGGGTGTCAACCATGTGATGTTAGCTTTCAAAAGCTCAGGCATGATTGAATCTGGACCTGGAGCCTTTCCAGATTTAATCTGAGAAACTAATGGTCCAAAACACACAGTGGAAATAATCCAGTTTGAGATCGCTTTAACTGCCCTGGCTCAATGCTGGG
>CM034701.1:106737059-106763704 GCA_020142125.1 Phrynosoma platyrhinos
TCAAAACAAACTTTCTGTCAATTTTTTTAAAAAGATAATTAAAACTTTATGATACCCCCCTCATAATTTGTTTGCTTAGCTGCTCTGATGGGTGTTAAATTCCCAACATATTGCCATCTGAAGTTTAGAAGAAAAATCCCAAACATTAGTTCCAATTACAGTAGACTCGTTGAATTAATGAGAGTTAAGGCAATTTGTTGTTGTTATGTGTCCTGAAGTCATTTCTGATTTATGGCTACCCTAAGGCAACCTATCATGCAGTTTTCTGGGGCTGATGGTGTATGACTCACTCAAGGTCACCAAGTAGGTTTTCAAGGCTAAGTGGCAATTGAATCCTGATCATCAGAGTTGTTGTCCAATGGTCAAAATACTACACCATGCTGGCTCTCAGTTAGGGCAATACTTAGTCCCATTGACTCAGTGGGTCTACTTGAGCTGGGACTAACAATTGGATTTAGCCCCACAAATCAAAGTTGCAGCTCTTAAAAGACTTTTTCTTTTTGTTCCCTAACAACTGATTGGGTGAAAAAGCCATTTTATTGTAGTCTTAGGAAAGTGCTGTGGTTAAAATTAAGGGAATTTCGCAAAAAAGATAAACAAACTTTTTTGAATGCAAAAAGTGACTTTCTTTGAAAAGTGTTCCGCAAATGAGGGAAACTGTAACTATTCTGCTACATCCTCCAGGATGGAGGAACCTGAGAATGAGTGCTAACAAACACATTTGCACTTGGCCAAGGTCAAGGACATCAGGCGGGTTGATCTTCCCATTTCCAAACTGCTATGCTGCACAAGGCCATGGCTTTTTTCCAGGGCTTATGTATGGTGTGGAAAATGTAAGCAGAGATGTACAACAAGGAGCCTAGTTGAAAGTGGTTGTAAAGAAAGCTTCCACACAATTTCAGAAAGAAGGCAGCTGTTAGGCACAATAGCCTTTTTAACAGAATTGCCTTGGCAAATGGCCTTGACAGGATTCCTGTGTGGTCAGTAGAAATTCAACAGCCGTTTCCCCCCCACACACACACACACACCTCCTGTGCCTTCAGGTTGAGGAGAACTGCTTGCTAGGTAGCTGTTGAAGGACCAAAAGTGGCAATTCCCCTGTTAATGCGCTCAGGAACAATTGTGTTTGGCAGATCTTGGCCTGAATGCCATTACATATCCCAAGAACATTGGGAATAGGAAGTACTTTTTGCCGTTTTGTTTAAGATAGACATATGTATCAAGATGTATGAGCTATTCTGCTTCTAAATCATACACATCCCATTGTGGGAGAGAGGTTCACATTTCCCCTCTATGTGTTGCACTGGAAATGAAGTTCATTTGTCTCCTCTTTGATGGATAAGATGCAGAATCTCCCTGTGGACCCTAAAAACACGAGAAACATCCAAAGGCCCTTCTGGCCCAACACTCTCTTCCTGCAGTCGCCAACTAGATGCTTTGGGATGCTCATAAGGAGAACATAGGCTCAACAGCACCACTTCACTTTCCTACCTGTGTTCTCCAGCAACTGGAATTCAGAGCTGTTTTGCCTCCAGTACTGGAATTAATATATGGAGCTCTTGACTACTAGCCTTTGTTAGATTTATCCACCATGAAACTATCTTATCTTCCTTTAAAGCTGTCCAAATTGCCTGTTGTTGCTGTTCTTGTTGCTGTTGTTGTAGTATGCTTTCAAGTTGTTTCTAATTTATGGTGACCCTAAAGCTGTGGGGTTTTCTTGGCGAGATTTGTTCAGAAGAGGATTGTCATTGCCTTTTCCTGAGGTGGAGAGTATGTGAACTGCCCAAGGTCACCCAGTGGGTTTCATGGCTGAGGTGAGAACTGAACCCTGGTCTCCAGAGGCACAGTCCAGCGTTCAAACCACTACGCCATGCTAGCTCTCTCCAATTTGGCTGTAGTGAGTTCCATTGTTTAACTATACACTTCATGAAGGAGTACCACTCCTATGCATCATGAATTATTGGTTTTTAAAAAATGTACTAATGTCAGTTCTTTCCTTCTCAGCACTCTCTCCAGCTGCTCTCATGCTGTTGTGGCTTTGCTGTATCCTTTCTCCTGGCAACACACCTTCATTCCTGTCCTCCCTTCTTCCATGATTGACATTGTGTGTTGCCCTACTCCATTTCTGGTTGGATTATTGTCCAGCTCATTGCCCAAACTAAAGGAGCTACCAGTAGAAGAGGTAAGATTAGAGCCAATAATGCACTTTGTATGCTAAAGGAATTTCTCAGGAGAGAATCTGACAATAATTTGAACCTTTCTTTGTAGCTGAATCTTTACTTGTAACATACTGAAGGGGCTGCTGGTGCTTTGTCCCTCCTCCTTCCTTTAAAAAATCAACCTATAATGGTTGAACAGACCTTCCTCTCTCAGTGTGGCTGCTACCTGATAATGTAGGTTTGGGAGGGCATTTACAATTGTGGCAAAACTGCCATGATTGTGCCTATGTAGTGTTAATGACTATGGAGCAGTCACAGATCCCTAACACTAGTTTATGAATCCATAGCTGCAGTACTGAATGTTAGCCCTTAGGTTTTACATGTCTTGGCATATTTTCTCCCAAGAGACAGAAAGGCAGCAAACAATACATTATTTTGCCATTTAATATGAGAATTAAAATAGTAACACACAACTGAGGGGTGATATTATTTCCAAATGCACACACTGTTCTAGGTGGACATACTGGCACTGTGTTGAATGGAGATCAATACGATCAAAATGCTGTCACCAACATCTCTCCTATTTGGAGTTGGATTCTGTGATTCTATTCAGAGCTGGATTCAATTCTCTTTTGCATTGTTCCATCTACCATGAAACCAGCTCAGTCTGAAAACTGCAGTAGTAGTTCTTGCATCAGTAGTTGTTATTAGTCCAGGGCAGGGGTAGGCAACCTTTCCCCTTTAAGGGCCAAGGGACTTCAGCTCCCAGAAGCCTCAGCCATGTTGGCCAATAGTCCCATGTTGGCCAATAGCTCCTGGGATTCTGGGAGCTGAAGTCCCTTGGCCCTTAAAGGGGAAAGGTTGCCTACCCCTGGTCCAGGGAATTGGAATCAAGAACTACTGAGGTCCTGATAGCGCTGTTCACTTTTGAGGTGTCATGATAGCAGGAGGAGAAGCAACTGGAGTTGAGATGCAAAGTAGGGCTTCATCTCTGCCCCACTCCCCTTTTGCTTTCACTTTTCATAAGATATTACTGTTAAGAGGCTTAGTAACATATGCAAGGACAGCTTCATTAGTTATTAGAGAGGTTAACATTTAGACCCTACCTGATTCTGGGAATCTGTTTGTAGAAACCACTTGGATCAACAGAATAACATGCTTAATAATAATAATAATAATAATAATAATAATAATAATAATAATTTATTTATACCCCGCCCCTCTGTCGAACAGTCGGGGTGGTTTACAACAACAATTAAAATTATACAGACTAAAAAACCCCCAAGACCCCACCCTCCCCCATTAAAACAATATTAAACTAGACAACACAGCTTAAAAACAGGATAAAATGAAATAATTGAAGGGACTATACACAAACAAAGGTAGTGGCGAGCCAAAGCTAAGAGATGGAGACGCACAGCTCCTGAGGCCAGGATCTAATCAGGAAAGGCCTGCTGAAAGAGATCTGTCTTCACAGCCTTTTTAAAGCTGCATAAGCTCGTAATCTGACGGATCTCGTCCGGAAGGCCATTCCATAACCTGGGGGCAACTACTGAAAAAGCCCTCTGGGAGGTTGTAGACAGCCTTGCTTTTACTGGCTAGAGCAAATTCCTCCCAGAGGACCGGAGTGTGCGGGGAGAATTGTATGGGAGGAGGCGGTCCTGAAGATAGGTTGGACCCAAGCCATTTAGGGCTTTAAAGGTAATAACCAACACCTTATACTGGGCCCGGAAACTAATAGGCAGCCAGTGGAGAGATTTTAATACTGGAGTAATGTGGTCTCTCCTGGATGTTCCCAAGACCACTCTGGCTGCCATATTTTGTACCAACTGAAGTTTCTGGACCAAGCACGAGGGTAGCCCCATGTAGAGCGCATTACAGATGAGAGATTACCAGTGCGTGCATCACAGTCTCAAGGTCCCTTACTTCCAGGAAAGGGCGCAGCTGGCGTTATCAGTCGAAGCTGATAACAGGCACTCCTGACCGTCGCATTTACCTGATTAGTCATCAGGAGCGACGAATCAAGGAGCAACCCCAGACTGTGAACACAGTCCTTTACAGAGAGTGTGACCCCGTCCAAGACTGGAGGTTGCAACCCAATTCCTGGTTTCGGGGCCGCTACTGTGAGTACCTCCATTTTGTCTGGATTCACCTTCAATCTGTTTTTCCTCATCCATCCCATTACAGCCTTAAGACATTCATTGAGAGGAGAGACGCCATCAGGAGTTGAGGCCGACGATTGAGACACGGAGAAATAGATCTGGGTGTCATCAGCATACTGATAACACCCAGCTCCATGACTCTGAATGATCTCACCCAGCGGCTGCATATAGATGTTGAACAGCATCAGGGACAGAATGATGCCTTGTGGGATGCCACAGGTAAGCTCCTTTTTACTGGAGCAACTGTCCCCGAGCAGCACCCTCTGGGACCTGCCCAAGAGGAAGGAATAGAACCACTTCAGTGCAGTGCCTCCAATTCCTAACCCACTCAGGCGATCCAAGAGGATGCTATGATCTATCATATTAAAAGCCGCTGAGAGGTCTAGAAGCACCAGCAGGGTCACACTACCCCTGTTGATGATCAGACGCAGGTCGTCGGCCAAGGCAACCATGGCAGTCTCAACTCCAAAACCCGTCCTAAAGCCAGTTTGAAATGGGTCTAGATAATCGGTTTCATCCAAGATTGCTTGGAGTTGAAGAGCAACCACCCTCTCGATTATCTTGCTCAAAAATGGTAGCAAAGAGATTGGCCTGTAGTTGTTCACATCCAGGGGGTCCAGGGACGTTTTTTTCAGAAGCGGCCTAACAGCCGCTTCCTTCAAACAAGTTGGCATATGACCTTCCCTGAGGGTTGCATTGATGATGTCCGTGAGGAACATCCTCGATGCATCCCCCCCCCCCCCCCCCCCCCCGAGCAGCCAGCCATGATGGGCAAGGGTCGAGAGGGCAGGTCGGTTTCTTTACTCTACCAAGGAGCTTGCCCACATCATCGGTACTCACAGATTGGAACTGATCCAGAATAATTACATTAACAGAGTTGCTGGACACCTCATCAATTGTTTCTGTCAGAACACTGGTGTCTAAGTTGGCTCTTATCTGAGAGATTTTATCTGCAAAAAAGTTGTTAAACACGTCACAGCAGGCCGTTGTCGGGTTAAGCAACGGGTTCTGCACAGGTGGAACCTGCGTCAGTTCCCTTACCACCCTAAACAGCTCTACTGGACGGGACTCTGCAGATGCAATACATGCAGAACAGATGGATCTCTGTGCTGCATGTATTGCCTCTTGATAGGAAGGACCAAAGAAAGACCCTATGACGAGTCTTGTCAGATAAGAGTCGAGTTTTCCACCAGATGCGCTCTAGTCGTTGCTTTGAGTTCACTGCCCTCAGCTTTCACTTGTGCTTGTTAAGCATTTAATTCTGTTAGTTTCTATGGAAGTGAATGTGCAGGACATGCCACACACTGCAGGATCAGGATCATTTCCTCCCCCATACCTTATTGGTGCAGAATCAATCTCTTTGGGTCCACATGATCATATATTGGAAATGTATTGTCAAACAAAGCTTTATTTAGAGCTTCCCTTTCTAGAAAGTCAAATAGTGGTAATATGTTTCCAGACATCCATATAAAACCTTTCTGTGTTAATTCTCTTTAGGCATTGATGGTGAACCTTGGATCAGATCGTTTCATCAGACAGGTACTACATGTTTTTGTTTAGTGCTTTAAAATGAAGACCTCTTCATTGGCTATTGCAAAAAATCCCGAGCAATACTCAATTGTGAAATTGCCCATCAGCTGAGAATGAGAAAATCTGGTGCTGGTGCTGGTAGGAGCTCATAAATAAACACTGTTCCATGAGGAAATGAAGGATATTGCCAAGACATCAGGCAAATGTATGCCATAGGGCTAGGATGGGGAACCGCAAGTCCTAATGTCAAATCCAATCCTGGGACTTATATCCAGCCCTCTGGGTTTCCCCCTTGGACAGTTCCCCCTTCCCAATGACATGTGTTTGGTGGCGTCTTGACTTCTGTATATGTATTGTTGTTGTTGTTGTTGTTGTTGTTGTGTGCCTTCAGGTCATTTCCAACTTAAGGCAACCCTAAGGCTTCATGGGGTTTTCTTGGCAAGATTTGTTCATTTGCCATTACCCTCCCCTGAGGCTGAGAGCATGTATGTGACTTACCCAAGGTCACCCACTGGGTTTTATGGCTGAGCTGGGAATCAAATCCTGGTCTCCAGAGTTGTCCAACACTCAAACTACTATGCCATACTGGCTGTCTTGTATATGTCCCTCCCCCTTCTAAAAGTTTGATATATCTTTCCTAAGGCTCAGTTACTGGCAATAAGAATTTAAGTTAAAATATGCTGCGCTTGGTACTCTCACCATTTTGACTTTGGCCCTGACCACCACTGGAATGTGGCCCTTGAGCTTATCTGGAGTGAACTTCAGTCCTCAGGCTGAAAAGGATTCCTCACCTTTGCTGTAGGATGTTCCAGTGTTCTGTTTGCAAGATTTGCTGCCAGGATAGAACAGCTGCTTGTTTATAATTCACATTGTGCATTACTGTGCTGCTTGAATGTAATTGAAGCAATCTTGGTGTGGTCAGTTCCCCACAGTTCATTTTCCATTCCAATGTATGAGCACATCCGCTGAGCTGCACTGCGGTCTTAGACTTTTTTATGCAGTTGTTGTCCTGGAAAGCCGGTGGATGAGCTGATAGCCAAGGCAAGGGAGAGTCTCAAGGTCCTATTTACCAATCCGAAGGGCAGCCAGCGAAGAGTCAAACATGGTCCGTACATTGAGGGTTTCAGAGTAACTGAGAGACAAGACAGTTCAAGGTCCAGGGATGTAGAAGTCCGAGAGTAGTCAGCGGTCCAAAGGTCAAGGATACCAGGAGTCCAGGATAGTCAAGTGTCAAAGGTTCAAGGCAAGGAACAAGGAGAGCCAGAGGCTTTCGCCAGGAAGCTCAGATAACATCTGGCACCAAGGCAATGCTTCCCCACTTAAATCCCCGAGCTGCCAGAGCTCAGCCAGGGCTGATCACCCTGATGACCTCGGCATTTTTCATAAAGCCTCCTCGAGTGCCGGAGGCCTGCCCTTTCGGCTCTATGCTGGCTAAAGGTAGGCATGGTCCCTTGATCCTCCTCCATGTTCGATGGCTCTGTCGTTGGAAGGCTTGGCTGTGGAGCCTCTTGAGAAGCCACAGGCTCTGCTGGAGGCTCTGCTGACAAACAGAGCTGCTAGGGCCGAGCTGGGGCTTCTCCGCCGCAGACTCAGGACCCGGAGGACATTCTGACTCATCCTCCTCATCCTCGTCCAGGCAGGGCATGACAGTTGTCACATAGATCTTCCATTTAATAACAATGGGTATACTACACATTGTTGGATTTCAGCAGCAATTAAAGTTCTATTCTTTGAGAAGCATTTGCCTTAGAAAAGATACTGATCATGGATCTCAGGTCCCCTAGCAAGTTTTATTATTCTGTACAGTCATCCCTTTGACAGCTCCAACTTCACTGTCCTTCCTTCCTACAGTGGAAACACTTTGAAACAGCATCTTCCCTCCATTCTTCCTGTGCTTGGACAAGGAGGGCAATGGTCAAGGAGCTGCAGTGGGGGAGAGGGTTGGAATGGGCCTCCCTAGACCTTAGTGATCACTGAATAGTTAGTTCCTCTCATGAAACTATGAATTGGCTCCAGCTCTCTCATGCATGTGCATGAAGCATGTAGACTGATTGGGATTAATGCCCTACAGAACCGTGGTGGTGTACAATTTTCTGTGCTTATCGTCAATCTGATTTCTGTTCTTACTAAAATTGCTATAAAATTGCATCCAGCCTGAAAGACATATAAATGTTTTGTAGCATTTTTTACAATATGCATTGGTATTAAATACCTAAGCATTCTAAAATGTTAAGGTATAAAATTAGAACTGGAAATTAGCATATAAGGAAAACTGAAGTCCTGGTTTTATTTTCCCTTTTTCAGATGGATGATGAAGACACACTTTTGCCTAGGAAACTGCAAGCAGCTCTGGAGCAGGCTCTAGAGCGGAAGAATGATTTAATAAACCAGGATTCAGACAGTGAATCAGATGAGGGTAAGAGAGATTGGGAACAAATTGTGTTTACAGCAAAGTATTTGCGAGATAGGGAATAACATGTCCTTGGAAGCTAAAGAGGCAAACAAGAATGTTATATGTAAATGGATCACCTTATTGCAAAAAGTATATTTTTCAACATTAAAAATACATTTCGCAACAGCAAAAAGTGATTTAATGATGACACATATTATTTTTCAAAACATTATCATACATTACTAAGCATTTGATTAAGTAAGAATCCTAGGCCAGCTATTCTGGGGAGTCACTTCCATGAGTATGTTTCTGGCAAATTTATTTTGTTTGTGAGATTTTAATTACAAGCTTGGATGCTGTGATATTCTCAAAGGAAAGAAGAAACTGCATTTGGTTCAGATAATTTGTTGAGCTGATTTCAACCATTGTAGCTTCCCTAGGATAGCACCAGATAATATCAGGCTGTACCTGTTTAGCTTCATATGTTTAAAAGGCTGTAGAATTGTTTTAATATCCCTTGGGCACTCTATAGCTGCATGCTGTTTGGTTTTGCAGAATTTGGCACTGCAATTTGTTGCATAAATATTAATAATAATAATAATAATAATAATAATAATAATAATAATAATAATAATAATAATAATAATAAAATTTATTTGTACCCCGCCCAATGGATACCCAATCAGGGCAGCTCACAATTGGTGAGATTGTACTATTTGCAGCAAGTAAGTCTTTCTAGGACTAAAGTGTCTATCTTTTATCTTTATCTAGAGCAAGAGAGGCAAAACTCAAGATCATTTTTGCACTGCCTTCATTTGACGTTGCTGCCACTGCATCCTCTGATGGTGTTGTAACTTTTGCAGCCCAAAGTGGTGATGTTCCCACAACCATTGACAAAAGTACTGCTTGGAATCAGTGGTAGCATCACCAAAAAAAAACCTGGATCTTTTGGTTTCTCTTCCCTTCTGGAACAGAAAGAGACTCTCTGTCCTGTAGACTGGCAGAGCTCTGTGATTCAGGATTGTACTCTGGCATATTCCTACACCATGGCAAGCCAGTACATGAATTTGGTGGGCAACTATACCAGCGGCTGAAATTTGGTAGGAGCAGCAGCAACTTCAGCAATGTGAGTTCCAGGGGTAGGATATACAACATTGCCTCCTTGACCCTAGGATAAAGAGGCATACCTGTGGCAAAGAACGCTATGGTTCCTGCATTGATGATGTCTTTGTTGATGGAGTCTTAAAAATTTTTCTAATCAAACAAGCTTTTTCTTGGTTTTTGGAATTCAAAGGGCTTCTTATTAAATTGATTAATTTTGTTAATCAACCAGCTAATTCTATTGTGAATGGGATATGGAAGGGATTTCTTAGCTTTGTCTCCAGAAATAATGGAAAAATTGAAGTCATTTAAACTGTGTGCATTTGGTTTGACATTTGTACCAGCTTGTCCTGGTTAAATTATTTATGTGAGAGAGGGAAGATCTCACTGGCCCAATTTGTATGAAAATTAGCTTATAATTGAAGTTTTTGTTTGTTTGTTTGTTTTGTTTTGTTTTTACTTTTTTGGTGTTAGTGCATTGTAATTTCCTCAGACAAAACTAATACACTACATTTTTTTTTGACCCAGAAAGAAACAAGTCAGATTCTGAATCCATCTGCAAATTGTAGTTTAACATCCTGGTTTATTCTAATTTAGTATCTATACTCTCCCAGTTTAGATGAAACAAGAGACTATAGGGATTTATTGGTACAGGTAGTTTTCAGTTGTGGGAAATCGAGTGGGAAAGAGGAAGGACAGCATGAGGACAGAATATGTGGGCACAAGGCTTGAGTGTAATAGAATGAATTAAATCTATCTCTTAATGATGAACAGAAGTATTGCTTATATGGAATTACAGGAAATTTCAACTACAAAGGGAAATGAGGAATCAGAAAATACATATCCAGTTTTATTGTGCAGTTTTGGGTATAGAGTGTCTCTTCTTTCTTGCAGAATGTAATACCTTAAATGGATTAGTATCTGAAGTTTTCATCCGTTTCTTTGTGGAGACCATTGGACATTATTCCCTTTTCCTAAACCAAAATGAAAAGGCTGAGAGAGTCTTCCAGAGAGAGGCCTTCCGTAAATCTGTAGCTTCAAAGAGCATCCGTCGTTTTCTAGAGGTCTTCATGGAATCTCAGATGTTTGCTGGGTTTATCCAAGATAGAGAACTGAGAAAATGTAGAGCAAAAGGTAAGGCACCACTCACTTACCTGCAGAAGAGAGTTGAATTTTACTAATTAATACACCTGAATACATGTTTAGCTGAGGAACAGAACTTGGAAAATCCCTCATGCTGGTCAGGGGAATTCCAGGAGTCATAGTCTAAGAGCCTTTGCAGACTGCTAGAAATAGTGCAAATTTAGTCCACTTTAAGGGTTAGGTTTAGGGTTAGGGAATCATGGGAACTGTATTTTATTGTGGCACCAGAGCTCTCTGACAGAGAAGGCTTAATGTCTCAGAAAAAAAACAACAATTCCCATGATTCACTAGCACTAACCCTAACTCTTAAAGTGGACTCAATTTGCACTATTTCTGGCAGTCTGCAAAGGCCCTAAAACAGTGATGGTGAACCTTTTAGGGCTGAGTGCCGAAAGTAAAGGCCTTCCAGCACCGGGTGTTACCTGGTGTCAGAGGTAGGACTTCCTCCCCCTCTCCTTCTGAGCCTTCAGCTGCCTCTCCAGAGTCAGCTGAAAGCCCCCCCCCCCCCGGCGGGGGGTCAAGGAGGGAAGAAGAACAGGCATGTGCCTCTTCCTCCTCCTCCTCCTTCCACCCTTTCCCCAAACTTCAGGTGCCTCCGGAAAGGCAGCTGAAAGCCGGGGAGGGTCGGCAAGGAACAGGCACACACCTCTTTCTCCTGCTTCCTACCCTCCACGTACTGGGGAAAATGGCTTCACGTGCCATCTCTGGCACACATAGGTTCGCCATCACAGGGCTAAAAGGTAACTTTTCCAAGCTCTGTCATGAAGGAAAGCATTTAGTACATCAGCAAAATTTATGCTTGTTAGTTGCCTTGGCCAAATCTCAGTGCAGTTTCCATCCTGATCTGTAGTATGGACATATTAGTACTGTGCTACTTACAAGATTTGAGACTTTAAAAAACACTGTAAGCATTACTAGCAGAAATATTCAGCTTTGCAAGGGTGAGGAATTCCTTAATTCCCATTCTGTCCTGATATTCTTTCTCTTTCTGCCTGCTTTCTCTCTCCTCTCCTTTCCCTTTCTTCCTGATTAATCTTTCTCTTCATCCTGATGCTTGTTCATCCTTTCTCCTGCTTAAGAGTTCAGGGAACCTGTGAAGCCCTTGGAGGCTCATTGGAGACATGAGTATCTTTTACCTTCCTGCAAGTTTCTCTCTGTTAGGGAAGATTAAAGAAGTTTGCCACATAAAGACCTACAATTATAGTGCAGCATGCAGCCAGATTTTAATGAATTAAAATCAATCCATTTTAAAACAAATTAATCAACAGGTGCAATCCTGTGCATCAGTGCCACATTTCAGGTGTCTTGAGTTTCATTGTCTACTTCACTGAGCGATGGAGTAAGCAGACACACCCAGGCACACATACTCTTTTATTATTATAGATTCTGTAATTACTTAATCAAGTCTTTATCTGCCTGCAGTTGGAAGTATGGACATTAGAATGGTAATTATATCTGCTGGAGGCATCTGGTTTGAAAAAGTATTTTGGAAAAGTTCCACAAGCCACTCAAAGAAACCCAGTTAGTAGATAAACCTCAATACTAGGAGAGGATCCAGCAAACTCTAGTAACTTGGAAACAATGTAGGAAACATTTTACCAACTAAAAAAGTACAGTTACAGATTTATCAGTTTTTCAGACTTGTTGGAAGGCTTACTGTTTGGACTTGGTATGACTTAGTACTGTTTTGTATGTCTGACTAGATAAATGCTGGAAAGAAGTGAACAAAGTGTGAAGCTGCTTGCTAAGGATCAATACTGGTGTCAGAAGGGTAATTGCACAACAATGCCATCTGCTGGGGCTCTAGGTTGACTATAGTTCTGCTTTCTAGCTCAGGATAAAACATAACACAAAGCAATAATAATAATAATAATAATAATAATAATAATAATAATAATAATAATAATTTATTTATTTATTTATTTATTTATTTGTATCCCATCCCTCTGTCAAGCTTTAGAAAGACAAGGGGTGGAATAATTATTACAGCATTTTCTCTTCTGAATACAGATAGTCTGCTTTGAATATGAGGCAAGAGAGAAAGAAATTGAGGTTTCTTAGTACTTTGGCCAGATTATACAGGGGTGCCCTGTAATGGTAGTCAGGTCATTAATGCTTCATTCAATAGAAAGTAATAATGTCTTCTGGAATGAGGTGGTAAGGTTATAATGGATGTTCTTTGTTTATACTCAAAGATTAATTAATGCAGATTTCAGATGTGCAGACAGCTTGCGCAGCTTCCCCATCTGAACAAGCATAAAATAAAAACATGAGGTGTTTGTGAGTCCACCATCCATGGTGACCAGATGTCATCACGGCAAAGGAGGACAAGGTACCACAAAATGTCCGGCATTCAAGAAAAATGTAGGACATTACAAAATAAAAGCTAAAAGCACTAATATAAATATAAAACCTTGCTTCTTAGTCATGCTCAAAATGGGGGACATTTTGGAATCCCTCCTAGACAGCAGGCTGAAATGTAGGACATGTTCTGGAAAAGAAGGACATCTGGTCACCATGACTACAGAGTTATAGCAGTATGATTCAGTTTTAACTGTCTTGGCTGCATCTTGTGGAATCTTGGGATTTGTAATTGAAGGAGGGGCATGTAGGATCCTCAGCCACAGCGTTCCTCTAGTAGTACCTCTCCAATGTCAGATCCCAGGATTCCACAGGAATTAGCCATAGCAATTAAGTGGAATTCTAGTGCTGTAATTGGGTGGTGTAAAATGGCCCTTAATCTTACCATAATGGAAACATTTCACAGACTCTTAAGGGAGTAAAAAACCCAGCAAATTGTTTTGTGTTCAAAGCCTCCATAATCATAATCAGAAAGGACGCTTGCTAAATATACTATAATATGTCTTGAATGTTAAGAAACAGAATTAAGCCAGTGTACCATTTTGGATTTCCTTCCACAGGAGGCTTGTGTGGCCCCTTCCTATTGTCATTACCCTGGTACAGGGGTAGGCAACCTTTCCCCTTTAAGGGCCGAGGGACTTCAGCTCCCAGAAGCCTCAGCCATGTTGGCCAATAGTCCCATGTTGGCCAATAGCTCCTGGGATTCTGGGAGCTGAAGTCCCTCGGCCCTTAAAGGGGAAAGGTTGCCTACCCCTGCGACAGGTTAAGATCTTTTTATTCACGTTGGCTTTTGGCAATGGACTAGCTGCTAATGAAGTAGCTTTCAGTTGGGGCTGCTATACTTTTCTTTTGTCCCTGATGTGTTCCGAAAATTGTTTTAAAATTGTTTAATATTATTTTTAGTTGCATTGACTGTGTTTTTAGTGATATCTATTTCTTAATGATGTTCTGAGCCACCTTAGAACCTAGTATTGAGAGAAAGGCTGGATGAAATCAACATACAATTAAATAAATGTGGTGTTTGTTAAAAGTTAAATCACAGCTTTTCATTTGGGGGTACAGCACACTCCAGAAACAAGGTTTTACATGAGTTTTGTTCACTTCCCATTTTTATATAGGTATGCTCCCTCTTTTGGGTTGTGACATCAAATAATTTGCATTTACTGGACACATTCTGCTGCTAGCAAAACTGCTGATTACATTTTGGGTATTATGCTGAATTCAACAAGAAACTGTTCTCCTAAGAAATTGTTTAAATATACTTGATTGTATTAAGAAGATAAGAAGGTGTTTGAAAAGGAGAAAAGGCTGATTGGTTAGGATGAAGGAAAGCATAGAACTCTATAAAGGACAGGACTTCCCAAGGGCTTTGAAAATACCCTTATAAAAGCAATACGGTGAAAAAGCTCTTTAAAAAGTAGTTCTCTGGCTGTGACAAAGACAAAAGACTTGGTTCTCCTGTCTCTTGGGAGAGAAAACCCAGTGATTTCTCTTTTATCCAATTTCCTTAGGACTCTTTGAACAGCGGGTTGAACAATATTTGGAAGAGCTTCCAGACACTGAACAAAGTGGAGTTAATAAGTTTCTACGAGGTCTTGGTAAGGAACTTGGCTTTGACATATTTGAGGTCTGAGTCTACACTTTTGTGCATATTGAGAAAATGGTAGAAAAAAAATTATGTTATAAAGCACATTCTATTCCTGTAGGCTATTTGACTGCAGCATCTGCTAACTATAGAAGAGGAGCAGGAATTTATTAAAAAGTAACAGAAGAGCTAATATTCCCAGGAAATTGCTAAACTATTTAATAGTGTTGGTGACACATTTTATTTCATCATGAAATGTGTAAAACAATTGCATATTTTAAATAATGGCTCTTGTTGGTCAAATGAAATGCTGAAAATGATGCTTCTACAGAACTGAACAAGAGTCTTTTCCCTGAGTATTTTCTTAAGCCCTAAGAACAGTGCTTTTGTTCTCAGCTTTGAAAGATCTGCCCAGCTAACAGTGTATTGTGAAGTAATTTGTCCTGGAATTCTGAAAGAAAATCATGCACATAAAGAAGGGATTTCAAAATGTTACTGCTGAGTGTGAACACATGGTTATGTATGCAGATTTTGCAAGCTGTTACTGCTTTTCTGGAAAAATAGACATACAAAGTATACAAATCTCTTCCCCCTGCCCCAACATTCTGTCTGTGTGACTGATCTGTTATCCAGTACAGTTAGCTTTTTAGACTTAAAGGAAGCTTTTGGTGCTGATGGTATGCATGCATTAGGCTCAGGAATAGCTAGCACTAATCCCAGGCATGCAACAGATAAGTGACAAGTCAACTAGATAGTACTCCCTCTACTCGAAATCTATTAATACTTCTTGTTAGCTGCCTTTGGACATACAAATTTATCTCCCTCCTGATGCCATTACCTCCAAAACTGTCATAGGCCTCATGGAAACAGAACATCTGAGGGCATCTGCAAATAGCCAAAATGTATGTAAATATTAGGTTATTTGGTTTCTTGATTGCACACTACATAATAGTTTATTTACATTATCTTCTTGTTTTTTAACCTGTTTTAATGCTATTCGTAAGCCATCCTGTGATCTCCTGATATAGGATGTGGTGTAAACATTTTAATAAATAAATCAAATAAATAAACTGCATCCAGTCATGCCATAAATATATCAGGGTTTTGCCTATCTCCTGTGGCCTGCTTTGTGATGTGGATAACTGTGGTGTGGGGAAGATTTTCTTCCTTTCTCATCCTTCCCCATACAACACTGATGTGCAGTAGCTCTCCAGATGTTGTCAGACATGCGCTTATTACCCTCACCAGTTGGTTATGCTGAATATCACACATTCCCTGTCACTGCTGCACTGCTTTTAAAACTCTGAGTAACCAGATAACATACTAGATGTATTGGGTGCCACAGCCTCTTTACAGATGTAGCGTTGAGGGCTGATGGCTTTAAATGCATGTTAATAACTGAGTGGGTGTGTGTCTCCTTTTTTCAATGCAGGAAATAAAATGAAGTTTCTTCACAAGAAGAATTGATTCTTTTCTACTGAGGTATTGATCCAAAGACTATTTATAATAGACACTGGGCACAGAGCTGCTGCCAGAGGGAAGAAAATGAGCTGGTCCAAGTTTAAGTGACTGCAAATACTGGTTGATGGTGTGCCAGCAAAATAATAATAATTATGTACTTGGATAGTTACTGTAAATAATGTGCTGTAAGTGTCCCTTATTTTTTTTTCTGTCAAGGGCATGGACGAGTGTGGTAATATTTGTATATCCCTGAAAATAACAGGTGCTTCTTTAGTACGAACTGAGTGATGCTTGGTGCAAACTAAATAGCTAATTATGTGCAGCTGACTGTCTCAGCAAAACCACTGACTTCAATGGATGTTTGTAAGAGCTCTGTGGTGAACTGTGGAAGTGAAAGAACTCCAGTATGAGAAATTAGGGGAGGGGGGGTTAAAAGAAAGAGGGCCCTTTTATACATACATACATACATACATATATATATATGACAGAGTTTATATTTTTCTTTAGATTGTCTTCTAATTCATTTTTCAAAGAAAATAGCCAGTTACTCTGTAAAAGGTACTTGATTCACAGTCACAGATTATCTGCTTTGTTTTAAATGATGGTCAGTAAGGTGTAATGCATCCTGCACTATGATTGGACTTTTGACACACAGGCTGCAAGTGATTCGGTACAGTCCGTCCTTTCCTAATGTATGATTTCTAATAAATTGTGTAAATATTTATGTCAAATATTGATATTTGTTGAATTCTTACCAGATTTTGGCTTCTATGTAATACCATTTGGAGTGCTATTCACTAACTACAGTTATTCACTAACTATTATTATTCAGAAAACATATCCAGGGTTAGCTGTGTTGGCATACAGTGAAGTACAAGAACATCCAAAATAAAGGTATTGCTGTTTGGTGGATTTGGGATGTTATTATACTTTATTACATTAAGCTGAGATCTTTTATCTTCAGCTCCCTCACTAGTCATAAGGTGCCTTGAAAAAGGCAGCTGGGGTCCTGCCATAACAGACTGGTTTCTTAGTTGGTTTGGGAGGTTTCAGGAGACATCCAGACAATTTTTATTAGTAAATGTAAATGAGTACATATAGTATTTCTCCTATGTGATCAAAGCCTGATCACAGCAGCTATATGGTTCTTGAAGGCAACTTATTTCTCTATCTCCCACGATTGTTCCTTCAGCCCTAACTATGGACACTTTTGCAAGTATAGTATTTACTCATACATCCCCTTCCCTTCCACACATTATGCATGAGAAATTGTAGCCTTGGGGTTCTCTTGCATTTTTCCTACTCATAAGAGTTCATTTACGATAGCAGTTAAAAATTTTTCTGAACACTTGTTTTTAGTACACTTACAGTTAATCATTCTTGTGTTGCTGGAGATCAAATACTGGTGTATAGCATTGCCAGAGTGAAAATTGGATACAGCTTTTGTACCTTTAATGGTTCAGCAGAAGGGGAAAATTTTGGCAGATGCTGCTTGTTACCTGGTTGCATGACAAGCAACATCTGCCAAAATTTCCTTTTTTACACAATCATTAAAGATATAGGAGCTGCCTCTGTCCTATTTTGCCTGATCATGCAGGTTGGTGGAGAGGTATTCTGCTCTTTTAACTGCCCTTTTCTCCATTCTTGGGTTCAAGGGTGATCGCTGTTCTCTGGGATTGTTTTGAAAGGTAATCCTGAAGCGCAGCATTCTGAAAAGGTAAAATGTCCCCTCAGTAAATTCTGATTGTACTTGTAGACTAGAGCCTTGGAACACTTGAAAGATTAGCAAGCTTTTATGTATGTAGTCCATTTCATCGGATATATTCTTACGATAAATCTGTGCTTTTGCTGCAATGGGCTAAAATAGTAACAGTGCCCTTCAAAGTATTTGCAAAACATATCATAGTTCTCCACACGTGCAAAAGAGCTTTCCTATCTAAACCAAAGCTTTCCTCCAGCTTTATTATAGTGTCACAACCATACTTCAAAAGCAAAATATGTCAACTCTCTGGATGTCTTCAAAAAGAGGCTGAACAGCTACCTGCTGGGGATACTTTAGCTGGCGATTCTCATTGAGCTGGAGTTGAACTCAGTGGTCCATGAGTCCCCTGCCAGATCTGATTCTGAATACCCCATTCACCTTTTGTGTCCTTAACCACTTCATTAACTCTAACATTAATCCTACAACTGAGCACTAAAGTTAGAATAATGCAAACCATTGTATTCCCATCACCATGTATGAGATGCAAGAGCTAGACAGTGAAGAAAGCCAACAGAAAGAAAAATTCATTTGAGATGTGGTGTTGGAGAAGAGTGCTGAAGATATTGTGGATGGCCATGAGGACAAAAAAAAAAAAAAAAAAAAAGAGTCAAACCTGAACTCTACCTAGACACAAAGATGACAAAGTACTTTGGCCACATCATGAGAAGGAATGACTCATTAGAAAAGACCGTAAAGCTAGGCAAGGTAGAGGGAAGCAGAGAGGAAGACCACATGCCAGATGGGTAGAACCAATCAAGGAGGCTACAGGCCTGAACCAGCAGGATCTAAGCAGAGCGGTTGAGGATAGGGAGGACTGGAAACGTCTCATTCACAGGGTCACCATGAGTCAAGGCAACTTGAGGGCATTTAACAAGGTGGATCCTCTGAAATCAATAAACAGTAATTTAGGCTTCATTGGTTTCATAACCGGATGAATAAAGTGAGAAAGGAGTGCCCTTTATTCAGAATTTTAAAGCTACAGTAGCCTCTCCCAATTCACAGGGGATCCGTTCCAGGACACACACACACACACACACACACACACACACACACACACACCCTGTGAAAATGGCGGCTCGCAAATATTCGAGCCCCATTGAAAATAATAGCACACATACTGCTATTCTATCCCTCCCTGCTTGTCCCTCCAACAAAGAGTGGGACCGCGAATGGGGAGGGACAACTGTATTATATGTATCTTGAGCATGGTAAAAAGCAAGTTGTGTCATTTGGGTTTTCTTGGAAATTCTTCCTTTTCTCCTGCTAGTGATATTGACTGGTGCCAAGGGAGCTTCCCCTCTGTCCAAAGTATAAGAAAAACAACATCCACATCAGGTTTTTGGCACGTTAAATGCAGAATAAGCACTGAATACCCCACAGGTAGCCATGCCTTCTTATCTCTGGAATCCAGAGAACCATGTTTTCTAACCCTGTGGCCACCAAGTGGATATAAGCTTTCACACACATCGACAGCACAGGAATGGAATATAAGTGCAAGTTAATCAGCTTTTATCAAGGCTCACTTCTTGGATTTATAGCCCAACTTTCAATATGCAATAATTGGTAAAATCTTACACATAAAAATAAAAGGGTGTAATAGAAAATTGTTAGGCAGGTTTAGAAACTCCTTTTTGACAGTTCTCCAGGAAAAATGTTCACACTAACCCTCCATCCCCAACTTGAAAAACAATTTATGGGGGTAGGTGGGAGAGCTGCATTTGAAAGTCATTTAAGGGGCACAAATTCAACATGCACAGCATTCCTCCAATGAAAAGGTAAAGGAAGGCCATACTGGTTAAATTTCTGCCTGTCATGTAGCTTTGCTAAAGGCAACATTGCATCCCTATAATTTAAATGATTTTTTTCTGATCAAGTCTTTCAAGTCAACATTACAATGATGGTCCCTGAGCCATTGGCTGTTGGTCCCTGCAAGTTTCCAGGAAAGAAAAACAACTGTAGCCAATGGGAACAAATACAGTGCCAGTCTGTGGCAATTGGAAAAAATGCTAGCCTGTGAGGCACCGCTTTAAACTGTCTAGGCTCAGGAAGGCTAGGAAAATTAAGGGCCACATTACCCATGGCTATACTGGTAAGTACTATAGATATAAAATCTGTAGAAATGTTGATGCTAAAGAGGGGAAATGGCATGAGGGGAACAAATATATGTGGTACTTTAAAAAATAAAATATTTTGTTGCTTTAACAATATAAACTGCACAGGGTATAATCTAGCTAAGAACTGTATTATCCAGCATAGTTATGAAATGTGTAGATCAAGCCTCCACATGTTTACTCAGAAGTAAGGCCCATTTTAGTGCAAAAAGGATTGTATAAAATAATAATAATAATAATAATAATAATAATAATAATAATAATAATAATAATAATAAACCAGCAGATGCAGGATACTTGCTTTGAGTATCAGTAAGTCATAGGAACTCCCAAGGTTCTTTATGCGCCACTTAATGAGGATAGCAGCATCTACAACCAGAAGTAGTGAGGCAGACTGAGCTGCCTGCTCAAGAAGTTCTCTTCAAGCCTATGGTATAGCTGAGAAAGCTCTCCGCACTAATCTCACTCACTGCCACCAAACATGAGGGCTCTTTCTAGTCCTCACTTCTGCCTCCAATGTCAAACCCTCTTCCTGTTCTGTAGTGGCCAACACTGGGGACCTCCTAGATATATATCTTCATGATTCCCATGTGAGATACTGTTAATCTATTTATTTACTTTTTTTTATATGCCACCTTTCTCCCAGGATGGGAACCAAGGTGGCTTCAAGAGAAAACTATTATCCCTACTATACACCACCTATTTATTAGCTGATGCCATTACAGATGTGCTTGAACTCAAGCTCTGTCAGTGTTCCCAGAGGCCAAAAGTATGTAATACCAAAATACTTTTAGCATAACTATTTAATACATTTAAAGCCCATATTCTCTCATCTCTTAACACAGCCCCTCTGTAACTCTCCTAACCGCACACACTCTTCACCCACTAACCCTGACAGACCACTTCCTGTCATTTGTTCTTGTATGCCTTCAAGTCAGACTTTCCAACTTATGGGGACCCGAAAGTAAACCTATCACCAAGATTTGCCAAAATTTGTTGAGGGAATTTGTCTTTGCCTTCCCCTGAGGCTGAGAGAGTATGACTGGCCTAAGGTCACCTAGTGGGTTTCCATGGCCAAGTGGGTAATTGAATACTGGTCTCCATAGCTGGAGTTCAACATTCAAACCACTATGTCATGCTGGCTCTGTTACACCACCAGCCTTATTCAAGTCCCCAAGCATTCCAACAATCACCACTCACTCCCAATATTCCATTCCTTTCCCCCTCAGACGGATCCTCTTTTATTACCTCTAATAAATGAATCACATTGGCCTTTTTAGCTGCTGCATCACACTGCTGGTTCACGTTCAAGCTTCTAACTTTGTAGCATCTTGCCTGATGTAGACTTAAAGAATCTAAACATTTTATGACATTTGAGTTTGACTAGTAAAAATATTACACAAAGGATTTTGGAACAAAAAGTCACATGAATACTTTCAGTTATATGATCACAAAACACAAGAAGCAAGTTACACAAAGCACATTATAGACTGCCAAGACACAAATCAAGTATAATTGATTTTACATAATTCTTCCCTCAAAAAATGTATATGAATAGACAGAAATTCCATTAAAATAAATGGAAACCAAGCAGGTTGGGATTCTATAGACCTTTTATTAAGCTGTCAGTTACATACATACACACACACACACCCCATCTGTATCACTGGAAGTTTGATTCCACTTCAAATTAAGCCTAAGCTTTGCCTCTTAGGGTACAACATTTGTTGCTTTTCTGAGAGTCAGATAACCCGTAACAATATCTGAGGGAAGCATCCGAATGTAGGCAAATTCCTCAGTGGTACTAAATCTCAGTTTGCTCTGTGGATCAGTGTAATTTGCAGGAAGTCCTGAAATATCAGAATATTTCTTGTGTGGTTTAAAAGAAGGAGGAGCATCAATACTGAAGTAATTTGGATCATTCACCTGCCATGGCAGTGTCTTTTCTGATGCAAGGATTTGTTTCAGATTTTTCCAGGTTCTGTTCTTCTTACCAGCTGCAGCTCCACCAATCCCAGAATGAATGAAGCTTGGAGCTTTAAATGGCAATGGCTTACTAGAAGTCTCTACTGATCCTGTGCTGGAATCAGTGTTCAGAGTTTTATTTTCATTTACTGTCTCTGCATTAGTATTCTGAAAGAAACTTGCACCACCACCCAAAGCTGTCAACCGCTTCTTCTTACCCAAGCTACCATTACCAGGACTGGAAGGTCGTTTTTTACCACGAACCCCTGATGCTCCTACCCCTGGTCCTGGAGGTGTGGCAGACAAAGGTGCTGGTGGCATCAATGTGGTTGATGGGGAAACAGCAACAGGACTTAAGGCTGCCATAACAGTGGCTTCCCAGGGTTCTCTTTCCTCCTATCATTTACATGTAATTCATGCCTGATGAAAAGGAGAAAAAGATATGCTATGCCATATGTGCAATGCTATGCCAGCAATACACATTTTAAATCACTATCCTGTAATTAAGCTCTTTTGATCTTCTCTGCCTCGTAACTACTTTAGCTATCCAAAGGTGCCAAAAAGGAGATAAAAAGTTTTCTATGATGGCAAGACATCATTCAATTTATGGCATTAAAACTGTTACTGACACATGAAATGCCTTTCTATGAGAACTATGTTACATGCTACTGCTAGCCTCAGTGTCAACAAATATTTGGGAACACTATGAATAGAGCCCAAAAATATTCTTCAGAGTGTAATCAGAGGATTTCAGATGCCACTCACAGATGCTTTGGGATTAGCACAGCATTTATGTTCTACTTTCAGTGAAGGGACAAATCTAGACAGTTCAGTTGGTCAACAAAACAATATAGGATAAGGCACAGGAAAAAAATGTGGGTTTTGCTAGTAGCTACTTTTTAAATACTTTAAAAGTAGCTACTTTTTAAAGGTAATATTGTGGCATCAGTTTGTGGTGGCACTGTGCAGCAAGATGCTAAGACAGAAACTCCCATCTATGGGCAAGAGTGAGGAATACTGGATAGAGAAGATAATCAACATCTGGAGGACTGCACTTTGTCAAAATTTGAATGAAAATTGTAACTGGTGCACATTCAAGAAACAGCTACCAGATGACTATCTTACATCCAAATGCTTTAGCTTCTTACAATGATACCTGACAATGCTCATAGGTAAGGACAGATATATCTAGGACATTTGACATTTTAATATAAGTGCAAGTGATTTAGTAAGGCAAATCCAATTGTTAATACTGCCCCTTTAAAATATATTCATTATAAACATCTGTTAACAAATAAAGGCTTGGATGAGAATGGAGTACTGGCCAGATTTTAATATTGTGTAGAACAGTGTAATCCAAAATCTATGTTTTTTTCCCCTCACATACCTAGCAAATATACAACATCAACAAGAGGGGTTACTTAAACTTAATTTCAAACATAGTTCAGTTTCTTCTGCTCACTAAGAAACACTGTTTATCTGGTACTGCCATTTTCTTCAGCTTTTGGACCTACATTTCCAAAATAAGCAGAATGGCTAGAAAGCAAAATGAAACAGTAAAGCTCTTGTGCAGGATATACGAATGAATATTTACAACATTCTTGGAAGTTTGTATTAGTCAGCATGCTTTTATTAAAAACAACTTGTGTTTGTTTCTGCTTACCTTCCTTTTAAGAACATGAACCACCTGAGCAAGGGCTATTTTGCTTCCCAAAGCCATAGGAGGTTTAAGGGAGCTGAGGTGCAGACTTGTGACAAACCTGGAGACTGACTCTGTTACTGAATAAACCAGTCAGTGAATAAAGGTCAGTGATTTCTCTCCGAGTACTATAGCACACTACGATGACTGATAACATCTAAATGTGACTCTAGTCTCGGTATATAGGTTCCTCATTTAGGTATACTCACAGTACAACAGTTTAATTCCACTTAGAATTATGTGATGTCTTATGAAACATGTTATTGTTCACTTTTACTTCTATTAAGAATAAAAATGTAATGAAAGAATTTTCACTAATGACAATGGAAGTCATGTTCTTAAAGCAAAATACTGACTGGGCAAACGTGCTCCTGGTGTTCTAGGGAATTGTCTCAGCAGAGTTGATTAAATGGTACTATGCTCTTCCAGCGTTATCCTGGCCTTCCAGATATTTCATGTTTGTCTAAAAGAAAACACGAACAATGAAAATGTACAGAATGTTTATCAGACTACAGAAACAGCACTATAATGGTCTGTGTACAAATGAAGCCACAGACTCTAGCATGCCAAGATGTTACACTTTTTTTTTAAAAAAAGGCCCGAAAATAAGCAAGTTAAACCTGTACTTAGACACTTAGAGGGGTTGCAGATTGCCAGAAATAGTGCAAATTGAGTCCACTTTTAGGGTTAGGGTATCATGGGAACTGTATTTTATTGTGGCACCAGAGCTCTCTGACAGAGAAGGCTCAATGTCTCAGAAAAAAAAATCAATTCCCATGATTCCCTAGCACTAACCCTAACCCTAAAAGTGGACTCAAGTTGCACTATTTCTGGCAGTCTGCAACCCTCCTTAGTTGATCTACTTACAAGATTTTAAAAATAGCAGAACAACATACCAAAAGGAAGTATGAAGGAAATAAAGGACTTTTTCATATTTATTTTTATAATTTCAGTACAAACTTACAAGCTTATTTGATTCTTTTATATAGTCATAATATATTCAAATAAAAATTTTAATCAGCACTTCCCATGTTTCCCTGGCATTCAGACCCTTCTATCTTTATCTATTCGTTAAACCATTTTGTCTTATTTTTTGTCACTATTGTCAAAAAGAATCTCTCAGTTCCTAATTCAAATATTAAATGTTCTGTTCGTACTTAAATTAAAACATCTCTTAAGCACCCCACTGCCTGCTTTCTTATTGCCACCTTTTTTTGCAAAACTCTGTCACAGGACACCACTCTTCCTGTGCTTTTTCCCCATATCCTTCTGGTTTAGCCAAGATATTAATTTATCAATTTCTGTCATGTCCATTAATTTCAAGGCCCAAGACAAAAGACTTTTAGATTAAGGGTAGATGGCCAACATAGATCCAAAACACACTGCAGAAACAATTCAGTTTGAGACCACTTTAACTGCCCTGGCTCAGTGCTAGAGAATGCTGGGAATTGTAGTTTATTGTGGCACCAGAGCTGACAGAGGCAGCTCACAAAACTACAGTTCTCAGAATTCCCTAGCAGTGAGCCAGGGCAATTAAAGTGGTGTTAAATTGGATTATTTCTGCAGTGTGTTTTGGACCTGAATCACAGAACAGGAGGGAAGTAGTTTAAAAAAGACCAATAATTTATTTTCGGTAGATTCCATTTTACAATGAACAACAGTTATCAGGAACTCTCCTGGTTTTTCCATCAACCAAGTCCAGCTTCAGGCTTATTGTCACTAAACCGGGTGACTGACTGCAACAAGCAATACAGTCCGTGAATAAAGGTCAGTTGCTACTTTCTGAGTACTATAGCACACCTAAAAAATGGACAATATTTAGATGTGACTCTAGTCTCAATTATTTACAGATGCATAGCTTTGACGGTTGGGATTCCTGATTCTGGGCATGGGTTACCTTCAAGATCTGCTGCCAGAAAGCAGGTGCTTCTTAACCCACTTGAAGCCTGAGTACCTTCATCGACGTTTCCCCCATTTCCATGTTTTCTTCAGCTATAGGATGTGATGCAAAGAAGAGAAAAATTGTTTTACTTATTTATTTCATTTCTATGTCACCTTCCTCCCACAAAGGGACCTGAGGCGGCTCACAAATAAAACCATTTAAAAGCTTTTCAATATAATAAAACCCAGTTAAAATCAACTAGCTAAAAGCAGTATAAAATTACATAAGCATACAAAAGTTGAAAAGAAAAGCCTGCTTGAATAAGTATTAGAATGACAAGGCGTTTTTGTTTTTCAGGGAATGTGGGACCACCAAAATTCCCTTATTCTAATGACGCTTTTAATTCTGTCCTTGATTATTTTTCCTAGAAAACCGGGAAATAATCCAGTTCGACACCAATTTAACGAACACAACAAACTACACTTCCCAGGATTCCACAGCATGCAGCCCATGCCCGTTAAACTAGTGTCGAACCGGACTACTTCTCCAGTGCGGATGCAGCCACAGTCTAAACACCGTTCCCTCATACTCACCGCTCGAAGAAAAGAGAGGAAAGAGGAAGGGGAAAGAGTTTTCTTCAAGAACCGCCTAGAATGCTCCTGAGGGGAGCGGAAATAGAACAGCACAGGGGAAATGGCGTAAAGCTGAACTTCCGCTTACTACCGTGAACCGCTAATGGCCGCCATTTTCCCAGCTCGCAGAGCTGCCGTGCCGCTCTATCCCTTTGCAACTCAGTGGTGACAGCTCCCCCTGTACTCGGTCTACTGGGCCATCCCCATGAGGGCGGGAGCCACTCGTCGGACCGGAAGTGATGTTGTAGCGCGCGCGGGCGCTCGAGGCCGAAAGAGCCGTTGGCTCGACTGCGCGCGCTCTCAGTCCGAGCGAATTTTACCGTGTGTCACCAAGTTGCTAATGACTTAAGGAGACCCTAAGGCGAACCTATCACGGGGTTTTCTTGTCAGGTTTCTTCAGAGGGGGGTTTGCCACGGCATCCTCTGAGGCTGAGAGAGTGTGATTCACCCAGTGGGTTTCCTTGGCCGAGCCGGGATTCGAACCCTGGTCTCCCAAAGTCCTCGTCCATCACTCAGACTCCTGTACCAACGAAAGCGAAGGACGGAAGTGTTTTTAAAAGCTGAATCCACACACTGCAGAAATAATCCAGTTTGAAACCGCTTTCACTGCTCCGGCTCAATGCTCTGGATTTCTGGGAATGTGTAGTTTTGTCAGCTATTTAGTCTTCTCTGTCAAAGACAGCTCTGGTGTCTCACCAAA
>CM034701.1:106779959-106791985 GCA_020142125.1 Phrynosoma platyrhinos
TGGAATATCTTAACTTTCACACTGCACATTTATAGCACTATGGTTTTGCTTTAACTGCCATGACTGTATCCTGTAAATTCGCAGGTTTGCAGTTTGGTCAGACTCAGAGGCATCAGAGGAGCTGTCTGGGTCAAGACTCTAAATACCCCTCCCAAAACTGCCAGTCCCAAGATCCCATTGGATGCAGCCATGAGAGTTAAAGGAGAATCACAGCATAATAATTGTGTAGTGAGAAAAGGCCTCTTGTCTTTTGTTGACATAAACTACACCATTGTTGAGGACAGAATTAACATATGCATGTTCCTAGCTGCATTCTGAAGTAGCTTCACATCCCTCTCTCATTCAAAATGACTTTAACTGAATTTCAGCAGGGAGAAATGTAAGCTACTACACTTAGGGAGAAAAAAAATGAAATGCACAGATGTGGGATGGAGACACCTGGCTGGACAATAGTACATGTGAAAGGCATCTAGACCACAAGCTGAACATGTCTTTCATCTCATGGCCTCCCTCTCTTTCAGAAATCTTTTTCCTGCTCAGAACTAAGGAGCTTATCACACAGGAGGGATCCCGTGCAAAATGGAATTTAAAACAGGAAAAAACCACAAAAGCGGATTGATTTTCACACAATATTGAGCATTAACGTGGACTGAAAATGGACAGAAAGTGGGAAAAAAATCACAAAAGCAGATTGATTTTCACATGACATCAGGGTTAATGAGCATTAACGCAACATTAACCCGGATATAAAGTTGACAAAATGCAATTCTTTTGACTTTCGTAAAATCCCGAAAGTAAAAAGAAATGCATTATGTTGATTTTCTGTCCGAGTTAATTGCTCATTAACCCCGATGTGTGTGAAAATCAACCCGCATTTGCGATTTTTTCCAGGTTTTAAATCCAGTTTCTATGCAGGATTTGGGCACTTTGCCCCGCTGTGATAAACTCCTTACTCAGACCAGTGTGATGCTGCAGCTTAGAAAGCCAATGCAATTCCTGGCTGCATCAATAGGAGTACAGAGTTTAGACAGAAGGAATTAATAGTGTCACTCTATTTTGTTTTGGTCAGCCCTCACCTGGAATACTGTGTCCAGTTCTGAGCACCACAGTTCAAGAAGGATATTGTCAAGCTGGAACATGTCCAGAGGAGGACAACCAAAAGAGTGAAAGGTCTGCAAGCCATACCCTATGAGGTGCAGCTTAGGGAGCTGGGAAGGCTTAGCCTGGATAACAGGTTCACTTCAACGTTAGGAAGAACTTCCTGACAGTTAAGAGCTGTTCAACATGGGAATAGGCTGCCTTGGAATGGAGTGGGATCTCCTCCTTTGGAAGTTTTTAAACAGAGGTTGGATGGTCCTCTCTCCAGCTTTCTGTATACCTGCATGTCAGGAGGTTGGACTGGATGGCCCTTGGGGTCTCTTTCCACTCTAATTCTATTATTCATATACTATACTGATTCCTGCCACTTTTGCTAGTGTTTTTACCAGTGTAAGTGTCATACTAATATTGCTTAATGCTAGTTCAACTTCAAGACCATGCTGGTTGAAATTTACTACCCTGGTGTAGTTTCATGTTCTTCCAGCATGAGGATCTGCTGCCAATCTGATAGCAAGCACTTTTAATCTGAGGATTGGATCACACTGTCTTGGATTGTGTGTGCCCATGCATAATTGTTATGTATATCCTTGGGCTTGCTTTTTCTTGCAGCATCCCTGGGCACCAAATCCCAAGGTGACTTTTTAAATCAAAGAGCAGCTTAGATAGTTCAATGCTGTAAGATGCTGTGGCCAAAACTGATTGGGAAAATGCAAACATGAGTATGGATCTGTTGTGCACATCTTACAATCTACCTGCCTTTTCTGGAGTGGAGAGGTGAGTCCCAGGAAAGCCTGACCAGCAGAGATGGTAATGACATTGTAAAACTTGCCCTGTAGTCGGTTCAGAAAATATCAGTCTTATGATCCATGCCAAAAGATTGGGCGGTTCCATAATACAGGTGGTGATATCACTTTCTCATTTTCTTTTGCTATAAATGGCTCACACATTTTCTTTTGCTATAAATCAGGAATAATTATGTAAACAAAAGAGAGGGGAGGGAGAGAGAGGGAGGAGAAAAGAAAAGGAGTCAGGAGAAAGAATGAGAAAGAATGAATTGACAGCAATATTCTCATTGGTTCCCACAAGGCACCAGGTGCAAATCTCTAATTAGTATGTCAGTAAAGTGAAGAGGAAAGAAAACACATCTGAATCTTGTACAAATAATGCTGCTCTGTGTGTTGAGCATCAAGACAATGTAGGTAGGCCTTGTTCCCACTATGATTTAAAGCGAACTGCTGATGGGGTTATATGACCGTTGTTCTCACTTGAAACCGGTTCCAGTCCTATTGAGCTTGGTTTCAATCACGATGAAGTGAGGCAAACGCAAAATCCCTCTGTTTCCTGACACTAGTTTTTTTGGTGATTCTTTTAAAAAGAATTGATTTTGAAGTGTGTTCAACAAGTGGGAACAATGGATCTGAATCACATCATTCTGGAGGGGAGGGACTAATGGTAGAGGGGTGTTTACCATTCCTCCTCAGTTTTTGGAAAATCAGCCATCCCCTCCCCTCTCAGCACTGACTTTGTGCTTGTGGTGTGACCTATGGGCGCATGATATATTTTTTAAAATAAAAAATTGACAGACTATGTGATCCATTATATTTGCCACTACTTGCAATTACAGGCAGACTGCAGCTCAGCAAGGCAAGTAGTTGCAAAACCAATGGATCACACATCCTCTCTTTCTTTTTTTTAAATATAGTTCCCAAGGAGAACTAAAGGGGAAATGGTGTGCTTGAGCAGCCTGGGTTGCTGAGGGGCAGAGGAGGGCAGAGTTGCTAAAGTCATCCTACTTGGCACCTGGAATGGCCCTGTCCTCACTGTATTGCGGCTTGCGTCACCAATGACATGCAGATGATTAACATGCATTTTGAAGTGGCCAAACTAGAGAACAACAATCATGCCAAAAAAGAAGCGATTACAAGGGAATAATGAAAAGATCCACTTTCATAGTGGGAACAATGGACCTTTTAGAATCAATTCACCGACACGGAGCGAAGGCAATCGCAAACCAGTTTAAATGTAAGTGGGAATGAGCCCAAAGAGTGTTAAGGTAGAACATTATCCTTTTCATGATAGTTATCTAATACAATCCCATCAAATGTTTCTGGGCATTAAATTTGTTAGATGTGATTGCATAGTTCTGACAAGAATAAGAATGAAAGATTAAATTATTTGGCTATTGTTTCCCTGAACAATTCACACTGTACTGGACTCAGGGATGACATATCGATGAAACAGATGAACATCTGTCCTGGCAGCAGGGCATTTTCAGGTCCTAGTAAGTTCTGAGTAGAAGTAGTTTTCTGAAAGAGAAGGAGGAAATTAAATGAAAGAACATATAGAAATCATAGGCTCATAGAGATGGGAGAGATTGCAAGGACTATCTAATCTAACTTTCTGCCTTGCAGGACTATACAACTAAAACACTCCTGAGAGGTTGCCATCCAGCCTCTGTTTAAAAATATCTAAAGATGGGGAGTCTACCACCATCCAAGGCAATCTGTTCCATTCTTGATCAGTTTTTAAAACATTCTTCCTAATATTGCTTAGGTAGAATCTCTTTTCTTGTAATTAGAATACATAACAAGTTGTAGTACAGAAAACAAGTTTGCACTATGTTCTGCATGATATTCCTTCAGGTACTAAAAGATGGCTATCATGTCACTTCTCAGTTTTCTCTTCTCCAGCTTAACTTATCTGGCTCCTTTGGCCATTCCTCAGAGGGTTTGGTTTCCAGACCTTTTATCATCTTGGTCTCCTCCCTCTTCTGCTTGTTAATATCCTTCTTGAACTGTGTTGCCTAGAAGTGGACACAGTATTCCAGGTCAGGTTTGACCAAAACAGAATAGAGTGGCACTGATAACTTCTCTCAATTGGGACACTATGCTCCTGTCGATGAAGCCTAGAATTGTGTTGTGTTTTTTGGCTGCTGTTATTACACTCATGTTTAATTTGTGGTCTACTACCTAGATACTTTGTACATGCATTTCATATGTATTGTACCTGATCCTAGAGGAGGTGTTCAGCTAATCACATTATGTGGAAGCAGCTGCACATGTGATATAAATTGTTGAGCAAGGCAGGAACACCGATCTCAGCTGAAAGGGAGTCTTATGATGTTTTCAGATGTGAGCATTAAGTTGCATTATCATGTAAATATAAAATTTTGACCTAGTTTGCAGCTGCTGTGAAAAAGACAAATTCTATGCTGGGCATAATTAGAAAAGAAATAGAAAATAAAACTGTCAATATCATGCTGCCCTTATGTAAACCTATATCACAACTACACAGGAATACTATGTGGACAGTTCTGGTTACTGGATCTGAAAAAGGATGATATAGAGGTAGAAAAGAGGCAAGAAAGGGCGCCCAAAATTGTAATAGGTACAAATGCTGGAGCAACTCCCTCCTAAGGAAATGGGACAATGTCAGGAGCTGTTTAGTTTGAAAGAAAGACAAGTAAGAGGTGATATGACAAATGTGTAGAAAATTACTCATTGTGTGGAGAAATGGGGTAATGAGAACCTCTCTCTTCCCTCCCCCCCCCTTTCTTGTAACAGTAGGACCCAGGGTCATCTAATGAAGTTGGATGGTGGGATATTCACAAAAGAAATACCGGTACTTCTCAATGTGAAATTTATTGTTACAAGATATGGCCATTTACCTGGACAGCTTGAAAAGGGATTAGGCAAAGTCATATAAGTCTTATAACGATAGGTCTTATGATGCTTATTATTTAAGGTGGCTGTATATCATCTTCAGTTTAACAAGAAGTTGACAAACCCTGCTGGATCAAACCAAAGTCCTCTCTGGTCCACCATTCTGTTCTCATAGCAGTCATCTATCAGAAGCCCACCAGTAGGACATTAATATATGCACCCTGGAGCTTGTGTGCTTTCGCAGCTGTCTGTGATACTGAAAGGAACATATATCCATCATGTCTAGTAACCACATTGTGAGTTTTTAATCTGGTGCCTTTGGTACATCTTGTGGTAGTGAATTCCAAAATTCCATGGCAAGAAAGATTGCTGAGGCTGACCCAAGACATTTGCCTGAGACAAGGGAGAAGATTCCCCATCCCATTCTATGGATGAAGCTGCCTGGCACCTGAATCTTATTTTGACACAGAATGACACAGTGTCATTTTGAAAGCAGCAGGCTAGCTGAGGAGGAACAAGGCAGGCCACATGTAACTCCATCTCACGTAACTCCACTTTTTGCACCTTTCCACCACTGCATCCCACCCTCATCTGCCACCTCATGCATCTGCATCACTCTGCCAAATGGCTGGACTGGCTCTGAAGCTCCCGGTGCTGCTATTGCTCCTGTTTGCTGAGTGGAAAGGTAAGATGCAGGCGATGACTGAGCCCTGCTATCCGTGTGGCTTTGAAAAGTTTGGAGGTGCCAGATGTGCATTCCTGAACGAAAAAACAAAACAAAACAAGGGAACATTTCACATCCAATTTGCGAATATCAGGTTCAATATTTTCCATTATTGTTTACAACCCATGGAAGAACATTCCTGAACAAATTGTTTTTGCAAGTACATAATAGCATCAGCTTCTGGAGTATTAAAATAATCTCTAGTGAAACAAGTGGTTTGTCCTTTCTGGTGATTCCCTAGATGTGATTCTTCATATATTATATTTTATTCCTATGCTGAGTGGGACTCGCCCAGAAGGCTGTTATGTACTGGTGGTGAAAAGGGAGCTGAGCTGAGCATCACTCTGGGTGATAAAGAAACAGAAGTGCTTCCTTATCTGGCAGCTGAGCTGCATCTGCTGTTCCCTGCTGCTTCATCATTGCTTGAGACATTGCAGGGGACCATGCAACTGTTGCTGAACCTTCCAGGTGATGTCATCATATGTGTACTTTTGCAAGGGAATTACCCGTTAACTTAAAAGTAAGCAAATTCAAACAAAAATCCATCAAAGAGTGATACCTTTATTGGCCAACCGAAATGCACGATATACTTATGGCAAGCTTTCGAAGCTCCACTGGCTTCTTCATCCAGCAAGTTGTTACAAACCAAACAGGAGGGAAAAAAAATGAAGATGTTAGTCACAGGCCTGCATTTTGCTGTTTCTCTTCTTGGTTGAGATGGTATGGGGAGGGCATCTCTTGCAGGCTGGCCCTCCTCCTCCTGGCCATGTGGCAATTGGGAGTTTTTCAAAGTCCAGGAAATTTAAAATCTATTTGCATCTCAACAAGGACGCCTCTCTTGCAATCCAATCTGACTCCATTCCTGTGAGGCAACAGGCCTCTTTGCAGGCAGATAACAATGGATCTCTCAAGAAGTCCCCTTGTTTATGCATCAGGAATAATTTGGTAGGTGTAAAGGTAAAACGTGCTAATCCAGTCCCAAATTTCAGAAGAAAAAATTCTTTTACCTTGGTTGCAGGTAAACTGGTTGCAATTAATTGGAATTGCTACCAGCCATTCTTCTCCCAGTTATTGCAAAAGCTGTAGGAGTCTTTCTGTGTGGATGGTGGCTCTTGCAATACCGTCACAGGTACAGCATGTCCAATGGCCTCTCTATTCCACCTTTCTTTTTCTGTATTGACCGATGTGATCAGTGGAGGTAGTGGCAAATTTTGAAATGGAGCTGATCAGCATGATTTAACTCTATAGCCACACCCCCAGAAAGAGTCCAAAAATGCAGGCACTTGTGTTGATCTGTATTGGCAAACCAGTTCTAGCAGCACTAGAAGCAGGTCTTTTGTAAACCTAATGGGTCTTAATTGTCCACTAGACATCGAGGCATGCAAAACATTTTAGTAATGACAAAACTACATCACAACAGTTTATTGTGGCTGGGAAAAAAAATCATTTCCAGCTCCAGCTACTGTGAGCACTGCAGAGAGTACAGGAGAAATGGGAAGGGAAAGATAGAGTCAGAGAATTTTAAAGTTGGAAGGGACCACAAAAGCCATCTAAGGGCCTTTATAGACTGCCAGAAATAGTGCAAATTGAGGCCACTTTAACTGCCCTGGCTCGGTGCTAGGGAATCATGGAAATTGTAGTTTATCGTGGCACCAGAGCTCTCTGACAGAGAAGGCTCAATGTCTCAGAAAAAAACTATTTTCCCATGATTCCCTAGCACTGAGCCAGAGCAGTTAAAGTGGACTCAAGCTGCATTATTTCTGGCAGTCTGTAAAGGCCCTAAGGAATACAATACATAATTACAGCGTGCCTAAAAATGCCCTTCCATCTTCTGTGTAAAGGATAGAGGGTCCCTCACCCTCTGAGGCAACCCCTTCCACTGTTGAACGGCTCTTACAGTAAAAAATAAAATAAAATAAAGTTCTTCCTAATGTGTAAGTGGACTTTATTTTTCTTGAAACTTGATTGATTTGTGTTCTAGTCTCTGGAACAGCAGGGAAAAAAAGCTGTGTCCATCTTCTGCATGATATCCCTTCAGATATTTAAAGGTAGCTATCATGTCACCTCTCACACAGTCTTCTCCAAGCGAAATATATCCATCTTCCTAAATTGTTCTTCATAATGTGTGCTTTCCAGACCTCTGATCATTTTGGCTGCCTTCCTCTTGAACTGCAGGGGGTGCAGAATTAGACACAGGGTTCCGGGTGAGGTCTAACCAAAGCGAATAGTCTGGGATTATTACTTGCTATTATCTGGATACTATACTCATGTTGATCCAATCCAGAATTGTATTAGTTTTTTTGACCATTGCACCTCACTGTTGACTAACGTTCAGCTTGTGATCTACTACGACTTCTAGATCCCTTTCACACATACTGCTTTTAAGCCAGGTGTTACCCACCCTATGTTTGCACATTTCACTTTTCCTGCCTAGATGTAGTACCTTACATTTAACTCTACTGAAATTCATGTTGATACTTTTGGCCTTGTTTTCAAATCTGTCAATGTCATTTTAAATTCTAATCCTGCCCTCTGGGGTATTAGCTGCTCCCCCTAATTTGGCGTCATCTGCAATTTGATATCCGTGCCTTCTATTTCATCATCTAAATCATTTTATCTGCCACCTAGTAAGCAGAGACTGGAATATTACTTTTCAGTCTGCAATTACAGATCCGTCTCTCCCCCAAAATACAGTAGTTATCATCATTGTTGCAATTTGTGAAGAAACTTTATCAATTTCTTAAAAGTAACTAATTGGTTGATATTAGTTACTTTAAAAAGCCCTCTGAAAGCCATCTGGATGTGGGACAAAAGACACTCTTATCTCATCTACCTTTTCATTTTGCATCACCATCCATAGCAGAGCCTGAAGGCAAACATTTAGTGGGGCCAGAGTACCATAACTATAAATGTAACTCTTATAAAAGATGGCATTTGTTGTTGTTTTTGCGTGCCTTCAAGTCATTTTTCAACTTTGTTTCTTCTACAGTGTGGAAGCCAACAGAACCAATGGAACCAATATGTGAGTTTTATTGATGAATTTACGTGGATCATGTAATCATGCCAGCTACAATCGTGCCAGTTGATTGTAGGATTTCTTTAGCTTTTGTAAGAAATATTGTTAAAAAGCAAACCTCCTTCCAACCATTAGCTTTTACATTTGTGAAAGACAAAAACTAGCCCAAGGGCCACCACTGTTGCTGCCTTCCCAACAACGGCAAGGTCCTCCTTCCTGGATCAGATTATTGCTCTCCAAATCTCTCCCACTTCATCATCTGTGAATGGGAATGAATGGGGCGGCTATTTTTGTTCAGCACTAGTTTGCTTTCTCCAAAAGAATTTGGGAAACTGGACATCAAAATCTAAAACATGCCCAAAAGCCATCGTTGTCATTAGAAATCCAATTAATGGTAGTGCTTGAGATGCCAGCGGCTTTACCATGACAGTTTTTGTTAAAGAACATAATTATAGCTATAGATGCTATTTTGGCTAGCTTTGTATTAGAGGCCCTAGATTATAGAGGTTGCAAGTAAAATTGCTTTGGGGAAGCCTCTCCAAAGGCAAGTGATGCAATGTGTTACATGTGCTGCTGTCTGAAAATGAATACTCCTTACTTTTAATTAGATACTCACCCCAAGGTGCAGATAGCATGACTTTATGAATCACGCCAATATGAAGTCAGACGGAAGGGTAAATAAAACCTTGCAAGCAGTTTGCATAAGTGTAGAAGCTTGTTGAACTGGAACTGGTGCACAACCTTTATTGACCATTTCTTTTCCCATCCTCTCAAATGGCAGGCGAAGCAACTGATGGTTAGGTAAATATGGAGACACTTTGCCTTTCAAAGTGTCCCTTTATATATCCCTTAATTGGGCCTTAGAGAAAATATGAAGAATACCAAGAGTTCTGAGCGAATGGCTAATGCTCTGTGAGGGTTATTATCCTAATAGTTTCTTAAGGGAAGAAGAAGAAGTAAGTCTGGCCAGTAGACAGATACTGGGGGTGCTACACTGTAGAAATAATGTAGTTTGAGATTACTTTAAGTGCTGTCGATTCATCCTATGGAATCCTGGGGTTTGTAGTTTTACAGTCTTTAGAGTTCTGGTGCCTTGCAAAACTACAAATCCCAGGATTGTGTTGGATGGAGCCATGATAATGAAAGTGGTGTCAAACTGCATTACTTCTACAGTGTAGCTGCACCCTGATAAAGTTAATATGAATTTAATGATATTTAATGAATGATAAAGGTAAGATGAATTTAAAATCCATATATTCAGTATTACTCAAATCTGGATATTCAGGGTCAATTTTCTTTTGGCAAAAGGCAAACACAGTCTGAATGCCCCCCTCAAGAGTCAGTTTTCTAACTGAATCAAAAATGAAGATCATTTATCTAAATCTAAGATAGAGACTTTTTACTTTCACCTTTTGTCTTGCTTCATAGAGTGCTATGTGTAGCCAACAATTAACTTGTCTATGGTACAAAATAAAGATCAGAATGGATTATATAATGTCACAGGTATCTATGTCCCATAATCCAGATTAGTATAGTGTGTTGTAAACCAAAGGAAGAGTTAGAAATATGCTTAGATATAACTACAAATCAAGTTACCAAACATAACATTTGTTGTTGTTTCCAATTTATGGTGACCCTAAAGTGACTGTATCAAGGAGTTTTCTGAGGCTGAGAGTGACTCACTCAGGGTCACCCAGTGGTTTTCCATGGCTGAGTGAGGATTCGAACCCTGCTCACCTGGATCTTAGTCCAATGCTCAGATAAGTACACCATGCTGCATATATGTGGGATAATGACAAAGAATTCAGATTTTAAATTGGGTAAATTATTTTCCATAGTGAAATTTTACTTTTAAAAATATTTCTTTTGCTTTCTATTAATCTGAACACAAATAAATACAGGAACCCCACTAAAATAACAACTTTTCTAACAACTAGAAAGTCTGGATTCACCTTTTACAAAATGAACAGAGAGTGCATGGCTTCCCAGAGTTGGATTGTAGGACCCATCCACCCTAGGCATCATCATCAGTGGATAATGGGAGTTACAGTCCAACAATATCTGAGGGACTATTAATTCCTCACCACTGTTTTAAAATAACTAGGTAGTGTAGGCAGAGAGACACAGTGGTTTGGGTGTGGACCAGGACTCTGAAGACCAGGGTTCAAATCTTTGTTCGGCCATGGAAAGCTATTGGGTGACCTTGAGACAGTCACACTCTCTCAGCCTCAGAGGAAGGCAATAGCAGCCCCACTCTGAACAAATCCTGCCAAGAAAATCTTGTGATAGGGTCACTTAGGGTTTGCGATAAGTCAGAAATGACTTGAACTCACACAACAGCAAAAACAAGACTGGGAAGAAGATGACTATTCCACACCCAACCTCATAAATAGCAACATTAGAAGACATCAGGGGATTTGTAGACACAAATGAGGGTGCAAATCAGGTGCATTTATTTATGTAATGAGTTCTACCGTATCCTATATCATGGTATTTCAGAGTGGTATACAAGTAAAATCAATGTAGCAGTTTAAAACAATTCAGAATTTAGAACAATAAAACAATCAACTAGAACCATATTAATACAACGTAAAATAGCTTAAAATTAAAAAGGGTTTAAAATTAAAAACTATGTTTATGCACATTTTGGGGTGGAAATTATGCTCTACTAAAAGGCCATGTTTCGGCACCAGAATGAAATCAGTGTCGGCACCAATTGGACCTCCAAGGGGAGCACATTCCACAAATGGACCACCAGAGAAGACCTTCTCCCATGTTCTCCCACAATGTATTGTCCCACTGATGGGACACAGAAGAGGGCCCTTCCAGCAGACCTCCGTCAGGCATATATAGGGGGAGGCATTCCTTCAGATATTTTGGTCTGATCACTATCAGCACCTTCAATTCAGACCGAAACTTATTGACAGTCAGATACTGATATCCCCCAAAGCCTGCTTTTGGGCTGTGGCATGGCTTGATGTGGCAAGGGAGCGCTACCATTTCCTGACTTGCATGTCTGTCTTCTTTCCAGGAGCCACATGTTTTTTTTGTGCATTTCTGGGGGGAAATAGCCAATTGGTTGCCAAGGGGAGTTAAATCTTCCATGGGTTAGATGTTGAAGTAGCAGGTTTTAGTCTGGTCCTTTCAGGGTGGGATTATATTTATTCCCCAATTACTCTCCTGGCCTCAGGTTCCCAGAATGAAAACTGAAAAGAGTTCTTTTAATGGTTGGGTAGAAGAAGGAATTTCAGTAAGGATTGCTTTTTAGCTACTTGTGTGACAAGCAATCCTTACTGAAATTCTCTCTTCTACACACTATTGCACTCTCAAGTTCTCACTTTGGCAAACCTACCCAGCATCCAGGCTTTAGCTGCCTTCCTAGCCTCCATCCCTGCAGTCACTTGTCGCATGTTACTGATATTGGGTTCGTTCCTGCTGACATTTAAAATCGGTTTGCTTTCGCTCCGAGTTGGTGAAGCGATTCCACTTGAGGCATCGTTCCCACTATGAAAGTGGATCTTTTCAT
>CM034701.1:106799248-106811402 GCA_020142125.1 Phrynosoma platyrhinos
TAGACTGTCATACTTTGGACACATCATGGGAAGGCATGAATTGTTGGAGAAGACAATAATGTTAGGAAATGTGGAGGAAGTAGAAAGAGAGGAAGACCACATGCTAGATGGATGGACTTTATTAAAGAGACCACAAATATGAGTTTTCAGGAGCTAGACAGAACAGTAGAGGACAGGCCCCCCTGGAGATTCATAGGGTTGCCATTGATCAAGACCTATGGAAAGGCAGTTAACAACCACCACCCCTTATTTATCCCCCTGTCCCTCCTGCATATAGCTACACACATGGGTAGGAAACTGTGATCTTAGACAAGATAGTACAGTATATTCACTGACTTAACACGGATGGGAATGAAGACTGCTGTGTTCTTATACTGCATCAACAAAAGATTGCACAAATATCACTTTCTTTCTTAGTTGTATCTTTGTGAACCATGAACCCAAGAGCAATGCATGCTGAGAAAATGGGAAACACCCAAACCTTGCTTAGAGAAACACTAAGGTTGCATCTGCACTGAACAAATAATCCAGTTTGACATCACTTTAATTGCCATGGCTCAGTGCTATGGAATACTGGGAATTGTAGTTTGGTGAGGCATTTAGCCTTCTCTGTCAGAGAGCTCTGGTGCCACAACAAACTACAATTCCCCAAATTCCATAGTATTGAGCCATGGCAGTTAAAGTGGTGTTGTATTGGATTATTTCTGTAGTGTGGATGCAGCCTTAGACAATGGACAAATTAACAGTTGATTATACTACACAGCATTAATAAAAAACACATTGGAACTGACACCAGCTTCATCTGAAATGGCATATGATCATCTTTCTAGATTCTTACTTTTAAATGGGCTTACCTAATTTGGAGCTGGAAAACATGTTGCCTAATACTAGGAAGAACTGATCACAGGAAAATATAGATACCGGTAGGTTGATGGATGCACAGGTCTGAAGTACTGTTTTCAGCTGAAACACAAGGGAGAAGATTAAAATAGATATGTTGAGTGATGCAGTCCTTTGATCTTTGCACAAGAGAGTTCTTGCTGTCAGTGTATCTGTGCATATGATTTTAAGAGCATAAACATTGGTGGGACCAACATTTATATATTTTGTTGTCTGTCTTGAAAACAGGACCCTCACAATGTGCCTGGAACATAGCTAGCCACTTTTGGGCACCCCAGCAAGTGGTAATCAAAGAGTAGCAGAACTCGTAGAGATGTGCATAGATGCAATTCTGAAAGAAAGTGATAATGTGAACAGCAAATTGGGAATGTGTGACCAAGAATATTCACATGTTCCATTGAAAAATGTGTAGATTAGTCCCAAGCTGATAGCTGTATATTGCCTGTAGTGTCAGGGGGCATCATGCCTATGGCTACAAATTACTAGGCAACATGAGCAGGGGGATGCTTTTATATCTGTATCCTACTTATGGGATTCCCCTTGGCATTGGGTTTGCCTCTGTGGGAATGGAATGGTGGAGTAGTAGGCATTTGATGTGATCCTGCAGGGCTCTTGTATATTCTGAGATACACTGAAAATTGAAAATTGAAGTTCATTTTCAGGTTTTGGGTGATAATGGGTGATTAAAAAATAAGCAGCTTTATTTTTTATATCACCCAAAACTGAATATGAACAGCTTTACTTTTGTGCCAAAACACATTGAAGGAACAGAAGGCAACTCATTTGTGAACCATAGATCTGTGCTGTCTTCACAGTGAACTGCAGTGATATTGTTATTGGTTTTTTGTGGGCTTTTTGGCCTATGACGCCATGTTCTAGAAGACGTTTTGCCTGCATCTGAGGCTGGCATCTTCACAGCCTAAAAAGCCCACAAGAACCCACGGATGCTGGTTGTGAAAGCCTTCAACTTCACACCAATATTGTTATTTAAAATTAAAATGTGCCATGTTACAAACTTTGACTTCCACGCAACCTTAAAAAGCACACAGAAGTGAACCCCCTCCCCTAAGGCAACTCATAAAGAGCAAATACTAGCTGCATTTCCTGATAATACCATTCTGTATTTATGCTTGTCTGTAGCAGCATACACTAGGCTTGTCAGCATGAAAAAGAAGCAAGAATATGATCAGCTCTACTACCTGGCTAACAGACTCCAGGGAGCCATTACCAGCATATGTTGATGCCCCAACTGGAAACAGCTTTGCATGAAAACAACCAGGGATTTGAACAGAATGCTGTTGTTCTTAACAGTGACCCTGTGGATGAGACATCCCCAAGCCCCTTTGTCCTCCATTGCTCTGCTCAGGTCCTGCAGATTCTTTGACTGAATCTATCCATCTGGCATGTGGTTTTCCTCTGTTCTTACTTCCTCCACCTTCCCCAGCATCACTGTCTTTTCTAATGAGCCATGCCTTCTCATGAAGTGTAAGAGCCTCAATTTAGTTATCTTGGCTTCTAGAGAAAGTTTGAGTTTGATCTGTTCTAGAACCCATTTGTTGTCTTCTTGGCTGTCCGCAGTATCCTCAGCACTCTTCTCCAGCACCATATCTCAAATGAGTTATTTTCCTTCTGTCGGCTTTCTTCACTGTCCAGCTCTCACGTTCTTACATCGTGATGGGGAATATAATGGCTTGGACAATCATTCTAGTGTTCAGAGTTATATCTTTATATTTTAGGTTCTTTCATGGCTCCCCTTCCCAATCTAATCTTCTTCTAATTTCTTGATTGCAATCACTGTTCTGCCTGATATTTGATCCAAGGTATAGAATGAAAGGTACATAAGAAAGAACAGAATGCTTCTGGCCAGATTTGAAGAGGCAACAGGGGGCCATAATATTTAGTAAGTAATATGTGTTAAAAAACAACAACAACCATTCTTGTGTATAACAAATTGATGGTAATTCCATTCTTTCTATTTTGCAATGCAGAAAATTGTAATTATAGGCTGAAGAACAGCATTTTTGAAACAAAACATTTCTGTATAGGAAATTGCCTTAAATTGATCATTGGTTCTTCAAAATACTCCTTTTTGGACCATAACTTCTAGAATCCACTGGGCCTGCTTGCTGATGGATTTTAGGAGTTGTACTCCCAAAATATAGCTTTTTGATGTTCTGAATTAGCTCTATAGTGTCTACACTGACTTGCAGCAACTCTCACGCATTTCAGATAGAGGTCTTTTCCAACCCTTCTTGAAGAAGCTGGGAACTGAACTTGGAATCTTTATTACTGAATTTGACCAATCTTCTACAAGGATGTTTCTGACATTTTGTGTTTATCCATATGATGATGATAATGATAATAATAAAATTTATTTATACTCCACCCCTCTGTCAAACAATCAGGGCAGCTTACAACAATTAAACAATATGGACACGTACATGTATGCTTTCACCAAACGCATCCAGGCAAGTGTACTTCTGCCATTCTGTGCACACATTTGGTTTTTACTAGATTTTCTCTCTCTCTGTATACACACACACACACACACACACACACACACACACATATAGAGAGAGAGTAAACTGACTCTATGTATGGTTAATTGTATTTCCTGACTTACTTTTATTTTCTACCACTTTCTTTAGGTATCTTCTCATGAGCACTTTTGTGTATACTGTACTTTTTACCAAGGAATGTAGCTGACCATTTCTTTCTTGGGGACTTTTGGCATAGTAAATCCAGCTATGGCAAGGGTAAGTGAAAAATCATTTGAACCATCATATTTACAATAGAAAAAAGATCATTACACATTTTGTGAGTTGTGTAAATTGGGACTGTCCAACATAGTAATCCTTTTTTTGTGAATCAGAAAGGTGTTGGGCTAGGTATCTGAGAATTCAGGTTCAAATCTCCACTCAGGAATGGAAATCCACTGGATTATATTGGGTAAGTCACACTCTTTAAGCCTAAAGAGAAGACGGTGACAGTCCACCACCATATAAATCTTGCTAATAAAATCCAAGGATAGGGTCCCCATAAGTCAGAGTTGACTTGAATGCATTTAGCAAAAAAATCATACCTGATTGCTACAGAGATGTGTCCACCAATGTATCAAATACAGTGCAGCTTGAGGAACAATGAGGCAGAGTAGTTGTAGTCTTTAAGGATTCAATTTCTCTTAACTCTATCATTGCCTCACAAAATCAGAGCACATAAAAATAGCTATGAGTCTATAATTTGGTTGAGGACATTTGGAAGTGGTTGTATCAATGGCCCAAATAATCACTTCATTTTGTTCAAATCTACAGCTAGCTCTCCCAGAGATATCAGGAAACCTTTTGAATTTATCAGTTCCAGGGACAGACAATTAAAAACTGGTTCCTTTCAGCTACTGGGCAGCAGCACTAGTGAGGGCATGACACTGACTGAGGATCTCTCAGAGACAATGGCAGTGACGCCATAGCTGACACCAACACTAGCACAGTAAATCCCTTTTGAATGTCTTTTACCATGAAAACCCTATGATGAGACAATCCAAAATGCAACAAGAGATAGAGCCAGAAGAAAAAAAATCCAGATCAGATGGCACTCAACAAGTTACTGGGGTAGAACAGAGGACAACTAGAAGTAACACTGTAGCTAATGACACAACTGAATTCAAGCTGAAAGAACATTCAGCTGTTGACATGCTCAGAGGTGAAAGGAAAGTGGGGTGTGTGATGTATTTTGTATTTTAATTTTGTTAGCCGCCCCGATTGCTCTCAGAGGGGCGAGGTACAAATAAATTTTATTATTATTATTATTATTATTATTATTATTATTATTAAGTCTGAAGCTGCACAACACATATTATAGGAACATGGAATGTGAGAAGCATGAATCAGGCGAAGCTAGACATGATAAAATAAGGAATAGAACATATAAACATTCCACTACTTGGAGTGTATGAGCTAAAGTGGACAGGAATAGGACATTTTAAGTCAGATATTACACAGTGTTTTACTATGAAATGAAAATCTAAGAAGAAATGGAGTGGCATTAATAGTGACAAGAGATGTAGCGAAAGCAGCCAAAGGATATAATGCAAAGTCTGACTGAATAATGTCAATGAGACTTCAGGGAAAACCCATTAATATAACCACAATCCAAGTTTATGCTCCAGCTACAGATGCAGAAGAAGAAACTGGAAGATTTCTTCAGGACATGTTAATCAAAGGTGACTGGAATGCAAAAGTAGGAAACAGGCCCATGTTTGTAGGAAACTTTCATTGCAAACACATTCTTGAAGCAACCAAACAGGCAACTATACATGGACATAACATGAGGGCCAATATATAAATCAAATAGATTACATAATTGGAAGCAGAAGATGGAGAATTTCCATTTTATGTGCAAAATCAAGACCAGGAGCAGATTGTGGCACAGATCATGAACAGCTAATATTAAAAAATGAGAGTAAAACTAAAGAACACTAAAGCAACTATTGTGCAAAAATACAATCTGAATAACATCCCTGATAAAGATAAAAATATATATATTTGCACCATTAAGCTTACTGATTGAGAGCCTGAAGAACTCTGGAATGAAGCCAAGGACATTTTCAGGGAGGAAACAGGACATTATTTGCAGTAAAAAAGAAAGAAAGAAAGAGAAGCCTCAATGGATGACAGACAAAACTGTTCAAGCAGTTGAGGACAGATGAGAAGCAAAAGTAAAAGGTGACAGAAATAGAGTCAGAACCCTGAATATTCAATGAAGTGGACAGGGACAAGGAGAACTACTATAATAATCAATATAAAGAACAAAAGGAAGAACAAGAGACCCCTTCCACAAGATCCAAGAAATCAAAGGAAAATTTAAACCAAGAGTATAAATGCTCTACCATCAGCAGGGAAATACATTGTATGACCAAATAGAAATAAATAGCAGATGAAAACAATACACTGAAGAACTATATAATAGATGAAAAAATGACAGGTTCATTTGAGGAAGAATCATTTTAAGATGAACCTTCAATTTTAGAAAGTGAAGTGGAAGTTGCACTCAGAGCAATTTGAAGAAATAAACCATGAGGAAAGGTAGCATACCAATAGAGCTGCTTCTAACTACAGAGATAGAATCTGACAACAAATATGGAAACAAAGCAATAGTCCACAGATTGGAAATGCTCAATATACATTCCAGTCCCAGGAAAGAAGACACCAGGAATTGCAGTAACTACAGGACCATTGCATTCATTTCCCATGCAAGCAGTGTTCCTCAAAATCCTTCAACAAATACTTTTATCATATGTGGAGCAAGAAATGCCACATGTCCAACCTGGGTTCAGGAAAGAAAGAGGCATTGGGATCGTATTGCAAACCTAAGTTGCATAATGGAGCACATCAAAGAATTCCAAAAGAAAATCATCCTGTGCTTAAAGATTAGCAAAGCCTTTGCTTGTGTAGATCATGGAAAATTCACTCATAAAGAAATGAGTGTGCCACATAATTTGATTGTCCTGTATCTATACTCAGGACAAGAGTTACTGTTAGGACAGAATACAGAGAAAGGGAATGGTTTCCAATTGGGAAGGGAATCAGACAAGACTACATTTTATAACCCTATCTGTTTAACTTGTATGCTGAAAATATCATTCATAAAACAGGACTAGTCTCAGAAGAAGGAGCCATTAACACTGGAAGAAGGTACTCAACAATTTAAGATATGCAGATGATACCATATAATTAGCAGAAAATAGCAAAGACCTGGAACAATTAAATTAAAAAATAAAAAAAAATCTTGGAAGAAAATGCAAAGGCAGATTTACAGTTGAACATTAAGAAAACAAAAATAATAACCACAGATTATTTATATAACTTTCAAGTAGAGAGTGAAAACATTGAAATAGAGTGGGGGCTACAGTCAAGAAATTAAAAGAAGACTAGGACATGGAAGGGCAGCTATGAAGGAACTAGAAAAGATCCTGAAGTGTAAAGATATATCATTGACTACTAAAATCAGGATTGTCCATTCCATCATATTTTCCATTTCTGTGTATGGTTGTGAAAACTGGATAGTGAAGAAAGTTGATAGGAAAAAAAATCAACTCATCTGAGATGTTGTGCTGGAGAAGAGTTCTGCAGATACCATGAACTGCCAAATAAACAAATAAATGGGTCCTAGAGCAAAGCCTAAGGTCTTCCTAGGAGTCAAGATGATTAAACTCAGACTGTCAGGGCTGGACTGCATGGATCTTGTGGTCTCTTCCAACTCTATGATTTTATGAGGCTATGAGAAGACATGACTCACTAGAAAAGATAATAATGCTTGGTAAGGTAGAAGACAGTAAGAAAAGAGGAAGACCATATTATAGTTTTACAGACTCAGTCAAGGAAACCACAGTCCTGAGTCTGCAAGACCTGAGCAGGGCTGATGACGATAGGGTGACTTGGAGGTCTCTCATTCACAGGTCCACCATAAGTCAAAGTCAGCTTGATGGACAGTTAACAACAAGGCCTCTCAGAATTCCTTCAGGTCTGTGATGGAAAGACGTTTGGAAACCAAGAAGGGTGCCCTACTAATTGGGGAAAAAAGCACATGTGAAGTTTGGAATTCCTAGTCCTACTTCTTACATTGTTTTTTTTTTTAAATTGTGTTTCTTACATGGAAACACCAATCTGACGAGGAGAAGCTCCTGTTCATGTGAAAAGTCACTGCATGAACAAGAATGTTTGAAAATAAAGGTGCTAGGTTGTATGGCCATTCTTCATACAAACTAGAACACCACTCTTCAGTCTTGCCATTTTTCACATGAGGAAAACAACAATGGAATAAAACAGGTCTAGGCACTCTCCTCTTCGCATGTTGATTTAAAATGTGTAAGTAATGATTGAACAGGGCTTTTGTTCCTCTAATACTCCTAAGGTCTGAGTTCTTTCCTCTTCTTTTGACCCTTGCTTCTCACCATTTGTTACATTGGCTACACTAAAGTGGTTATATTGAAATTCTTTGCCAGTTTTCACTGTTTTCCAAAGATGAAGCACAGAAGTCTGGAGGAAGTATAAAACTGGGACATCAGCTCCAGAAAAGCCAGCAAGGAGGATTCATGTTTCTAAAGAGCTTTGAAGACAAAAATGCTAGCTATAGTCTGTCTACTTAAAAATAACATTTCAAGGAACAGCCTGCAGTTCTCTCCACAAATGGCCCTCTAGGGATTCCTCACCCTACCAGTGTTGCCTGGGAACAAAAACAGAGACATCCTGCTAGACATTTTGATCGCTTTTTAAACAAAAGTCGCAATAGATTGGAGTCTTTTCTAGTCTGACTCTCAGCTGTGTTTGCTTTCTATTATTGCTTTCTCTGAAAAAAATAGGACAGGAGGTTTAGACTGAGATGGTGTGCAGGGTTGTCAGCAGTCAGATGGTGTACAGATGGAAAAGAGGAAAAGCACCATATCTTTACACAGCATATAGGTGTCAACAGTGATTGATTATCTGGACCTAGAAGACTCCATCAGGTGTTCAGTTTGACAATATGAAGGAGCAAGTGAGAATCTGTGGAGTTGGTCCTGTTGCCTCAACAAGGAGATTCCTTCTGGCCATTTTTTTATGCTGACACCTGTGGCTCCTTCCATCAGAATTGGAGTCCTGGCTGGCTACACTGTATATCTCTACAGTAGAAAATGTGCAAGTAGAATGTCTCAGATCACACCCCAGCCAGACAGTATTGGTGGTCTGTGTATTCCTGCTTGCCTCTTCCAGAGTTCATCTTGTTTATGCAAAAATTTCTACAGTTCAACCAGGACTAGAGTCAAGAAAAGAAATCTATCATCATGCATGTCCTTCCTCCAGTGCCCTTGTTTCACGTCTGCCCCTCCACTCCTTTCTATCTTAGTAGGCACTGTATATGACCAGAAGTGCTACCCTGCCACTCCCAAAATCCAGTGCAGAATACTGGTTTAGCAACAGCCTTAATTAAGGCTGGCTCTTCTGGGACATAATGCAGAGACAAAGTACAGCAGGAAGGAGTGAGGGGATCACTCGATTGTTTGCTCCCAGTTTCTAAACCATTTTGAAATACTATAGTTATAGTATTTTGTCCACACTTATTTAAGATTACTTCAGTTACTTAAATGTTTGATTCTTGCTAGGTCAGTTCAGTGTCCCTCTGTGGTCAGGAGGGTCCCACACAAGCATCCTATTGCTTGGAATGCAAAGGAATTAGCTGTGAGTGCACACAATTTTGTTGTATTCCTTACTCAATAACAATAGTACCCTTTTATGGTTCACAGTGCTGTGGTTATCTTTAAAAGCCTAAATGGCTTGGGAGCCAAGTGTGTGAAGGACTGTCTCTTGGGCTAAATCAGGCTGCCCCACCATCAGTTCATCTTTGGAAGCCCTTCTTGGAGTTCCTCCATGTTCTCCTTAGTGGGTTACTGACTGGAGAAGGACTTCCTTGGTTGTCGTGCCTCATATATGGAATTCCCCCCTCAGAGAGATTCACCTTATGCCAACTTTAATGCCTCTTTGGCACCAGGGAAAGACTTGTTTTATTTTCTAAGACATTCCAGCTTGTTTTGTGGCTAGTTTTAAATGTCAGATTTATTGCTTTATTACTTTTCCTGGGTTTATTGTTTGTTTTTTTTTTTTTTTTTTGCTTCTGTGATTTTATACTATGTTGAATTGTATTTGTTCTTTTATTATTTAAATACGTATAACATTCTGGGAATTTTGCCCTGAAGGGTGGCTTAAGAACTAAAGAAACAAACAAAGACACAACACAGAGATTTCTCGCTAAATTAATGGGAGGTACCCCAAATATTGTTGTTGTTGTTGCTGCTGTTGTGTGCTTTCAAATTGTTTCCTGGTTATGGCAGCATTTGTTCAGAGGAGGTTCAGTGGGTTTTCATGGCCTAGTGAGGATTTGAACCCTAGTTTCCTAGAGTGTTGGCCCAACACACTGTACCACACTGGCTCTCTGACCCCAAGCATAATTATATATTTATTCAACTTGAATGTCTTGTTGTTTTTTGTTGCAGAATTGTTCAGGATGCAAAGAGAAGAAGCCTGCCCACAGTCTGTGTACTAACTGCAACAAATGGCTGTGCAGCTTGTGTACAGAGGAACACAGGCACAGCAAAGAATCAGGAGAGCATTTCCTGCCTATCCCACTGAAGGGGTATTCAGGTACAAATGTAATTTCATCAAGTTTTTCTCCTATCTTTATGCTGGACTGTCTGTCTTGCAGTTTGGTCACAGACACTTTGTATGTGCAGGAAGTGTGTCCTATATAATGTGAATTCTGTTGAGGACTTCCCATCTGATTTAAGTGGCACAGTTGAAAGAGATGCTTGCTTCACAGGTGAGGTTGAGCAGGATCAGGGAAACCCAGGGGGAAAACAAGTAGGAGTAAACAACCAGACAGGGACAAGTTGAAATCAGAACAGATAATACATGAACCAACTGGAATCAACTGCCAGTTTTGCCTTTACAAAAACCATCATGTTTCTGTTCTTTGCTTAACAAGAAATACCTAACAGGTGATTTACTTGAGACTGGAGACAGAACCAGATAGCTGCTGCATTTTATATTTTTAAAGTTTGGAATTGGCTGTTATAACTTTCCTTTGTCCTTCAGTAGCATCCTGTGGGGCTTGATGATATTAAATCTTCAATCTCCTTCTTGAGTTTCATCTTAACATGTTGACCATAGGCACACATTGTGTGATCTGCCCTCAAGGGAGTGTTCCCCTTTCCTTTAGTTCACTGTCCAAAAAACCCAGTCTAGAACTAGAGAACTTATTCAGTATTTTGACTGGTTCTGTAGATTTTGGACTATTTTCTCCCATAAGAGACTGTACAATTTCCTTTGCTTTCTACAGAATATGAAAAGGGGATAAGAAAAGAAACAAAACAGGCATGTGAGAGACATATAGTAGGTCTTGTTAGACATGAGATTCACACTCCACATATCAGGTTTGTCTAGGAGATGTAGAGACCAGGGGTATAAGTACAAGGGTTGGTGATGAAATGAGGGTATGTCTTTTTAAATAAGAATTCTTCCCCCGGGGTGTCACTAGGGGGTGCAGGCCACACCAGGTGACAGCCTAAGGAGAGTGATATCACTGCTCCCCAAACATCTTCCTTTTGGCGGAAACAGACTGTGGTGTTCACCTGCGTCCCTTTAAAACACTGGAGCTCAGTGAAAGAGATGGTGTGAGTGGGGCAGGGCTTAATAAGAGGAGAAAGGAGAGGCATTCATTTAAAAAAATATTTAAAAGTTAAATTTTAAAAAGTTATTTTTTTTTTACTTTTTAAGCATTTTCTTAAGAAACATCACATTTTACCAAATGTTCACTTTAACCACATGAAACTATGTACGTGTAAATACATTTAGGCTGTGTATGTGATATTGTAATTGAAGGTATCATTTTAATTTTGCTAGTTGTTCATGCCACAACTCTTGCCATTATATTCAGTGATATAAGGGAATTATGATTTATGAGTAATATTGGTACAAAAAAGCACAATTAAGGATTCTGTATGGTGTGGTATGCGAGGAGGTCACAATGAGGGGTGTGTGTGTGATACCATGAGTAACCGCATTGGGTGACACCAACCCTTGTGACACCACTGTGCCCCAATGAAATTTTTCTTCAGTCTTTAAATTTGTAACATTGAAGAGTGAGAGAATGAAAATCATTCATACCTAGAACTCTTATATCTGCTGTGTTCACATTCCCTTGGTAATTTCCTCCTTGTTTTCCTTGGACTCCTAAACTGTATTTCTAAATAGTTAATTGAAGTTTCAAATTACTGCAATGCTAAAAATTGGGAATCCGAGGAAAATTTAATGGGATGGGGAGGAGAATCCCTATTTGGGAGGGCAATGCCTTCATATTGCCCCCCTCTTGAAATACATTCCTGGTGGAAGTTGGTGCTAGTGAGGGCCAGGAAGTTAAAGGGGGTCAGTTGTGCCAGCGCTTCAAGGTACCAAGGCAAGACAGAGAAATGATTCCTGAGATTATTTTGTGAATCTAAACAGCAGTAAGGTTCATTTATGTGGCTCTGTATTTTAGTGAATATTTTTGTTTAAAGGTTTTCTTCTACGGTTGAGAGTTCTCGTGAGATGTCAGGAAAGAGTCTTCCCTAAGGTATATAGGCCAGTAGTGTGACTAGCTAGACCAAAGGAAAACCTTTTCAGGGCTCGTTCCCACTTACATTTAAACCACTTTGTGATTCGCCTTCACTCCTTGTTGGTGAATCGATTCC
>CM034701.1:106823927-106839646 GCA_020142125.1 Phrynosoma platyrhinos
CCACAGGGGTTTTGCCATGGCTTTTCTGGGGTTGAGAGAGTGTGCATTCATACATATTTTTTATTTTTTTTAAAAAAAATTAAAAAATATTTTATTTATTTATTTATTCATTCATTCATTTTTGGTGCTTCGGCCCCCCAGTTGTCTGAAGGACAGGAACCCGGCCCCTGGCTCAAAAAGGTTGCCTACCCCTGCTGTATGCTCTTGGAAGCTAAGCAGGGTCAGGTCTGGTTAGTACTTGGGTGGGAGATTGCCAGTGAATACCAGGTGCGGTAGCCTATTTTGCAGAGGAAGGAACTGGCAAAACCACCTCTGAGCATCCTTTGCCTAAGCAAACCCTGAGAAATTAATGGGTCACCATAAACTGACAGGCAAAGAGAGAATGAGAGAGCACGAGAGAGAGCATGCAACTATATATCTATTGAACTATCAGTGTGTGATGCCAACAAAGAAAGTAAAGAAAAGCTCCCAATTCAGATCAACAGCTGAAGACAATTCCTGGTTTAGAGAAAGGGGAGTTGAGTAAAGTTGCATCCCACCTCAGAGCTCTTATGTATTGAGGCCTCAGGTTTTTGACTGTTGAACTGTGGGGCACTGGTGGACACAACTGAGCTTCTCTTCTGATGTGTTGCTTCTTTGCAATCTTCTGCAAGTTATAAATATCTATCACTGCAGTGGACCCTTGGTATCTGCTGGGGTTTGGTTTCAGGATCCCTGTGGATACCAGAATCGGTGGATGCTCAAGTCCTGTTATATACAAGGGCATAGTAAAATGGTGTCACTTTTCTAAAAGGACAAAATCAAAGTTTGCTTTTTGGAATTTTGGGGCAGGGGGAATATTTTCAAGTTGTGGATGGTGGAATCCATGGTTGCAGAATCTGTGAATAAGGAGGGCTGTATTTCCAAAAGACATTGTTTCAAAATAAGATCCCATTTTTTAAAATTTTGCTTTCACTTTCTCCTTGATATTGTAAACAAAATAATTCATTAAACATACGTCTCGGTTGTGGATTTGTACGTCTTGTGCTGCTTCATAATTTGTTATGGAAAAACAACATTTTCTGTACATGATTATTGATAGAGGATTTCCAGTGAAAGGAAACAGAAACTGGAACAACAGCTTCAGGGAATCATGGTGCTAAACAGGCAGTTTGAACATGTGCAAAACTTTCTCAGCTGGGCAGTGTGCAGTAAAAATAGTGTCCCATTCCTCTTCAGTAAGGAACTGGTAAGTGCTATTTCCTTTTTAGTAAGAAATAAATGCATGGTATAAACATGAAACATTAAAAAATGAAAGGAAGTGAGAAAAACAAATTTCCAAATTTGTGCACTGACATCCCAAGGCTTTTAACAGTGCATGTAACTTTCACAAGTCAAATTAAAGGTGAGGGAGAAAGCAGAGCTTGGTAAACATACTACTGGCTGGGGGATTCTGGGAATTATAGTCCAAAAAGGAACTTTCCTGTTGGCTGAAGGATTCTTGGAATTGTAGTCCATAAAGGAACCTTTCAAAGGTTTGGAAAGGTAATAAATAGACAATTAATAGTAATAGTTTGGAGTGATAATTTGTTTACACACACACACACAGTTGCTCCTGCCTAGTCTGGCTGGACTAACGGTGGTATTCACTGCTAGTCTAGGAAATGAAAGTTGCATTTGCATATGACATTTTCTTATATCTATTGCAGGACTTTAGACCTAACCCAGAAGTATAGGAAACAGAGGTAGATCACAATTCTTTTCTCCTATCCTGAATAGTCACTGTGATGTGTTTTCTGGTTTCTTCGACTTCCACAATTAGTTTTATCTGTGTTGTGGCTAGACGAGAGACCAGTACACATGGAAGACACTGCTCTTTTATTAAGTCATGCATTTTATTTCTGCATAATATGCCTTAATGACTTTTCTGCCAAAAAGGTAGGCAAGGAAATATATAATCAATAAAATTAAAAACCTTATTATTATAGTAGCTAAAATATTTGATAAAAATACAGAAGGTACACAGGTGGAAGGGGCCTCATTATGCTAATAGCACCAGATCATGTGTGATTTTGGCAGCTAAGCCAGATCAGCCATGGTTAGTATTTGGATGAGAGACTGCCAATGAACACTAGGTGCAATAAGCTATATTTCAGAAGAAGGAGCTGTCAAAACCATCTCTGGTATTCCTTGCCTAAGAAAATTTATGGGGTCACCATAAGTCAACAGGTGACTTGAAAGACACACACACACACAGACGTGGACTGCAGACAGGAAATGTCCTAAATTAATAATCATAGATCATAGAATCATAGATCTATGATTGCCTCAAACAGTGAACATTTCAGTGTCTTGCTTCTGGCCTTTTAAACTATTTCTTGAGAATAGTGAGTTCTGAGGGAGTTCATAATCCAAGGTATCTACTTTTAAGTAAACATGTAGAGATTGCTACTTTAGAAGAATGATGTTTCACAATATTTCAGCCCAGCATAAATTAGACTACCCTGGATAGCATACATATCTGGATTTCTAAATCTGACATTAGATTGCTCTCTATCTTTTGCTGGAAGACAAGCACATTTTAATAAAATTTGTGATCATGGGCAAAGTTTTTTAGAAAATGACACAAGACATTAAGGATTTATATACACAATAAAGTATTGTGGATTTGTTTATTTCATTGTTCTTAGATATATTAATAATTTTTATCAACACAGAGACAAGAAATTCCAAAGTGTAACACAACCCCCTTGTTAGCTATTTCAGGCCATTTTCAGGTCACGGTATCTTTAGGTAACTCTGTGTTCCATCCAAGTCTGCATAGCAGACGCAACAATCCTCTTATTGTCTCCAGGAAAGTGCATTTCTCCCACAGTGAAAGACAGCTGGCTCAGGAGCCCCTGATTTCAGCAGGAACTCATTTCCTCTCTTTCAGTTCACTTTAGCTTGTAATTCTCTCCTTGAATATGTAAACAAATCTAAAGCTTAAATGAATCAAAGATGTATTATCACAGGATAACTGAATGTAAAAGCAAGCAGTAATGGAAATGTAGGGGCAGGGACTCATTGAAAGGCATAAGCCATAACCAGCCTTCAGCTGTAAAACATAGATATTCATTGTATTGAACAGTCATTCTTTAGTTTGTTGCCAGATTGTGTTTCAGATCCAACGTTTACTAGAAACAAACTCTAATGCAGACATGAGTCCTCCTTGGAAGGTCAGATTCACATGGGACCCATCTTTTTGGACTAAACAGCTCTCCAATTTAGGTAAAAAATTTCTAGAGTTCCGTTGAGCTTCTTTAACAAAAGTCTCTTTAATGAAAATCTCATTGTATGTTATAAAATATTATTAAGTTTAGGTTTTCCACTTCTGTTACTGAAAATTCTTTGTATTTCATACTCCTTTTGCCCCCTGAAGGCTGCCAGAATGTGGGCTGAACTCTTCATATATGAAAATAGAATGATTTGTGCATTATACCATAGTTGATAGAGTACTTGTCCTATAGTATAGGACATACTTCTTGCACTGAGGAAACATAGTGTTGGCCATATAGCAAAATAAAACAAAATACAAAATCCACAACATTTATTTTTGTTAACTTATTAGTTAACTGATTGTTGTGGATTTAGCTGCAACAGAGGAATCCTAAACAAGAAGGAACTAAAGACTAGGACTTAACTCTTTGAGGTTTCTATTTCCAATAAAGGTACAACTTTTTCTTTTGGACTATAATTGGCTGAGTTGTACCTATATAGCACCTAAAAGTTTTTCCAGATGTAGCAGCACAGAGGCTTCTTGAGACATTCAATGTTCTTTGCCTAAGAAAGGGGTCTGGGCCTTCACAAAAGAAAGAGACTTCCGGGATCCCAAGAGGAGTTATTTTACTGCTGCTAATAGAGTTTCGGGGCTCATTCCCACTAAGATTTAAAGTGAATTGCTGATCGGGTTATATGACCTTCGTTCCCACTTGAACCTGGTTCTGATTCTACTGTGCTCGGTTTCAATTGCGATGAAGCAAAGGCAAAAGAACTGCTCATTCCCGACACTAGTTTTTGGGCAGTTCTTTTGAAAAGACCCTAATCTGAACTGTGTTCAACAAGTGGCAACGTCAGGTCAGATTCGCATCGGGGGCTGCGCCAACAAGTGCCGTTTTGGGTCAGTCAAGACTGGCAGGCAGGGCAGCCCGTTCTCTCTTCCTCCCTTCAGCAAGGAGGGAATTGAGGGGCTTTCCCCTTGGAGAGAGAGCCAAGGCAAGCTGGGAGCCTCACCAGAGTCCTTGGAGTGCGCCATTGCCTTCTCTTCCTTCCTCTGCCTTTCCCAGCTTGGCCATGGAAACCCACTGGGTGACCCTGGGCAAGCCACACTCTCTCAGCTGGAGGGGATGAGGAGGAGGAGGCAGAGGAGGGTCTAGGAGCTTTGCCTTCGGGGAGCACTCTGGCTAGGCTCTCGGCTGAGTCAGCTGAGGGTGGGTCAAGGCAAGGAGGAGGAGAGGGGGACGGAGCGCCACTGTTGCTGCCATGGACGGTGAGGTGAAGGGCGCACTGGAGGGCAGCCCATCTGGAGGAGGCAGAGAAGGAGCCACTGGGGTCCAAGCCTTCCCGCCATGCCACCACCCTTCCTCTATTGTTGTTGTTGTTGTGTGCCTTCAAGTGTGTCATGTGGTCTTCTTGGTTCTGAAGGAGTTTGCCTTTTCTTTTCTTTCCTTCCTCTCCCTGTAGCAGCCATTCTTCCTCTCCCCTCCCCTCAAGTGTGAATGACAAAGGGGAGTAAAAGGAGAGTAAATGTCCCCGGAGAAATTTGATCATAAAATAACCCGGTTTCTACACTGGCTAATTTTTTAGTGAGAATGAGCCCTCAATTTTATTGTTCCCACATGGCCAAGAGGGGAATGGCCTCTGCTGAACAACAGAAATAACATCTTATACAAAATGTAGACCTGTGACTCCCACACCATCACTTTTCTTTTCTTCTCTTGTGTGATTTTTAAAAACATATTTTTGCCTGATGAAGAACCAGCGGAGCTTTGAAAGCTTGCATGATATGTTTTGTGCAATAAAGGTAGTGCAGTAGGTAGGTAGTAGATTAGAAAGAATTTCAGGCTTCTATTGTGCATAGTTTAACAATAGCAACAACAGAATGACCCCCCCCCAACTCCCATGCTAAATTATACTGTTGAAATGAAGACAGCTTTGCATGAATTTCTATGTGAATACGATGTACCTCTTTTATGTTGTAGTACTAAAAGACATTTTAAAAAAATCCTTGGCTCAGAATTCATAAGTGTGTATCTGGCAGCATGCTCCAGTAAATGGATTCTCAGGATTCTGGTACTGTGTAAAGAAAGGTGATACAACAAGTTGAAAATCTGCCCATCTTTGGTCCCGAACTGGAGTAGGAATTGTGCACTCCTCCAGATTTTTTTGGATGGCAACTCCCAACTTTCTTAGCCAACACAGCAAGTGATGAGGAATGGTGGGAGATTTAGCCTTCTAGGACCTACTGTGGGCCAGTTCTGCTCCCACTAGGGATAAATGTCACCACTATCTTTCATTGGCAAACTGGAAAAAGCAGTAAAAAGAAAAAGAAAAGTTTGTTTTAATGACTTTTAGTAATGTGTGGCCTAGCTTTGCTTAAATTTGATGCTATGGTTTTGGTTGGAGCTGCAAGGAGAAGCTGCAAAAATGGCCTATGGGATTCATCTAGCCAGTGGGCCAGATGTTGTCCACCACTGTTCTAGGAAATAGCATAAAAGACTTTATTTTGTATTGGCCTTTCTGCTTAAGTATAGTTTCTCATGAAGAAGAGTTTCAGAACTAAACTATATCTGAGTTTTGCCACTAAAACTTTTCTAGTACAGTCAGCCCTCCACATTTGCTGATTTGACTTTTGCAGATTTGATATTTTGTGGAATTTTTTTGTGTGTAGGAATGTCTATGTCTTCCAGTGTGACTCTGCCAGATGTTGACCATTCAGCCGTTTTGGAGGCCTTAGAGGTTCCTAGAGAAAACACTTCTCTCAGTGTTTGTAGGTCCTCAGTGTGATTCTGTGGTCACTTTCTAGCAGATGTTGACCATAGAGTTGCTCAGAAGGGCTTAAAGATTCCTAGGGAGGTATTCTCTCAGGTAAAAAAAAAAATTAGTGTTTTTTCTAATTTGCATTTCCCCTCACTTTCACATGGATCCTGCGCCCCTAATCCCAGCAAATGTGGGGGATCCACTGAACAGATTCAAGTCCCTTTCTCTTGGAGATTGGTATTTTACTTGTAAATCCCCACTGGTTGGACATTGCTCCCTATTTCTATTTCTTGCTTGCTTTTTGCAGGCCACTTGTCAATGGAGGGGGGACCAATTCACCACTCAGATGGATCAGCATATGGAAGTATGCAAGGCATGCAGCCCTATTTGTATCATCACAATCATGGACACCATTCCCCAGCACCACAGCATGACTCTCTCAGTAACCAGTCACACCAATTCCAGCCTCCTGTCCACTGCCCAACACCCATGTGCTGCACCCACTGCCTTAATATCCCACATATGAGTAAAGGACAGCTTCCTCATCAAATCCTGAGCCATCCTCAGTCTTTCCGACAGACTCCTGAAATGCACCACCACCACCAGCACTTCCCTCTGCAGTACAACCTACAACAGCCTGACCAAGAGCAAAGGTGTTCCTTGCGACCCTTAAAGACGCTGCAGCCTTGTGCAGAGCAGAAATCTCACCAGGAGAATGATAACCTATCATCCAGGATGGGGAAGCATCTCCAAGATCAGCCAGTGCACCAGGCTGCCCACAGTCTTTATGCTTCTCCGTCACAGGATGGTCAACAAGGCCAGGCTGGCCATGCCCCACAATTGCCAGCACCATCTGTTGTGCATAGTCCCACAATGCCAGCTCAACTCAGTCCTCTGCAAAAGCTAAAGCTGACTCAGCTACAGCAGCAGCAGCAGCAGCAGCAGCAGCAACAGCAGCAGGAACAGCCACTACCCCCACCAGAGCTGTCACCACAGCAGTCATCTACTTCAGATCCCAATGAGAAGGCACATGATCAAGTGATACAGCAGAGTTTGGACATCATGCACCACCAGTTTGAACTGGAGGAAATGAAGAAAGATTTGGAGCTGCTTCTCCAAGCCCAGCAACCGAGCCTACAGCTGAACCAGGCCAAGCAGCCCCAGCATGTCCAGCAAACAATTGTTGGGCAAATAAACTACATTGTGAGGCAGCCTGCTGCAGTTCAGCAGCAAAGTCAGGAGGAAGCACAAGTGAGCTTGCTAGTTCTTTTCTTTTCTTTTATCTTATTTCATTTAATATTTTTCTCCATGGTATTTTCTTGGAAAAAAAATCCCCACTCTGAAGATGTTATCTGACCAGGAAGAAAGCTACTGTTTGTCAGGCAAATATGAAAAATGCTTTTTTCCCTGGAGCATAGCACAGGGAAAATTAATAGCAGTCAAAATCTTTCTGAAAAAAAAAAGTCTTAACTTGTTGTTTATTCATGTAACCTGTGCTACAGTTTGTCCCTTGCTTTAATTAAACGATGGGATGAAGTCTCTTTGAACATTAAACAATAAGGATAAAGTCTTCATTCAAATATGGATCTATCCAGTGGCAGCTGGTGGGCCCCATGACAATGGGATGGTGAACCCATTCAACATTTTGTTTCAGACTTGTTTCAGACTTTCAAACTCAAATAAGTTTAGCACCATGGATAGCTATTTTATAGCTATTCAAGTGTGTATCCACACTGCAGTTAAAGCTGTTTGACACCACTTTAACTGCCATGACTCTATCTTACAGAATCCAGGGATTTGTAATTTGGTGTGGCATTTAGCTTAGTCTATCGGAGAGCTCAAGTGCCTCAACAAGCTACAAATCCCAGGATACTGTAGGATAGTTAAGCTGTGTCAAACTGCTTTAATTGTGAAGTATAGATACACTCCAAGACCAAAAGCAGATTCACTGTCCCACTGACATGGGAACCATAATTCACCAATGCATCTGTCTGTCTATATGTTAATTTCCTATTTCCTGAAGGGCAGCCAAAGTGATGTATAATTTCTAACATTAAAGCACAACAAAGAGACAGAAGAAAAGAGAGGGAGCAAAATCAACAACAGCATGAGATTCAATAATTCACATTAAATGTCTAATAAATATTGTGGGGGAGAAGAGAGAAAAGAAAATCATCACTTTGAACCTGAATTCTAGCAAAGGGTGGTTTTCCTGGCCAACTTGTTTCAAAGTTGTGGTACCAGCACTGAGGAAGTCCTGTACTGAATTCCATGTGTAACAAATGGACAGAAAGCAGGTCCCTCAAAGAAAGAATTGAGGTTGCTTGTATTGATAGAAATATTTCCACAAAAATGCATGGCTAAGTTTCTTTAAAGACTGAAAAGTCCTAGCTAGCATCTTAGACCAGGTTTAGTGTCATGCAACCAACCAGTGCAAGCTAACTGACACCGATTTATGATCTTGGTCAGCAGTCCTTGTTAATAACTGGGCTGAAAATTCCAAACCATTAGCATGTATAACTAATACAAGAACATCATCTTGTTGCCACTAATAAATTTGTTGCTTATTCTTGTGTGATAGGCTGATGAAGATTCTATTGATCCAGAAGCCTCAAAACCAGCACTCCCCCTTGACAGAAATGTGATTCCATCTATATCCCAGCCATTAGAAGAAGCTATTGTCAGTATTCACTCTCCAGAGAGTACTTTGACTCCATCCAGAAAGGTACACAAAGCTTTTTCTCTCTCTTTAGTAAAAATGTTTCTGTAGTTCTGTATAGCCACTTTGAACACTATCTCTTTCTGCACTTTCACAACAATTTAGGTTAAGAGTGCTTTGGGTAAAAACAAAAAAATCATCTTTGCAGATAAGATTTCTCTTGCCAGAAAAAAATGCCCATTTCTTTGGAACAGAGTGAGAGTGACCATATATGCACTTAAATAGGCTTTGAGTTGCTCTTGCTATTTATAGACATGCTTGATCATTATTAATTTGGTAGATGATGTGTTGAAAAGGCATTTGCAATGCAAATGGGCTTTCATACGAAGATACATGTTACATTTCCATTACAAACTGATAGAAGAACCTCTTTAAGCTCCATCTGTGCAAATGTCCTTGCTTTTCTTCAATCTTTTCCTGAATTCTGATTTATTGATATAGGCAAGGATGCAAGAGAAATATTTTAGGACTCTTTCATAGATAACACTCCCTTCCAACTGAGGTTCTGTTTGTTTTTTTTTTAAAAAAAAATCCTAGTTTTTATTACTGTCATTATTATGTATGAAGATTATTCCTGTCTGAATACCAGCTTCCAACTAATGTACACCACTGTAGCTGTGATGCTGACAAACATGGCAGGTACAACATGGTGGACATATAGCCAAACTCAGGGAATGCTTGTACTGGACACAGATTGCCCTGGAGAAAGAAGATGTAGAGAAGGACTGATGGCAGCTGGTGACATGTATGGAATGGGAATTTGCACATATGGAGAAGAGCCATCGCTCAGTAGTAGAGCACATATTTTGCAGACACATGCTGGCATGCCTGACTAAAAGGATCTAGTGACATCCAAATACTAACCAGGGATGACCCCGCTTTACTTCCAAGATCATAAAGGATCTGGTGCTTTTAGGATATTTACTTGCTGCAATTCTCTATCTGGTTCAGCTAATTACTAAATGAAAAATTCTTCAGATTACTTTATACATCACTTTAAACACTGTGAAAGATGACCAAGATACAGATACATCAAGCAAAATAAACAAACACCCCTGTCTGGTTTGACCAGAGGTTACTGCCATGCCTTGTAATGGTATCATTGCACTGTCATGGCTTAGTGCCAGAGTATAGGAAGGGTTGATTCAAAGAGGTTACATTTTGGTATGGGAATGGTTGTGTTGTAGCCAGATGGAAATAGACCATATTTCCAAATGTTTCAGAATGAAATACAGGTAAAATTTTTGAGGCCAAATCAATTTTGACTCACATGAAGAGACATTGCTGTTTGACTGTTTGCATATGAATCTTGGGAATTTGTGTGCAGATATTCTGTGGATTTGAGCCTTAGAATTCCAAGGATTGTATATTTCTCATAGGTATTTTTCTTGGGAATTGCATCTAGCTATATTGGGTAATATTAGAATAATTTCACACTATAGCCCATGGTTTCTTTGCAAGCATTTAGGCCTCCTTGCTTAACCTAGCCCAAAGGCCAAGATGCCAAATATTATACAATTGTATAAACTGTTCCAATGTTCTTCATAGTTTCTGGAGCAGCTTGTGAGGTGGTATGGGGGCCATGGCCAGAAGGGATCTCCTAAAGAGCTCTTTTGTGCACATGGTATCCTTCTCTGGTCCTGTGAATCTAGGCCACAATCTATGTCAAATTAATCAACCAACCAATACAACTAAGAAGGATTTATACAAGTTAGGCATATTTGCCTATAATTCTGCTAGGAAAACACTGAGACTTTTTTTTTTTTTTTGCCCCTTCTTGTTGCTCAATATCCATAATGAATCTGGACTTGAAGAACTTTACAGGAATTTTAAATGACAGACTGGAAAACACTGTGATCCAGTATATCCACTCTGAGCAAACGGAGTTCACCCTATAATGACACCTGGTGGTCAAAAAGTTTCACATCTTTGTCATTGTGTACAAGAGCAGACAAACAACTTTTGATCATCTTGTTCTTCAGTTTGAGAAAGCTTTAGGATGCATCAAATGACAGCACCTCAAGCATTTGCTTCTGAATATGAATTCCAGTCCTAATTCTCCAGGTCTGTTCAGGATAATTACAACATCATGCTGGCAAAGTAAATGACTTTGGCTTTGGTTCCTTTGATCTCAAAAGAGGTGCTAGTCAAAGTGGTATGCTTTCTGTGCTGCTGTGGAGCCTTTAGCGAATGAGTCAAATGATCCAGACATGGCAAAATTGATTATAAACTGGGCCTTTTCTTTGGTATGGAATCTGCATCTCAAGGAAGGTGTCAGTTTTGACACATTGACAAAACATCCATCATAATATAAATATAAATATAAATATGACTTCTGAAGTTCAGGCTGCTCTTGAAAGAAAGAACTTACCAATTTGTCTATCCAATTAGATCATGTCATTACCCTGGACTTTTTGTTTCACATTTTTGTCTGACACTGAACTAACAGCTGCTTTTCAGTTTGCTCCACATATACTGAATGGTTCTCTGAAAACTTCTTGTGGTTCATTAGAACAATAATTGTACAAATGAATGCATACCTAAAACCCTTTCTAAAACAAACAACAATTCCACTCTTATCTGTCACCAAAGACTCTGAAGCATAAACCACGGGCTGATATATTCTGCATTCAAGAAACCTATGATTAAAATAGGTCTGAGAGTTCCACATTTCAACGCCACGTTTTACAAGAGCTCAATTGCCTTTGTTATATCAGTGTACACAAACAGGACAACATATTTCCAGATGTTGCAAACTGGATGCTTCAATTAGGAATTATTATTGGGATAGACCTATGTGAATATTTACAAATCTTTTCATTAATGATATTCTACTAACCAGGGATCACTGGAGAAAGAATCTCATTTCTGGATTATCTACTTTGTTCTAATATGTTGATTGTTCATCACTCAGAATAGCCCTGAGGACTGTTTCGTCCTGGAAAATACAAATGTACATTGGCTATCAAATTTAAATCACTGACCAAAGCTTTACCGCCTATAAGGAACTTTCAACCAAAATAACTCTATACTAATGTTTGCAAATACACCACTTTTTTCAATCAACTTCAAATAGCATAACAGACGTTCACTAACATAATTTAAGATTTATGTAAATGCCACAATGACATTCTTCAAACTGAGGTCCCATTTCCAGTATCTATCTGTTCCTTGTGTCCCTCTTATGAAGAATATATTTTCACACTGAGAGACTGGATATTGCATGTAGGGAAAATATTAGATGAACCAGTTTAGTAGAGCATCTGGCCTTCTATTATTATTATTATTATTATTATTATTATTATTATTATTATTATTATGGAAATCCAGTTTAAAGATATTAACAGGTAGAACTTAATTCCAGCAAAACTCACTTAATCTACCCAATTTATAGTCTGTTCTGTTGGGAGGATTGTGAACAGAGTATGGCCATTTTACATCTATGAGTTTAGTTCCAGGGTTTTTTTGGCGGGGGGGGGAATAAACAGATAGTAAAACCACATGCCATAAGAAAGCATCCTTGGTTTTCTCTGCAGAAATTACTTGAGAAGGTTTGGAAGACAGGTCTGGCAACAAGGCTTGTAACTATTGGGGGCCTGAGTCTTTAGAAGGGCCCACCAGTCCTGGCACCACTGCTGTTATAGTCATTGACCTCCCTTCAGTTTCTGGCCAGATTGACTTGCTAAGCAGGTAGTGGTGGCGCTCATGCAGCTGCTCTGGCACTAAATGTAGTAAGTTAGAAGAAAGCTGTGCACCCATACTTATTTATGCCTAATGCCATAAATGCTCTGTGTGGCATAAACATGGTTGTTGTTTGTCTCAGTTTTTCCAGCTGATGATGGCTAGGCTGTAGACGAGGAGGTACATGTTGGATATGGCTACATGTGTACTACCAGCAGTGGCAATAGAATTGAGACTGATGTCATCCCTGCTGGATGACGATTATTATGTATAAATGTACTCAACAGGTTCTGGAGACTTGAACAGAAAAATAATGCAACGGAGATTTAGTTTTTGTTACATACATGGCACTCTTAGCAGATGATCATATTGTTCTTATGAAATATAGGCATGGTGATGCACCTGCTTTTCACAACTCTTTCAAGGTGCCCCTTCATTTTTCAGTTTGCCAATTTAGCCCTGACAGATAGTCCTTTTTCTGCAAGTCAACAGATTACCTGTAGGTCTGGTGGATCACTCATTTTTCTGCATTTAAATAAATTTTAAACAAAGCAAATTGGAAACAAATGCAAAAGAAATTAAACATTAAATAAAACACCAGAAAATAAAATGTCTGTTCTATGTCTGCACCACACACATATGCCTAGCTTCTCACTCAGTGACTCTGGCAGTTGCAGAGGCACAGAAGTTGCCCATCCTTGCCATGAATGCTCTTTTGAATCGAATTAAGCGACTACATGCACTTTGTTGCATTTTGCTGTGCTGTTAGGTGGGTGAATAGTTATTTCATGCAAAAGGGCACTGGGAGTTGTAAGGAGACTAATCATCAGATGAAGCCAAGATCACCACTGCTCATTTATGTTGTGATCACTATGACAATGTCATTCTTTATGCTTCACATCTGTGCAAGTGTTCATGTCTATTCATGGCCCTTCATAAGCAATAAATAATAAGAACAAATAAATTGTGTATGAATAAAATCTCTTACATTTTCCTGAAGGTGTTTTGTTTGTCATTGCTTTTATTTTTTTAAAAAAATCCTTGAAGTAATTACTGTAACAACAAGCACATTATCAAGAGATGCCAAATGTTCTGTGTCATCCACCTAAATCATTCTATCTTTCAAACTAAGAAATCTTTTCACAAAAAGTGGAGTGGGAACTGAGAATTGGTAATATTTTCTCAAGTGGGATTTTTAGATGAGGGTTGGGGAACATGTAGCCCTCCAGATGTTATGTGACCACAGTTTGGTCAGTCTTAGCCTGCATAGCCAATGCAGGTGAGGGGGTGAAGGGAGTTGTAGTCTACCAATATCTAGAGAGTAACATAAACCCCCATCCTTGTTTTAGACAGTGAAGTAACAGGGGTATGGTCGGAAATCTATAAATTAATTGTTGGGAATGTACATTTCTAGTGTCATCTTGTCTCGTAGTTTCCCCACAGAGACAGTTCATCTGATATTTAAGTGTCTTAAAACTGACTCTGAATACAAAAAACATGCAATCTATTACTACTTTGGGAGAAAGTAACTTGTCAAACTAAAATAAATTTGCATACATTAGTAGAAGTCCCCACCACCACCAAAAGTGGATGCAAACTCATTCAGATCAATGGTTCTGCAGTATGTTAGACAGTATTCTGAATGATATTAGCAAGACTGTAGCTAGAAATGTTGTTGGGCTGGCCTGAGTAGAACAAAAGTTGTCCAAATAATTAAATTAAAACTAGGTAGGGTGTGATAATCATAAATATATTCATCATTAAATAGGCTGTACATTACCTATGCTGGGAAATAATATGTGTCCAGTAGAGCAATGGCTAACTGGTTGAGATCAATGGCCAGTCCATCTTTGCTCTGGGAAGAGAGGCCAGATGTCTTTGGGGAGGCTTGGGCTTCTATGCTCTCCAACCATTGCTATGGGCCTCCATCCCCCTGCCTTCACTATAGGGCTGGATGTCAGCTTTCTGGCAGAGACTTTTCCCCTCACAGTTAAGATTAAGGCTAGGGGAGTTAAAGTATGTGCTTTCTCAGTGACTTTTTTTCCTCTTTGCATGGTTTGGTATTTGAGTCAGCTGTGTAAAATTTGGATTTTTCTCATCGGAAACAGGAGAGCAGAGAGGAACTAAGGATGAGATACTCTTAAGTAGTGGTTGTGTGGGAGAACTTCAGAAGTGCTCATAGCAGTAGTACCAGCAGCAGCAACAACAATTATTATTAATAGTATCCACATCCTGTTCATTGTTGCTGTTAATTGCTGTCAAGTTGGTTTTGATTTATGGTGACTGAATGAGGGACTTCCAAACAGCCTCTCATCAACAGCCCTGCTTAGGCTGTGCAAACTTAGGGCTGTGGCTTCCTTGAATGAGTCTATCCACCTTTAACACAGTCTTCCTCTTTTCCACTTTACCAAGCATTATCACCTTTTCTGATGTGTCATGTTGTCTCATGATATGGCCAAAATATGATGCCCTCAGTTTCATCATTTTGGCTACTAGTCTGAGTTTAGTTTTGATTTGTTTTTTTATCTTTTTTGTTAGTACATGGTATCCATAATACCCTCCTCCAGAACATTTCAAATGAGTTGATTCTCTTCCTGTTAGTTTTCACAATAATAATAATAATAATAATAATAATAAAATTATTTATATCCCGCCCCTTTGAGATCAATCGGGGCGGCTAACAGCAGTAAAATATAATGCAACTACGACAAAATCTGGTTCCCTCCCCCCCTTAAAAAGTTATTAAATCAATTATAAATTAAAAGCAACAATTAAGATACAACAATCATATTATAGAACAGTTCCACACTGAACAGTTCTCAATTACATGTTCAAGGAGGAACCTGAAGACCCCCCTAAGGGAGGGGTTCCTGAGACCGGGATTATCTATCCTGGAAAGGCCTGCCGGAAGAGATCCATCTTGACAGCCTTTTTAAAGCTGTCTAGAGATGTCAATTGACGGACCTCGTCTGGCAGGCTGTTCCACAATCTGGAGGCGACAACAGAATAGGCTCTCTGGGAGGTAGCCAAAAGCCTAGATTTTTGAGGCTGCAGCAAATTCCTCCCAGAGGATCGGAGAGAGCGTGGAGGATTATAAGGGAGGAGGCAGTCCCTGAGATAGTTTGGGCCCAAGCCATTTAGGGCTTTAAAGGTGATAACTAACACCTTGTACTGGGCCCAGAAACTAATAGGCAGCCAGTGGAGGGACCTTAATACCGGAGTAATATGGTCCCTCCTCGATGTTCCAGACACTATTCTGGTCGCCATGTTCTTCACTAATTGTAGTTTCCGAACCAAGCACAAGGGTAGCCCCATGTAGAGT
>CM034701.1:106839746-106853069 GCA_020142125.1 Phrynosoma platyrhinos
CACCCACCTTCCCGACAAGCAGGAAGATTTTAAGTTGTCCTCCGGCGTCGGCTCCGCCCCACAGCCTCCGCAGGTGCTTTTTCGCGAGGCAAGGGTGAACAGTCCCAGCCGGCATAGATCTCAGCCTCTCCGCTGCTGCTAGATGTTTCATAGGCAAGTGGGGAGGTTTTAAAGCATCCTCTGGTGTTGGTTCCGCCCCACAGCCTCCGTGGGTGTTTCTTGCAAGGCAAGGGCGAACAGTCCCACCCAGAGTGGACCTCAGCCTCTCCGCTGCTGCTAGATGTTTCACAGGCAAGCGGGGAGGTTTTAAAGTGTCCTCTGGCATTGGCTCCGCCCTACAGCTTCCACAGGTGTTTCTTCGCAAGGCAAGGGTGAACAGTCCCGGCCGCTGTAGACCTCAACCTCTCCACTGCCGCTGAGCAAACAATCATATATAGAAATCGGAAATAACAATGGCATGGATCTTTCCGCTCATTAACCACTGAAAATTCTACCTAGACTTCCTGTATTTTAAGAGTTTTGGGGAGAATGTTCTGTGATATTTGGGATTCTGTGATATTTGGGATTCTTAAATCTAATGTTGAATATTAGAAACATGGTTTTGTAAGATATGTCAAGATTTATAGAATTCTGAAGCATCGGGCTTTTTATAGCATAGTCATGGGTACCTGGATTTTTAAATTCACCAATTAATTCAGTAACTCCTGGCTCAATCTGAAAACTGGTAAAACTGTTAAATACATACTTAAGATGGAAGAGACATCCTTCCAGACTGCTGCATTAGTGTAACAACTAAATTCTTGACCTACTGATGTCAACAGGAAAACATCTCTCAGACCTTATCTTGGTGACTACCAAAAGCAGAATGCACCACCTGCTTACTCTGACAATACAAGAGGCAGTACTATCACTGATGCTGAGAAGGGAAAAGGTCCCCAGACTTCTGCATTGCCCTCTGACTTGTCTCTAAGAGACATATACTTTGCAGATCCAGTACTTCTTGGTTACAGTATCCAGCTCTTTAGCTTCATCCCTGAATTGTGTTGCGACTGACCTAAACTTTGCAAAATCAAGCTGCCTAGCTTTTGTTTTTTTAATGGTCAGTTGGTAGCCCTAAATGTCAGAACCAATGACATTGTGCCAATGGTGCACAAAATTTGCTGCTCTATAAGAAAGAAATGTATGATTTAAAATGGTTAGGAGAAGGTCCTTCAGATCTGAATGGTTGCAGAGATCCTGTGAAACTGGATAAGTTATCCAATAAGTTACCACCAATCCCAAGGAATGAGGGGAATCTGTTCATGTTGTGTTCATTGACATTAGAAATATTTCACAGAGCTTAATCCCACTAGGCTCATCTCCCACTAAACAGTGCTGTTTTCAAAGGCACAGTGCAAACGGAATTGCTCTCTCCCCTATCACACATCAGTATCTTTCTTGCATTGCAGCTTTCATTCACACTAAAACCCTTATTGCACGCAACGTTTGGCACTGCCCACCAAGTATTGCCCTTTCTCTTATTTTGGCACTTGTGCACGCGTGCGCACACACACACAGGTCCCCCAGAAATATAAATCAAAAGCAGTCTTATGTTTTAAAAAGCCTTTTAACTTAATATTCAGGTGTGTGAGAGAGTGAGTGAGTGAGAGAAAGGGCACCGTTAGCATATCATACCATTATAGTGCTGTAGTGACAGAAAGGGACCAGAAAAGGAGCAATGGTGGTAGGGAAGTGGGCAAAATTTTGGCTTATGACAAACCCCGGGGTGGGGATGTGGGGAGAGATAGTTTGGCAAAGTTAATTTTTCTATAGGAGATTTTTTTTAAAAAGTTTCTCGCAGTTATTTTGCCAATGGAAATCTCTACTCCACTTCTCTTCCTTCTCCCCTGATTATGTTTCTCTACCAAAAGCATGCCCACTAACCACCCCTGACTACTGAAAATTGCCAGTGAAGCAGAATTTAACTTTTGCACTGAAAATCATAGCAGGATAGTTGTGGGAAAGGTCATTAACAGATTCTTTTTTTTTAAGTCAACAAAAAAGCAACACTTTCAAAATGATCTCACATGGGAGAATAACAGGACGGCAGTGGCATCATGCATTAAGCTCTAACCAAAAGCACAGCAATCACGCTCTAGTTCCAATGTACCAACCTTGTGCGATAAGACTCAAAATGTTTTGTTTTGTTTTTTATTAGCAAAGCTTATTTGTTTGACCCAATAGCAAGATAAATAAGATATGGTGCTGTTCATTCTGTTGGCTGTTTCTGCTCCTGCCACTGTAAAACCTGCTCTATTTTCCTGTGGTGTATTTTTTTTTTTAAGAGAGAGTGACAAACCTGTTCCTACCCACATCTCCATCCCTTACACAGAATAGGCTCTGCTTAGGAGCACTTTTCTTGGGAAAGCTAAAGTGAAATGACTAGAATATACGTGTCGGTTTTTGGTGCACTCTGAGTTAAACTTTGGTTACATGGATTTGAATTAGTGCATTTGTTTAACCTTGCAGCATAATGAGCTGCCAGGGGGATTGCTCCACTTAACAGCAGCTCCGTTACTTTGCAGCCATTTGCTCTCAGTAATTTCTCTGCAATTGTAAAGAAATGGTGTAGCCTTAACAAATCCCAAGCCTAGACTTTGAGAAAAGGTAGGCATTTCCATTTCCATCTTCCTCTTTAGTTTATAATGCATGTCAGCATGGAGAGCTTAATTTTTAATTCTGATTTTGGGCACGTTATCCACAGCCCTTTTTTGTTGTTAAAAAAGGCAAGAAATACTGTATATAGGGCTGTCATTCCCCCCCAACCCCTGGTGTTCCTGACTGTGTTCCTCGGTATATTGAGCAGTAGCCTGCCATGGAAAAAGCCAGCAGGTAAAGCCTTTCCCATCACTTATCTTCAGCAACATCTCTTCTTATTAAATTTTTGTATACCAAGATGCTATTAAAGGTAATGACTAGCAAGACACGGTAGGGACAAAGGTGGTAACTGCAATTTTAAGGTTGAAATTGCTCAGATAAATGTGACAGCAATGGTGGGGAAACAGTTTTTTGTTTTGTCTTTTAAAATAAAAATCACAATTGCCAGATTGCTGCAACCTCTGCAACTAATACTTTAATGTGTTAGGAGCTATACAGAAAATGTGATAGTTGCTTTCATACAGGGATAGTGGAGGATATGAGGATGGGTAAAGAATTGGGAATTGGGGAGGGGTGGTGACAAAAGCACATAGACTGCAAAGATATGAAATGGCACAAATGGGCATGTTTGCAGTATGGTTTTGCAGCACCACAGTATGACAGCTTCTACAATAAATCTTTGCTGTGTTCAAGGAGTGAAACACTGATGCTTTTTTAGACAACTCTGTGCTATTCAAATGGCAAAAATCATCCTGCATTATCCAGTACAGCAGAAACCTCTAGGGAAGAAGAGATTCCTTGCACCCCCCATCCCCTGCTAATGGCAAAAGGAATAATTATTTTGGGGAGAAAATTAATAGGATCTTAATGAGCTTTACTCCCAGAGCATTGTTCACTTCACACTTGACAGCAGCTTTGTGGATCAGAGTATAGAATGTGTCAATTCCTTACCAGGAGTTTTAATATATATACAGTATACACACACACACACACACACACACACACACACACACACACACACACAGACACACACAGAGAGAGAGAGAGAGAGAGAGAGAGAGAGAGACATTCTTTACAGAAAGATCATAATGTTTCCTCATTATTAAAATAACCACAGAATTAACTTTTGCCCCTGGGGAGAAACAGATGGCAGTTTGATGGCCTCATTTTTCCTTTCATTTCTCTTTAGTAAGATTAATGTTTTATACTGACTGATGCAGTCTATTATATTCTCTTCATACTTTCCCTGTATCTGGTGCAGTAATAAGGGAAAATAGAAACTCATTTCTATGTAGAATTTAATCTCTTGAAAGGTATTAGTTATTTCAAATACATCAGGTGATCTTGCAAAGTCCTGAGCTTTGCAGCAATGAAGTTTCCAGGAGTCTTTCTCTTGAGACATGAGATAAGACCAGCTCTGCCATATGACAGTGATATACTTCTTCTTTAGGCACAGAAGGTTTAACTGTGACTCTAAAAATATGGGTTGTAACTACTGTGTTAAGTAGAGTGTTTCTTCTTCTTTATTTTGAACTTTTAATAGGTGGGGTTGCCATTTATTTTGAACTTTTAATAGGTGGGGTTGCCACTGGTGAGCACAGTGTGCAAGGTTGCCATTCAGTTAAATAAATCATTGTGGATTAATTTTGTGTTTTAATGATTTAGATTAATTTTAATCAATTAGATCAATCTTTTAAGTTTACATATATTTGTATATAAGGAGAGACAATAGTTACACTGTTTTAGGTGGTGAAGCTGTTCATTGGAGCACATATAGACTGGCATTGTTAGCCAGTTATGATAGTATAAGGCAAGTCCAATTTGTGCCATTATTACTAGCTTTTTTTTTGTCATTGTGGAAGTGAGAATTCTCTGTATCCACCACACAACAACCTGGGTCTTGCTCCAGGAGAAAGGTGGCATAAAAATCAATCAATCAATCCAAACAAACAAACAGATAATATACCTCCCAAACCTATTTTCCCTTCCCCAACATGGCCATTTACTGTCTGTTGGAGAAGTATCCAGCTGTGTTCCTGTATCATCCTCCAGGACCATTAAAGGAACCCTGGATATAATATAACCAAAGTATGAGAATTATCCTGTCCACTGAATGTGTATCTGCATGTACACTGAGATGTAAATGGTTTTCTTTTTCAGCCATCAGCTTCCCTGGGCTTTCCAAATGCTTTAGAAATGGACTTGTCTTCTGCAAGGGTTTTAAAATCATCTGATCCACAGGCTGAAGAAATCTCCAGTGTAACATCTGGCCAGTCCCAGAGTATGCCAGTTACCTCTGATGTGCCACCTGATGCTGTTCCTCATTATAGTCTGGCATTGGATAAGAGTACAAATGATCTGGCCTCTAACAAGATAGACCACAAGGTAACTGGTGGAATGCCACTGGTGAGCACAGTGTGCAAGGTAAGAACTGTTGATACATTGGATAATTTCTTTCGCTGGAAACATTGTAGGAACAGTAATTTCTGTTAATATCTTAAAACATCATATTTGATGGAATCTCTCTATAGAAGTGAATATTACTTAAAGAAGTGAATAGTACTCGCAGAAGACCATACTAGTACTCTTGCACAGCTCTCATTTATATTCTTGTGGATGTTCCATATACAATTGCCCATGATATCTGTTCTGGATGCCTTACCCCGCGGAACCTAAAATTTGCGCATACTCAAGTCCCATTTACCCCAATGGTGTGTATGTGCATGTAGCTGCCATTGGGGACAATGGGACAAGTCCCCTCCCTCCCTCTTTACCTCGTTCTTCCCCTGCAAGTCTTCCCTGGGCTCCAGCTTCTGGCCCCAAAGCTAAGCCCAGTGCAGAAGTGTTGCAGGGGGAGGATGGAAGGAGGAAAGGAGGAAAAGAAAGAGGGAGGACTTGTCATATTGCCTTCCTTCCTTCCATCCCTCTTCCCCCTGCAAGGCTTCTGCCCTGGGCTTAGCTTTGGGGGCAGAGGCCGGAGCCCCATCAGCTGCAGGGAGCTGGCACAGGGGCTTGGGTCTCAGAGCCTCTACCCTCAACCCCAAGCCCCTGCGCCAACACTGACTCCCTGTGGCTGATAGGGCTGCAGCCTCCGCCCCCAAAGCTAAGTCCAGGGAAGAAGGAGGGAAGGAGGGAACGATGGAGAGAGGGAGGACTTGTCCCATTGTCTCCAGTGGTGGCGCGACTATATGCACGTGCCGCCATTGGGGACAGCGTGGGTTTGCCATCTGCGAATGAACAAATCCATGAATGGCAAGTCCGTAGATACCGAGGGATGACTGCATACATATATCCCCATGTATCCTCAGAATTTTGGAATGCAAGAGACTAACCATTGACTTTGATGCAGGCAACATATCCACAGATACATATTTTACTTCTGTGTGTGTATGTGCCCTCAACCATCTGTTGACGTATGGCATCCCTGTGAATTTCATAGGGTTTTCTTAGGGAAGGAATACTCAAGAGATGATTTGCTATTGACTTCATTTGAAATATAACCTATAGCACCTAGTATTCCTTGTCTCCCACCAAATAGTTACCAGACTTGACCTTGCTTAACTTCCAAGATCAAAGAGCTGCCTATGCAAAATCTCTGGTATGAATTTATAAAGCAATTGGATTACTTGTTCTGCATGTTCAACGAGGCTTGGAGGGTTGTGTCCTACAAACAGCAGCTTTCCATGTTACATACTACCTTCAGTGAAACTATGTGTGTGTGATTTAAAAGTGTGTTTGTGATATGGCATATGGATCAGTAACTTAGCCAAAAGGCCTAAGCAGACTGCCAGAAATAGTGCACATTAAATTGAGGCACTGCCCTGGCTCGGTGCTAGGGAATCATGGGAACTGTATTTTTTTTCTGAGACATTGAGCCTTCTCTGTCAGAGAGCTCTGGTGCCACAATAAATTACAGTTCCCAAGATTCCCTAGCACTGAGCCAGGGCAGTGCCTCAATTTAATGTGCACTATTTCTGGCAGTCTGCTTAGGCCCAAAGTCCTTTTGAGTAGTCCTAAAATAACTTTTGGGATCCCATCCTCTGCATACACAAATAGGATAGAACAGCACTCTTCAACAGTGCCTTTCTGCTCCTCTGTTGTTATCGTTATTTTGTCAACATTAATGTATATTTCAATGCCTTTTTTTTTAATTGCAAGCTGGAAAGTGAAGACTTTGCTTCTGCAAGTTACTCTTGTGGAAGTGACTCTACCACTACAGAGTCAAAAGACATTGATGCATTAGCTCTTCCTATGCACCATATTCTGGAAGAACCTATTAATCTTTCAGTGAAAAAGACTCAGCCATATGTCCCTCCTCCCATACCTGTCACCAACACTGATTGTATGCAGTCACCAAATCCAAGACATAGTGAAGGTAGAAGTTTTTCCTTATTTTTTTTGTGTTTTCAAAATTATTTAACATTTTCAATTATGTGTTGTGTGTTTTTCATGATTGCTAAGATGATGTGATCTGTTGCTGATATCACAAAACGATGTTTTCCATAACTATTCTGAGATGATAACCACAATATTTGCCTGTAATAAACAACTCCCTGCCTACTAGATCTTGCACAGCAGTTCACATAATAGTGCCACTACCACAATTTCTTCTTCAAAGACATGATTTTGACCTTTATTTACCTATTAGTAAACAGTGAAAACATGTCTGGGTTCAGGTTGGCTGATCTGAAATGCTATGATTTCTATGATACTATCTTGTTGTAAGTTGCGTGATTTTGGTTTTAAAAATCACTTCCAGTTTTTAATGTTGGTGTTTTTAAAAAGATGGTGCATGTTATTCTTTTGTAAGCTTATCTGGCTATCTCCAGGTTGAAAACCAGAAGAGACACATTTAAACTTTCATTCTAAACTGGAAGAGCACATCTCCAGTTCAAATCCATGTAGTTAGCCTACCATGGATATTAGTTTAAAAACAACAGGCGAGCTTGATGCTTATGTCTTCCCCAGTGAAATAAGGGGGGACTTAAAAAGTGCTCAGGTTGGACATGGTTATCCTATTATTCAGATCCCATTTAATCTCTGAATTTTAACAAATCCAATGTTTTTTCCTCCAGCAAATATGAATATTTTTTTCATATGTAGTAGGGGCATAAAAAAAGCAGTATATTTTTAGAATGGTGATAGAAGTAAGTGGGAAAAAATGCAGGTTATAATATCAAACCTGAATCCATAATGTACCCATTAAATTATGTAGGTTTGATTGTTTTGTTATGTATCAAAACAAGTGGAAAACCATCTTAGCCCTGGAATAATCTTTTTAAAGGAAAAAACCCTCCCTTGCTTTTATTGTGAGCAATATGAGCCCAGTAAGGAGTTTATCACATGAGACAAATCCCATGCAGAAACTGGATTTAAACTGAAAAATCCCCGTGACATTAACCCGAACAGAAACTTGACAAAACCCACTCCTTTTTACTTTCGGAAAATCCCGAAAGGAAAAAGGGGCAGGTTTTGTCTACTTTCTGTTCAGGTTAAAGTCACATTAACCCTGTAGTGTGTGAAAAACTACCCGCTTTTGCAGGTTTCTAAATCCACTTTTCCAGTTTTTAAATCCCATTTCTGTGTGGGATTTTTGCAGTTTGCCCCGTGTGATAAACTCCATATGAAGAGACAGTTCTTTTGCCATGGACTCAATCCCATCCAGTCAAGTAAGACCACTCTTAATCAGTACAAAGGAGTCTATGTATGCCAAAATGTAACTATTAGTTTAGTCAGGCTAAGTTCCCTGATATTTTATCCATGTTCTTCTCCTGCAGATTGCCATAATTGCGAAGAGAAACATTTTGAAAGGGAAAATAAAAGCAATCAGACCAACAGGTAATCAAATTTCATGAAACATACAAATAATAATGGCAGTGGAATAATCACTTGCTCTGGCTTATGCTCTGTCACTATATTATGTGCTTATTCCTGCTGCCTTGTGTTCTTTTGTAGCTGAAGAGGAAACACAGGCTAGCAACTTTACTGTCTTGGATTTTTCAAAGTAACTAAAATAGATATTTTAGTTACTTGTGTAAAATAGGAAAGTATTTTTGGGAGAGCCCTAGAACTATAACTAATATTACTAATATTAATGCTACTATTAATAATATTATTGCATAACTAATATTCAAGTAGTCCCAGTACTGTCACTTACTAGACTCTCCATGTATTTTTAAAATTACTTTCAAAGGTCTAGTCTTGCCTTTTCCCATCCTAAAGCTGACACCAGCAGCCAGTGGGAAGTCAATGCAGAAAGTTTTTCCCAGTACAGAAATGTGCCTCTGGTTTCCTCTTGTATGTGAGGATTTTGTTGATTCTTCATTATGAGATTTTAGATTCTGTTCTTGAAATGTTTAACTAATTAATAATATCCTATTAAAATATGCTGATTAGCCATCTTAAAAGGCAAGCCAGCCTGCCTGATTATATGATAGTAATACAGGTAAAATGAAGGGATGATCTTTCATAGTACTGATGAAATCAATCCTGCATTAAACACTGATTTTTAGAGCTTGTGCCAAAGAGGTGAAAATCCCTTTCGTGAGACTAGAACGACTGAAAATACAAGCAACAGAGTCTGGAGAGCTTCCAGTATTTAAATTGCAGCCACAGAAGAATGAACATGATGGGACTTTCCTGCTGATAATTGAATGTGGTACTCAGTCTTCAAGCATGGCTATAAAGGTAAACTCATCTCAGCTGGTTTGATTGCTGTCTATCCCTCCTTCCATTCTCACATATGCTTAAATTCTGACATATATGTTTAAATTCTCTTGATCAGAGAATTTGATTATAGTGATACACTTAGAGCCAAACTACAGGTGACAGCAGGTGTATCTACACTGGAGAAGTAGTGCACTTTGACACCACTTTAAGTGTAGCTCCATACTATGGAATTCTGGGATTTGTAGTTTTACAAGGTCTTTAGCCTTCTCTGCCAAAGAGTGGTAGTGCCTTACAAAACTACAAGTCCCAAGAGTGTAGGATGGAGCCATGGCAGTTAAAGTGGTATCAAATGGCATTATTTCTTATAGTGTAGATACACCCAGTGACATCCATTATCGTATCTCATGTCTCTATTATCATATTTCTTAATATTTTCATGATGGGTCAGGGAACATTTTGTTTCTGGAGGCCATTGGGCAGTGGGAGATCTGGGTTCAAATCCCCACTCAGGTATGAACCTCACTGGGTAATTTTGTGCTACTCATTGTTTGCCTTAACTTCTCATTAGAGGAGTCTTATGAGAAGACAATGGGGAAGAAGTGAGCAATGATGTAACAAACAGTAAACAAGTGGGTCAAATTCTCTCAGTTTAAGTGGAAGATTCAGATTTATCAGGAGCCATGGCAGTGATTTCAGCTGCCCACTGGCAGTGGTTTAGATCCAGAGTTGACCAGAGTTGAACTTTATGAATTGGAGGTTCCTGTAGGCAGAAGGAGGCAGTCTTTACTTATGCCTTCTCCCCTGAAGCCCTTGTGTTTTTCAAAGTCTGCTCTGGAGAATTGAGGTGCTGCTGCTGAGGGAAAGAACTGGCAAAAATTGTGACTCTCTCTCACACCACTCCTTCCAGTGGATTTTGTTCCATCAAGAGTCCTGTTCATGAAGAGACAGATCTAGATCCAACCCATTTTCTGTCACTGGAGATTTTTAATACTTGAGCCAGAAGGAATATTAATGGCGTTTGTTACAGGGAAAGGCAAAATTCTTCTACTATTAATTCAACATGGAAGTAAAGGGCATTTTAAAATGTCTTTCCCAATAAATATAGCTGATGGAAGAAGAAGGGGCTCTGAAGGGCATGCCGGCATTCAAGCTTTAAAATCTCAGCTTTGCTAATTAGTTGGTTAATCTATTGATTAAACCAATTAAAGCTTCAGGCATAATTTTTAATGAATGTAACTGAGGACAATGCAAATAAACTTGAAATTTCAGTACCCCCACCAGCACATCATTGGAGGGAATTACAACATTTAATGTGCAATGACTTACTGAAAAGCTATGAGATAGGAATCTTTAATCCCAGATGCAGTAAGGACATTTGCCTTGAGGCCTTTATTCACTGCATTCCATCCTCTGCAGTATTTCAAGCTCTGTGCATGAAAATTAAATGTTTCTTAATTGAGACTTCACTTTTCATTCAAGGTCAATCAAGGAAATCCACCTGAAAGAATGAATCCCAAGCCTGAGAACCTGAAAGAAAGAAGGATCCCTGCAAGCCAACCACCTGAGCAAACGTCACTCCCTTTTATTGATCACAGGCTCAGTAATAGCATGAAAAAATCAGTGCTTTCAGAGGAAGACCATCCCATTGAGAATGAGGACTTCTGTGCTGTGTGTCTGAATGGAGGAGAACTATTATGCTGTGATTACTGCCCAAAGGTGTTTCATCTCTCATGCCACATTCCTGCTTTGCTCAGTTTTCCTGTGTGAGTATGTGACAGAAGGAGGATAACTGGTTCAATTTGACACATGGATACAATGTTTGAGACTTTACATTGGGGCTAGTTTGTACTACTTATCCTTTCAAGATCTCTGTGTGGGTTTCATTGTTCTTTCTAAGCTTTTGGAATTGCCCTGCTGTCACATCTGATGGTGATCGACAGGCTGTCCTTTAAGGAGGGAAAAAACACCTTGTGATTGTGTAGAAATTTTGTTGTGTACCTTCAAATCATTTATGACTCATGGCAACCCTAAAGTGAACCTATTATGGGGTTTTCTTGGCACAATTTGTTCAGAGGGAGTTTGCCATTGCCTTCCTCTGAGGCTGAGAGTGTGTGACTTACCCAGGGCCACCCTGTCAGTTTTCATGACTGAGTGGGGATTCAAACCATGGTCTCCTGAGTTGTACTCCAACATTAACCACTACACCATGGTGACTCCCATCACTACTGTGGGACTAGGTGCAAATTCCTTCATTAGCGAATGAACATAGAATTAAGGAAATTGTCTTGGGAAGGAGAAGATGGCAAAGACAAGAGAAAGCTGGATCTTGTAAAAATTATACCTTTCAGACCTTTATTAAAACCAATGACACTGATTAAATGGCAGTGCCTCTGGCTATACACTCTTTAAATTTACTCTAGACTAAGAACAAATGTTGGAAGCTGCATACCAAATCAGACCACTGTCTAATTCAGGCTCTTCCACTCCTAGCTGGAGATGCCTGACTGGGGATACTGACCCAGAGAGATATTCTGCATGTAATACCTGACCTTCTGCCATTGAGCTAAAACTTTTCCCTATGGCATACATGCCAAACACAGGCATACACAGTATTTCCCCCTTGTAACTTGTTTTTGAGTTTTTATTTACAAACCTGAATAATATCATAGTGTTCAACATCTGAAAGTCCTCAGTCTATTTTAGCCCCATTCTTGAACTCCAGAAAAAAGTATTTGAATCCCCTCAAAGGCAAAAGGCTGTGAAATTTGTTCAATTTACCCCCAAATAGAAATCTTCTGGGACACTTTTTTTTTTACCTCCAAATGTTTTGTTTAAAAATCCATAGTGGCCAGTTTCTAAAAAAAAAAAAAAGGACTTCTGCGGGTGGGCAGACTGCACCAAGGCAGTTGACTTTAGAAGGGAGATTAGAGGTTGTTGCTGGTTTCCATGTCATGTGGTGAATCCATTCTGTGTTTTATTCCAGAGACAGAAGGACCTATCCAAGATTTTGAACCATATCCCCCAAATAAAGTCAGCCCTCCGTATCTGCACCATAAATTCCCCCAAACCATTTTATATAAGGGACACTATTTTACTGTGTCATTGTATATAATGGGATTTGAGCATCTATGAATTATGGTATCCACAGGGCTCCTGGAACCAAACTTCAGTGGGTACCAAGGGCCCACTGCAAGTGCAGCACTTTGCATAGCCCCTTTAAAGTTCAGACTTAAACATAGAGTGGATTTCCCCATTTCACTGACCTAAAAGCCTCCATATGAGGTGTCCCTGGTGGCTTCTGGAGGCTCAATTCAGCTTAGTTTTCTCACTGTGTGGTAGGTTAAGGATGGTCACAGGGTTTCTGTGGAAACATAGCAGGAGAGGCACAAGTAGTTTATGGGCTGCATACAGTCTGTGGGCTGACCTACAACTTAGGTAAGGGATAGCTTAGGGACAGCTTGTTTTTATATCTGCACCATATTTAAAATTCAACACATTAAGTCCTAAAGAGTGCATGCTTTATGTAGATATATAGTATCCCTCATAATGGGGTTCATTTGCCTGAAGCAACCCTTAAAAAAGAATTCTTCTGCCACAGAATAATTGACAGGTCTGTTTCCTTTCAAGGCTTTTTTTCTCCAACATAATTTTTATCAAAACATCTATTCCTGGTGTTTAATTTACGGATGTAGCTATTTACAGCAATAATCTCAATATATATCTTCTTTCTTGCTTCAGAGGGGAATGGGTGTGCACACTTTGTCGCAACGTAGAGAAGCCAGAGGTGGACTATGATTGTGAAAACACTCGTTTCAGCTACAGTAATACACTTGTGCCAGCAAGAGAAATGTATGGTCTTGATGACTATGACCAAAAGGTAAGTCCAGGTACCAGTAGAAGAATATATCAAGGGATATATGATCCTTTCTTCTAATCTGACAGTATTAATTGCCTTTGCAATACATGTGTGTGCATGTCCCAAGGAACATTACATGTAACAAAAATTTAGAGTAAAAT
>CM034701.1:106913268-106925005 GCA_020142125.1 Phrynosoma platyrhinos
GTGGAACGGATTAATTTCGTAAGTAGAGGTACCACTGTATATGAGAAAGTGGGAAGCAGGTACTGTGTTCCTATTCCACATAATTGTCTGGTGTGCCATGCTACCAGCTGGGTTGACTGACATGCAAATGCACATTCACATGTTTTACTCAAGTATATGTAAAGGATTTAAAAACTTTTGAGTCAATGAAAATCACTGGGAGTGAGCACATCCACAAAGAATGCAATTGCAAGGATTTTCAGAGAATTAACAAGAACATAAAATATTAAAATTTTTGTTTAAAGCATTTAAATGACAAGAGAGACATAGTTAAAAATATCATAGACACTAATATTCCTTGTAAATATATGTTAAGAGGAGAGAAACAAACATGCATGGTAGGTTTTTGCTGACAATTGTGTGTAAAGCCTAATACGGGGAAGAAGGAAAAAGAATGAGAGAGACTGACATGGGAGAAATTCAGTTAGAGGATTTGGGGTGATAATTTTGTAAGAGGGGTGTTTGAAGTAATATAGTTAAGACAGTTTACTTTAGCCTTTAGTATGTAAATACATTGAAAATAACTGCAATGATGAAGGTGCTACAGTAGGTTGCAGTGAGAAAAGGAGTGTGGGAAAGGAAAGTTCAGTAAAAAGTTCAGAATTTAAGAGTGCTTCTCACCAGCACTCAGAATTTGGTAAGAGCGTAGATAAAAAACAGAATAAAACTTTGCAAATATCAGGAAGGGAAAGTTTACTAAATTTCTAGCCCCATTTTTTTCACTTTACAGATTACAGTAAAACAGTAGTTGTTTTCCTACTTTCTCATGTTTCAGCAAATCTTTATTTAGAATGTTAAAAAGATTAAGAGGTGTCAACTGGAAGAAAAAATTGACATGATGCCTTTTCGTTGTAGGTATCAATTAGAGGGGTGGTTAGAGATTGTATGTGTTGACTTATGGTGATGCTGCGAATTTCATAGGGGTTTCTTAGGGCCTCGGCAGACGACTAATAGGGTCGTCTTCGAGGCCTGGAAGAGGAGGGGCAGCCGCATGAGCGGCGCCCCTTCCTCCTCCCAAGGTTGCCCTCGGAGCTGCCGGCCTTCCGCACAGCCAGCGCTCCCAGTGCAACCTCCCGCCGCAGCGACCGCACGGGAAAAGTCAGGGAAAGTGCGGCGGAAAAGTCAGGGAAAGTGCGCCCTACTTGTTTAGGGCGCACTTTCCCTGTCTTCTGAAAGGAGCGCTATTTTTGAGCTCCTTTCAGAGACACCGTGGGTGCGCCGCGGTGCGGCTGCCATGGCCCCGCGACGCACCGGCCCAGGGCGTCTCGGACGCCCTGGTGTGCTTCCCCCCTTAGTCAAGGAATACTCAGAGATGGTTTCGCCCATTCCTTCCTCTGAAATGTAGCCTACAGCACGATCTCCCATCCAAGTACTAACCAGGGCTGACTCTGCTTAGCTTCTGAGTTCAGATTGGATATTTACCTGCTCTAATTCTCTTTCTGACATGAGGTACATTCTGAATGATGGTGTGTGTGTGCATGTGCCTTCAAGTCACCTGTCAACTTATGACAACTCCATGAATTTCACAGGGCTTTCTTAGGCAAGGAATACTCAGAGGTGGTGTGGCCATGTTCTAGAAGAGTTCCTTTCTGACGTTTCACCAGCATCTGTGGCTGGCATCTTCAGACTCTTCAAACTCTTCTAGAACATGGCCACACAGCCCAAAAAACCCACAAAAACCTATGGATGCCGGCCATGAAAGCCTACGATTCAGAGGTGGATTTGCCAGTTCCTTCCTCTGAAATGTAGCTTACAGCACTTGGCATCCATTACCAGTCCTCAATCCAAATATTAACCAGAAATGATCCTGCTTAGCTTTCAGGATCAGACAGGTTCTGGTACAAGGGTGCATTTTGAAAAAAAAAAAATATCTGTAACTATGTAATTAATAATGGAGATTGCATTAATATAAGCAATATTCATTCCAAACAGCCAGTTTCTTACAGAGGAAATCTCCAGGATGTATTTACTATTTTTAGAAAGAGATATAGGGGATGGCTGAATGCTGAGGATTAGGCAGAGGAGACAGTTTAGTAATAGTAATAAGCTTGGCTAAAAGATGATGCATATATATAAAAGCTGTTCATGAAGTCTGTACTAAAAGGCTTCCCTTTGCCCTTTTTGGAGACTAGATTGGAACCTTCCATTTGAGGTCCATGTAAACAGTTATAGAATAATAGTATGGCTGCTGCATTTGATAATGGCCAAATGTACATATGCCAAAGAATATGTTATAGGGGGAAGAAGAAGGCTCTCTTATGATATGAAGCAATTCTAAGTGTATTGGAGAGTACTAATGATCTCAAACTTAAGCTACTGTTTAAAAATTAGAAAATATATTCTTTTTAAGAATATAATTGGTGTGTGTGTATGTGTATAAATCAGTAAAAGATTCTGGAGAGCCAGTGTGGTGTAGAGGCTTGAGTGCTGGACTAAGACTCTAGAAAACCTTCAAGTCACCTGTCAAATTATGACAACTCCATGAATCTGCCCAGTCCTAAAAAACTATTAGCTGACCTTGGATAAATCATACTCTCTCAGTCTCAGAAGAAGGTAATGGCAAACACCCTCTGAACAGATTTTACCAAGAAAATCCCATGATAAATTTGCCTTAGAGTTCTCGTAGGTTGGCATTGACTTGAAGGTGCACAACAGCAAGAAATTAGATGATGAGTGCTGGCAAGTATCTAGAGGCAAGTGGTCACAGAGTATAGAAGTGTAGACGGTGCCTTCATAGCTTTCCTGAAAATGTTGCAGATACTGGGGGAGTGTAGCAAGTCTAGAAGCTTTACAGAATGGAATGGAATGGAATTTGCTCTGTGGGATAATTATTTCCCAAGAACAGGCGAGTTCTGTGCTGTGATGCTGACATTCCATATGGAGTTACTTGAATGGCACAGGGAACAGAGAACAAGTGTCTAATCCCACCACTCCTGGTTTGAACCCTTGTGGTGTTAAGGTTGAAGCTATGGAACCAGCCTTTCAAGGGTGCATTTTGAAAAAAATATCTGTAACTATTAGTAATTAATATGCAGCTGTGTTAATACTCTAATTTGTAAGAAATTTATTTGTCTCATTAAGGCTGGGAGTTCTGCTGTCAAATTACTTGAACGGGAAGTAAGCATCTTAAAAACAGTCAACCATGATCATATAATACATCTTGAGGAAGTGTTTGAAACACCAAAAGTAAGTTCTTTTGACATTCACTAAAGGGCAAATAAGGTGCAAAGATGAAAGATGACTATGGACTTTATCACACACAGCTTTTAAACCACTATTGAGGCCAGATAATAGTTCCTTTCATGATACTTATTGCATGGCACTATCTTCATCTTGTTGCTCGCTAGCCCTGCAGGTGTCTAGCCTTGTCATTGATGGGAAAAATCCATCAATAAGCTCCAAAGTGTGCTTCTGTAGCATTAGTCCTCAGGTACAATAGGAAGTTCCTGTATGGGGTTGATGTCAGTATCCTCTTCTCTCTCCCCTCTCATGATTCCAGAGTGGGCTGTTTTTGTTTTTAACTTTTATTTTCTCTCTGCCCCCTCCTCATTTCACATTTATATAGGTGAAAAATGCATATAGATAAATGAGTGTACACATCAACATGTGCATAAATGTACTTTCATTAATGAATAATGCCTGTTCGTTAATGAATAATGACTTTGAAAAATGCATGCAAAGATGTAAGAATGGCAGTAAAGGGGTTGGGATGGAAATTGAAATCCAGTGTGGAAGTGACACAGAAAAAGCATAGCAGTGGCAAATGAAATCTTAAGCAAACTGAGTTTTACAAAAATCACCAATCCCTAACACAATTTAGATGAAAGGGGATAGATAAGGAAACAATATTGATGGAGTAACCATGTTTATTTTTTTGAAGCTCACATGATGATAAGAATCTTAAATGACATCTTAATTCTAATCTGAAATGAGTCTTTGCTTCTTGAGGAACCACTTATAACTAATATAAATTGCTCTTCATAGTTAACTTTTGAATCTTGTAATGTTTTTTTTAATGAGAGTGACAGTTGGCCAGTCAAGAGACAAGAACTATAATTAATATGTTATCCAGTCTTGGTAAAGTGGAATTTATAAAATTTTTATACTTCAGATTTGCAAGATTTAAAGTTAAAAATAACTATTAATTCTTCAACATTGTACAAAATAAAAAGCTATATTTTGTTTTTTAATGTTAGCGTGTATACCTTGTAATGGAGTTATGTGAGGATGGAGAACTTAAAGAGATTCTTCAAAGAAAAGGTCAGTTTTCAGAGAATGAGACACGACACATAATTCAAAGTCTTGCATCTGCAATAGCGTATCTTCACAAGAAAGGTAAGAATGCTCATCCTTTATTGTATTATGTTTGTAATTTCTGTATTTATTTCAGTGCTTCTCAAACTGTTGGTTGTGCCATGGACCAGTACCATGTTTATGCTATATTATTAATGTATTCACACAGTTTCCTGGGAATGTGTGCATCCTAGTAGCTGATAGCTTGTGAACCAGCATTCATCCATGGATCACCACTTTGAGTAGCAGTGACTGATTTCAGTTGAATGAAAATCAAAATTTATTTTTCTCTTTTTTGGTCTCTTTTTTATGCTCTTTTTTAAAAAGACTTATTTTTAAAATGTGGAGAATGCAAAGTTCTTTTGGGCAGCACAGTGGAGGGGATTGCTTCTTTAATGATTAAAATATTACTGTTTTGTTTCCATTGTATTGCTTTCTGTTTTTTTTTTCAATTATTTTTCTCAGTTCATCCAACAATATTGTATTTCATGAATACCCAAAAAGTTGGTTCTCAGCAGAGAAAGAAGGCAAAGGTGGTGGTTGTTGTGTGTTTTCAAGGCATTTTTGACTTTGGCAACCCTAAGACAACCTGTCAAGGGGGTTTCTTGGCAAAATTTCTTCAGAGGGACTTTCCTTTTGCTCCTTCTGAGGTTGAGAGAAGGTGACTTGCCCAAGGTCACCCAATGGGTTTCCATGGCCAAGTGGGATTTGAACCCTGGTCTCCAGAGTCCTAGCCTAATGCTTGAACCACTGCAAATGCTGCAGTGGAAGAATGCCAGCAAGACTCCCTGGAGCAGCCACCACCCTCTACTTCACTCTGAGGGAGCACTCAGAGAAAACAGTGGGTGGGCAGTTGTTCTGGAGCAGATGCCTCCATTTTACTATGAGAATCTTGTTAGGATGAGACAGAGGATAAGAAGGTTCTTTGGCCAATTGTAACAGATAGAGAAAGCAGTCAGCATAGCTCTCCTGATGGTTGGCTAGGCTCAAGTACCTGTTGATATTCCTTCCTTCTATTTTCACTCTTCCTCCTTCTGTGTCCAAGCCTGTGTCCACCTTACCAGCATTATTTGATTTTTGTGTTGACCATCCAGTGATGTCCATGTGTATAGCCTTTTTTCTGGTTATATGAAGAATGTGTTTGCAATGAATAGGTTGTTGGCTTCACAAAAATCTATGAGATGCTCACCTGCTTCATTTCTTTTGCCTAATTCAAATCTGCCCACTGTTTTTGATTCTTCTTTGCTTCCAACTTTTGCATTACAATATCCAGTGATCATTGGATGTATGTACCACTGGCTGTACATACAGTAAAAACAGACCCTGCTTCATAATGTTTGATGATATTTACATATACAGTGAACCTCTGAGCCTCTCTTTCTTGATACAGTCCCCCTGTTTCACCTCTTCCTTCAGGCTTCCTTACCTTCTGGCTACTTTTATAAGATTTATATGAAACATAAATGCATTTCATGTTTAGGCTTGGGTGCCATCTCCAAGATATCTCATTATGTATATGCAAATATTCAAAAATCTGAACAAATCTGAAACTTCTGATCCCAAGCATTTTGGATAAGGGAAACACAACCTGTACAAGAAACAACTAGAAGGAAAACAGGGAAGGAGTTTTTAATGGCTCGGTGCTGTATTTTAAATCCTTATGTTTTAAAAACTATTTAAATTGAGTTATGTATTAATGTTACATAATGTTCAATTATGTTTAATATTAAAATACTTTTTAAAGTAAAGTATTTTAATATTATTATATATTCTGTATTTATTTATTGTTATAGATCACATTGTACACTTCCTTGGGTTCCAGTCTGGGAGAAAGTCAGGATAAAAAAAATCAAATCAGTCAATAAATAAATTTGCCCAAAGGTGTTGTTTGCAATTAGACACTTTTTAGTTTGTCTTAATAGGAACTTATGTTTTATACAACCTATGCAAAATTAAATGTGAAACAGAGTGCAGTGTATTGTGACACTATGGCTTGGTGCAGAAGTACTGTTGACTCCCTGCTAACTGATGTTGGCAAATGAGAAATGAGCTCTAGAAATACATGCTTCCTCCTCACAGTGGCCATCTCTCTTGGGCATGGCTTCACAGTTTATTTAAGGTCTTTTTCAGGAATTCATTAAAAGACTTAGAAAAACATGTGAGGAGGCATGCATGCCAGCCCTGTGCCTTGCTTTGCCCATGGAAACAATATCGAGAGTGAAATGGAGATTCTCTTGTATGCATGAGGCTCTCAGTGTGATTCTGAATCTAGTTTCTCCCAACTGATTGCTTTTCATTTGATCAAAGCAATGGTAGAGAAAGTAGGACTAGTACACTGCTCTCTTTGTATGTTTAGTTAATACAGAATACCTGAACAGAGCTAACATCAATGTGTTACTTGTGGTTAAGGCTAACCAATGCTTTCTTAACTTGGGATCCCAAACCCACTTCAAGATAAGCTTTCAGATTCTGGAATAACAGAAGACTTGGGTAAATTTAACAGTTATCACTGTGGATCTGGAGAATTGCTTAACCATGTTCATAGTGCAGGGAAGATTTGCTGTAGATGGGAAGGGACTGTGAGGACAAATAAGTGTTGCCAAGGCTGGCTTCTGTGAAGACACACCCAACTAAAGGTGGTGGCAAATATGGGTGTGCAACGCCAGTACCCTGGTGAGATCAAACTCTTTTACCCAAAAAGGTTCCAATGTCCAAAAGGGGGAAATTTATTTTGAAGAACAAAAGAAAAAGGTTTCTCCTCCCCAGCTCTAACAAGCTTAAAATAAAAGATACTTTACAGTTTAGGTTTCAGTAATCTTCAGGGCTGTCATCTCTCTGGGTTTGATCTAGGTTTGATCTCCTACTCAATGAAGCTGGTGCAGGGTCTTTCAGCTTCTGGTGCTCGTGACTTCTTTGTTGTTGATATTTAATATAATTAACTGCTTTTGGTAACTAATCTGGCTAAATGGTAACTAAATTGGCTAATGGTGTAAGAAATGCCCTTTCCGTCTCTCTGTGTCTGTTTGCAACCAAACAGATGAAGCCAAGCCTGCCTAAGAAAAACTAAAAATCCCAAGCTGAAGCAGAGCTTGCTGGGAAGGGGCAAACCAAAAACTAAAAAAATGCAGGGGATTCCTACAGCTCCTCCCACAAACTAATACAAAGGAACATTCCTATGCTCAAACATACTAAGGACTAAACTAAAATGAGAGAAAATGCAGGGGAGAATTTAAACAGTCCAGGCTGGACATCACAGCTTCTGTTTGGCTAAACATGGTATCATCTCTACCTTTTCTGGCATTGATACGGTGCATACAATGTATTTATTTTGAGTCATATTAATACTCGCTCCAAAAATGTGGATACACTAACATTTCTTCATTGGTGTTTCAAATAAAGTTTTTTTCTACATTCATTGCCTAGAAAAACATGATAAAGGCAACCTTTTATTTAGGAGTGGTGGTAAGAGTTTTCATTCTTTCTAGCTCCTTTTCCCTGGTTTGACAGTTTCTGGCTTTTGCATTAAGAGTTCTGGAAGTTTCATCCTAACATCTGTTTTAAACTACATTTTCCTGTATATATCCTGTATATATATTTGGATATAGTTTCCTGGGAGGCCAAGCCTCACCACCATTTTAATGAGAAAGAGAGCGAGAGTGAGAGAGAGTTCAGAGGCAGTATGTTGTTCAAAAAACCCTTTTTACTTTTTATGTTTCCTACTTATTCTGGGTAGCATGCCAAGAAGGATTGTTGTCACTGTTGGGATTGGTCGCCACTGATGCGCCAGAGGGGAGGTGAAAAAGAAGAGCAGCTTCTGCCTCCTCTGGTTCATTTTCCTTCTGTCCCTAGGGATATGGCAGAAAGGACTGTGACCTGCCTTGGATCTCATCTTGGGGAAAAAGGTGGAATATTAATAAAAGGAACTAAGGAAGGAAAGAAGGAAGGAAGGAGGAAAGAAAGAAGAACTGGGCAAATGGTGACTCTAAGAAGCACTGTCTTCCATTTCCCTCTGGGTAGTTCTTCCTATTTATCCTCTTACCCTACCATTTTAGATAGCATAACTGGAGAACAGAGCCCAGCATGGCCATCCAGAATGGGTGAGAGAGTGAATGAGAAAGCCACATGAACAGCCACCACTTCTACTAGCTCTGCCTCCACCACTTCTCTAGATATGCAGTATGAAGGACTAGGCCCAGTAGTGTCACACAGAATAAGCAAACAGGGAAGAGCAAGTTTTTGCAGATCCATACTGAAGTACACTTCAGCATTCTCACTCTCCTCCTTATTGATTCCTGGGTTTTTGGGACTCAGTCCTCATCACATTACTGTCCAGAGGGAAAGTGGTGCTGTGTGCTTACTTTTTTTTTGGACACTGCAATGATGGTGGTTAACCGAGAAAGCAGAGAAAGCAGTTTATATGTTCATTGGGCAGTGCCATGGGGCCTGGTCCCCCCCAGCTTGCATGCCCAAAAACATAAACACACATAAGTAAGATAAGATAGTATTTCACAAGTTCTGTTCTTTGAAAACAGAAAAATCATGAGTTGAAGGTGGGAGATAGCACAATGGAATTTCAGAGCGGTACTGTGAAGGGGAACACAAATGTAAGCTGAGAAAAATTGAGAAAGATTTGTTGTTCATCTCTGCTTCTCTTGATCCTTGTACTTTTTCTTCCCAAGCACAGGAAATGAGTTGGATTTTTTTTTTCATTTGATATACTAATCTTACAAATTGGTGCTTTTAAAGTAAATCATGTGACAAATCATATTATTTAGTGTCATAAAATCTGTGAAGACTTTTCTTTTTTATTTTATTAAAAGAATAGATCTAAGTTTGATCCAGATATGGAATGGATAGACAATACTTCTTCTGTAAAAGAAAGAATACAGTGTCTGGTTATGTGCATTAATGTAAGATGAAATGCACTGAAAAGGTAGCTCATAAATTACTCAATCAAAAGGGTTTAAAACACTTCTGTCGGAATATTTTCTACGCAATTGATAAATAACACTTTCACTTTTTGTTCTCCATCTTGACAGATATTGTTCATAGAGATTTGAAATTGGAAAACATTTTAGTTAAAAGCAGTGACATTGATGAAGAAAATGAAATGAAATTAAACATAAAGGTAAGCCCAGAAATTGTAACACTTTACTTCAAGCAGTACTTTTGTTTTGTGTTTTTTTTTTTTTTTGTAGATCCAGGTATCAAAAGTGAAGTTTCCTCTTAAATGCCTATTATTGGTTTTAAGCTAAGGTGTAATGGTATAATCAAGACAAAATAAAAGGGTCTGGTGTATGAACAGTTGACAAGAATGTAGGAGTCAATTGCCATTGGTGAAATTTCTTACCGAATGAAGAACAATATACTTACAGGTCATTTAAAAAGAAATGTTTTTAAAAGTATGCCCTACTCCTTTTCTTAGACCTTTTGGATATAGTTCCATGCTATTAGCAACCATAAGCGGGGGAGGGATAATTAGCATGAATTATATGCACTGGCAATTTAAACATTTTATAATTTTGAATAACATACAATGTTTTACATACCGGCTACATTTTGCTTTGTGGACTTTGGATATTGTAACTATTTACTACCTAAGCACATTAAATATATCAAGAACTTATACTCATTTATTTATATGGCAATAATTGGCCCTTTGTGGTTACTAAATTATATATTACAACATACTTACTTACCATTTTTAAAGCGGATATAAAATGACTGTGAGGATTTTATAAAATGTACATGCTGACACACAGAACTGAAGTGCTGAGGTACAGTATGTGGTAAATAAAACAGCTTACTTTGATAAAATGTATTTTGTCTTAACTAATGGATGCACGCTGAGTCTGTGTGGCCTAATCTGTCCCCCTTTTGTTGGCATCACTGTAGGGATATGAGGGTTTGAATGAGTGATATCTTCTATTTGGTCTACGTTGGGAATATAAAAGCAGGTTGAGATGGGCATATATTCGCAATGGGCCTTCCTATCTCATGTGTTTGTACTTCATTATACTGTAACTTGTCATAGTCTTCTGTTAGTTGACAGCACTGAGGCCTTGAAGATTTTTTTCCTCTTGGATACAGTGTGGCCTTATTTTTCCCCCACCTGACTAATAGTGAAGCCAGTTTCTTCCAATTTGGAATGTTGACTGTAACAGGTACTTGGTCTTTAACTTGGCTGCTCACAAATGTGCCTTAATTTTCTGTTATAAGAACAAAATACGTTTCTTGACATTCTCAGAGAAGGAGAAGATTCCTGCTTCTGTTCATGCAGCTGCAAGTCTGTGGAGGCAAGTAGCTGCTGCAGTACATGTATGAGCTGGCTGTTTAGATTGGGATAAATTATTCTTCTTCATGATCTCTGTGCTTTACACAAATGGGTCTTGTGCCTGAACAGATCCATCTATGGAACATTCCAAAACTGAGCAGATTTGATGGGAACTTGGCCCCTTTGGGCACCAACATAAATAGTGCCAAGAGCTGCTTCCCTCAATTCCTTTTCAGCCACATTTACCTCAGATAGCTCCAGCATTGAGTAGCTTCTATATATATATATTTTTTGAGATTCCTTTCCCCCCTCCTTTCCTTATTCTCTTGTGTGTGTGTGTGTTTGTATAGGCTCCCTCCTTTTTTTCTTTCTTCTCTTACCCATTTCTCCCTTACATTATCTGTGGAGTTGTTGCTCTTGCATGACCTCTCCTGCAGCTTTGGTTCCTGAGACACTTTGATCTCAAGAGGGACTCTCCTTGGAAGGGACTGCAAATCCCTTCTTGCATTTACACATAACTGCAAAGTATGCTGCTCTGCTTTCCCCAATCTACTACTCTTGTGACATCAGATGTATCCCTGTCTGGGAGAGTCATACACTCTGCCAGTCTGATGGTTCAAAGGACATGGTCAGAGACAGAGAACAACTGCCATATTAATGCCCTGGAAATGATTGCGGTCATGGAGGCCTTCAGGATGTCCAAGAGTTTCATCAGGGAAATGGTAGTACAGATGCTGTCAGTCAACATGATCCTAGAGTACTACATAAACAAGCAAGGTGAAACCAAATCCTCTGCAATGAATGGGCTTGCCATGAACCTGTGGAATTGATGCATTCTCAGATGCATCTTTCCACTGACCCTTGTTATCCAAAGAATAGGTAGGATGGACTGGGGGGGGGGGAATCCCTACCAACTGTCAACATTACTTCAGATGTTGGGGAAATTAGCCTTTGCAAGAGGCTTGGGAAACCTTTGAACAATTTGCACCAGTGTATACCAGTACTAACTGGAGAGGACTCCAAGCCTTGGGTGAATTAAAACAGTTTTTATTTATAGGAATGCAAAGTGCAATCATACACACAAGATAGCAATTCAAACAAACACAGCATACAGAGCTAACCAAAATGGAA
>CM034701.1:106925105-106958104 GCA_020142125.1 Phrynosoma platyrhinos
CATCCCCATGCCTCGATCCAGCGGCGCACCGTCAGCGCCCCTGGAAAGAAGTGCTAAAATAGCGCTCCTTTTATATGTCGCCGGAAGTGCACCGCAAAAGGTTGCGGTGCAATTTCGGCAACCCTTCCGCCGCAGCGTGTCCGGACGCTGCGGCGGGAGGTCCTCCTCAGAGCGCTGGCCGTGCAGAGGGCCGGTGGCTCCGAGGACGACCTCAGGAGGGGGATGGGGCGCCGAACGTGTGGCTGCCCCTCCCCTTCCCTGCTCTGAGGACGGCTGAATTAGCCGTCTGCTTAGGCCCTCAGACTGGGAGGTCCAAGGGCAACACAGTACATACACAGAGTGTAGGTGGAGTGGGCTGTGTGCACACAGGATAGGTTTTGAAACCATGTCATAACCTTAAAACTAGGCTGGACAATGGGTTATCTGGCAAGGTAACAAAGGCTGAATGACTTGTCAGTGGTCATAATATGTTTAAGTACTTCCAGCTAAGTATGTGACTAAGGGGCATTGCAGACTGACCTAAAGGGCCGGCCTAGGGGTGGAGTTGGGGCAGGGCAGCCACACGCCGCCTACCCCAATTCAATCCTGATGCCATCTTGACACCACGTGCCCAAGGGTGCAGAAGAGCCATGTCGCCAGCTCTTAAGGCACCCTTTTGCTGCCCGCAGCATTTGCCGTTCATTTGGGGGTGGCAAAAGGGAGTATCAGGGCCACGGGGTGCGGTTGCCATAGCCCCGATTCGCCGCTCCCAGGGGCGGCTCTGTGCCGCCCCAGAAGGTGGGTCTATAAAGGCTCTAAAACATTATTTCAGGAAAATCTTCCCTGGACAGGCCAGTCTACTAGCAGATATACTCAGTTGGACTGTGGTAGATGTACACAAATGGTCTCTGTCGCAGCATGTTTAATAGTGTGGCAGTGAGGCTGTCCATTGGTAGATGTGTTTCTTTCAGACTAATCTGCAATTATGAAGTGTTCTGCAGCAGAGAGGTCTGCAACCATGGCTTGCTGGGCAATGCCTTTCTCCTATATTGGACAGGGTGCCTGCTCTACCTGTTTCTGCTTCTTCCCTGATCACAAGAGTAATGGTCAAGATTCAAGACATGTCAGAATGCTTCCCCATAACCCTCCAGTGGCCTTAGCAGTCCTGGTTTGCAACACTTCTTCAGATGTCAGGCCACAAGTACTTCTGCTTTCCTTACTCCCCAACTCTGCTCACATAAGCGAGGGACAAAGTGTGGAACCCAGATCTCAAGCCTCTTCACCTGACTATGTGGTACCTCTGCAACATTAGATGAGTGAATTTGGTCAGTACTGCTTGCATCTCATAAGACATCTGCCCATTGGTTTTGCACTATTAAACATTGATGCTGCTACGTCTTTGCCATGGCAGCAGGTCTTCTCTTGGTACTGACCAATGAGACGATGGCGATGTTGCTCATGCTGCACCTGAAGAAGGAATGTCTTTCCCTCTCTTCCCTGAGGGTCTACTTGGTGCCCATAGTGACTCATCAGCAGATGGCCCACCCTTCTCCAGTGTTGTTTAGGAGTGTTACTGTCAAAAGGTTCTTAGGGAGTTTGAACCATCTCTACTTATTCATCAAGGACCCTGTTCCACCAAGTATTTCCCAACTCATGGAGAACACTTTTGAACCTATGGCTACTGTGGATGTCAGGTTTCTTACCCTGAAGGCATTGTTCCTTGTGATTATCACATCTGCTGAGCAGGCTGGAGAACTGTGTGACCTGTGATTGGATCAGCCCTATATGATCTTCCACAGAGACAAGGTGGTGCTGCACTTTGATTCTGCTTTTCCCCCAAAGGTGGCCTCTCCATTCCATCTTAATCAGGACATTGTGTTGTCAGCCTTCCATTGGGACCCCTTGTCCCAGCTGGAAATAGCTCTGCACTGCTTGGATGTATGGTAGGCTTTGGTCTGCTACACCCATTGTGCTTTATGTCCCATACTAAACATAAAGAAGGTAGGCACTCATCCTTTCAACCCATGAATACCTGGCTGGTGGGCATAAAAGAGAATACTTGGTTATTCAAAGGATGAATCTGTCTCAGCTTTCTTTCTACTTCTCTCTTGCTTACCCAGAGAGCCTCCATATATAGAGAATAAGAATAGGATACCAAATGTCCAGCAACTCCTCTTGACTTCCTTCCTGGTTTCTATTCAACTCATAAAATACTTCTCTGTTAGCATTTACTGTGTCCCATGTTTGTGTTCCCTAAAGATACTGTAATAATGGAACATAATTAAAATATCAGCCTTTTTTATTTAAGGAGTTTGATGCAGATCTGATAGCAGCATATTTGCTTGAATTTCGTTAATAATCTTCTCAGCTTTATGTATGCTCAAATGCTAGTACAATTGGCAAAGTAAGGATTAAACTTGTTTAAAACTGGGCTCTGAATATTTATAGGAGGATTGGTATAGAGCTTTCTCTGCTTAAGGTGCACTGTTACATGAGATCATTTGAGAAATCTAGTCAAATTCTTTTAGCTCTCACTGAAGTGGTTTTGCTGTGAACAGTGAACTCTTAAGAGAAATAAAAGAGCTGCAACTACATATCAGCAGGGAATTTTCAAGACAGATGAGTTCTGTTTCTTGTAGGTGACTGATTTTGGTTTAGCTGTACAAAAGATGGGAGGCAGTGAAAGCATGTTCCAGTCTACCTGTGGGACTCCTATCTACATGGGTAAGTTCAGTACTTCATATGATAGCATTCCCACTCAGTCTCATCTCATAAAGGAATGGCATTTGAATGAATTACCTCTTGTTTTGTAACTAAACAGTCAATGACTAGGCCATGCCCATTTATTTAGGTGTATACATATACTATCCCTTAGCCTTGCCTGTCGCTTACAGATATGTCACTGTTTCATAATTTGCAATAACTTTTTTGCAGTTGCAAGAAGCTTTTCACAGTTGTAAAATAATCTTGCTAATAAACAGCTTCTTAAAGCTTCACTCAGATACCAAGTAATGTATAGGATATTCAAGAAGGTTCATGTCTTTTTAATCCCCCATTCCATGAATTAAATCAGGAAAATATACTTTGAGTGGACCTATTTTATTATAGTTATTTGATAAACCATTGGGAAAACTTGCTTAATCTAGTGAACTGTTGGTTGAAGAGCAAGTAGATTTTAGGCTGGCAAGAAGTGGCATCATTCAGTCTTTTTATATTGTACCATTTGATTTCTGTAAGAACTGCTATATCTCAAATGGTTGTAATTGGTATTATGAAAATGAGCCTCACCTGATTGTGAAGAAACTGTCACAAAAGACCTGAGTTGTGGCATTGTAGAGGAAGGGAAGAATTAACCAAAATTGGGCATCTTATGAGAGCAATATCCCATGTAATAACTGCCCAGTTTAGGGCAAATAATTCATCTTCTAGGCCTTTCTGCACTCAGGGGAGGGGAAGATGGAGGTGGCATGATTCTGCAGTTGGGAGGAAGGGGACAAGAAAATTTCCTTGCTGTCACTCAAACACTTATAGTCTTTGTCATATTCAAACAAAAATCCATCAGTGATACCTTTATTGGCCAACCAGAATGCACAATATACTTGTTGCAAGCTTTGAAAGCTCCATGGGCTTCTTCATCAGGCAAGATGTTACAAACCAAACAGGAGGGAAACAATTGGAGATGTTAGTCAGATGCCTATATGTTGTTATAGGGCCTAAGCAGACTGCCAGAAATAGTGCATATTAAATTGAGGCACTGCCCTGGCTCAGTGCTAGGGAATCATGGGAACTGCAATTTATTGTGGCACCAGAGCTCTCTGACAGAGAAGGCTCAATGTCTCAGAAAAAAAAATACAATTCTCATGATTCCCTAGCACTGAGCCAGGGCAGTGCCTCAATTTAATGTGCACTATTTCTGGCAGTCTGCTTAGGCCTATAGTCTTAAGATGGTATATCGTGGGGAGGATATCTTTTGTAGTCTTTCTCATAGACCCGTGTAAAAACTTTAATTCCATTAATCAAGATACAGGTTGAGTCTCTCTTATGCAAAATGCTTGGGACCAGAAATGTTTTGGATTTCAGAGGATTTTTTGGATTTTGGAATATTTCCATATACATAATGATATATTTAGGAGATGCGACCCAAGTCCAAACATGACATTCACTTATATTTCATATAGACCTTATACACACAGCCCAAATACAATTTTATATATACTATTTTTTTATAATTTAATGTATGAAACAAAGTTTGTGCACATTGAACCATCAGAAAGCAAAGGTGTCACTATCTCAGCCATCCATGTGGACAGTTTTGGATTTTAGAGTATTTTGGATTTTGGAATTATGGATAAGGGATACTTAACCTGTAGTACCTGTATGGATAGGCATAGCCCATTAGCTTGGTTACACTGTTACAATATGAAGTTGGGCATAAGCTTGAAGGAACATCTGACTAAACTTATTCCAATTTATCAGGAATATTGTCAAGAGTTTCCATTTCAATGTCTTGTATTTATTCTCTGTATGCATAACTATTTCTGTAGAACTATATAGCTTGTGTCTCCCAAGACATTTTTGGAGTTAAGTCTGACTGTTGATATTATGTGGTCAACACAGCCTGGTGAAGCACAAAATTATGGCACTGAAAAAAGAACTTTGTCATAAGTGAATTCGGGGTAGGCATAATATTGAGTGGATCAATAACTTGATCTATTGCATGCTTACTCAGAAGTGAGTCCCACCAATTTCATGAGATTTAATATTAATAAGGATCCTAGACAATGTCCTCTGGACATGAAGGAGTCTATTTTCAGAAAATTGTCCATCTCTTACTTAGTAGATCTCAAACCACAAGAACTTCTCAGGCCTTCCTACATTTTATTCAAGCTCTCTGTTTAGCCATATTTCAGAAAAAATGTTTTTAAATTATTTTTGTGGCTGAAATTTGGATATGTGGTAACTTAACCCAAAGTATGATAATACATAAAAAATTCCTAATACTTTTGGTCCTTCCTGATATTTTAGCATCTTTCATGATGGCAAATTTTGGAATGAAGCCTGTTATTGTTACTATAGTTCATTTATTAATTAGTTTACACTGCTTAGATAGGACAACACCTGATTATATATATAAAAGGTATACTTGTGAGCAATCACTTTAGATCTCTTTCAGAAATATTTCATATATTAAAGATGCAATCCTAAGTACACTTACTAGGGAATAAGAACCATAGAAGTAACTCCAGTTGGATTCAGAGTAAACATGCATTAGAATGTATTGTATATATTAAAAATAATAAAAATTGTTGTTTTTTTATTTAGTAAAATCACTCTGGGGGGAAGCAGATGGGCAGCCATGGGCCTCCCCAGGAAGCTGCGCCGCAGGACTGAGGCATCCCCACGCCTCGGTCCCGTGGCGCAGCTTCGCTGCCCCTGAAAGGAGCGCTAAATTGGTGCTCCTTTCACAAGTTGACGAAGGTGTGCCGCAAAAGGCTGTGGTTGTGTTTAGATCATGATATTTGTTTATTAAATTGAAAATACAAGAGTCTGACTCCTATATGTCAACCCTTTGGTCCTTCCATTTCATGAGGTATGATTAAACCAGGAAGATTTTTAACTAGCCATTTTGTCTGAACAACGGACAAAGATTATCAGTTTTGTAACAAGCCAAGATCTGAGAATAAAAATAAATAAGCAGACAGCAGACAGCTTAAGATATTTACATTAATAAACACAATTTCCTAGTTGGGAGAATGAAAAAGTATAAGTGTGCATTTTGGTTGGTTGTCTGTTTGTGGATTTTGTATTTCGCTTTGTTTTGCCACATGGCCAACACAGCTGTGCCTCAATATATTTCTTAGAAACAGCCTGGTATAACTGTGTCCCATGCAAAGGGAAAAGCAAGGGGAGTACAAATATAGGGACAAACACAGCTCATTTTACTAAACAATCACATGATTTGTGGCATTTAATCAATTGCAAGGTTACATTGTTTAAATTCTAGGATATGTATAGATATGTAAACAATGTCAAATGGTTTAGAGCCATTTTTATTTTCTGAAAGCACATTTTAAAAATGGATGTTATACTTGTTGTGATTTGTCTTAGATGGATATTTATGTAACTCCGATTGTCTTTACATCCAGTACATAACATTATGCAGCATGCTTATTTTCCAATGGAAATATGTTTATGTGGTATCATGAAGGATTTGTAATCAGAATTTTATAAGAATTTTTTTCACAATTTATAGCTACAGAGAAAACCAATAACACAATTAGCTAGTCACAGTGTCATCATTCCTAAATGATCAAAGTGAGGACACATCGGCATAAATTGTTAAGAGCTGTACATTATTAATCTCAACATCTGCTGCTTTTCTTTTTGCTTGAGGGAGGAATAAAGTCTATTCATCAGCACATGCTTTGTTTTAAGCATTTAAAAGTATTTTTTGTATTATTAATATTATTGTTTCTGCTTGGTTGGCAGCCCCAGAAGTGATAAGTGCACATGACTATAGCCAACAGTGTGATGTTTGGAGCATAGGTGTCATTATGTATATGCTGTAAGTAGCTTGCACTATTTATATAAAATGAATTTTTTCCTCCTAAAGAAGATAACTCTGTTTCTTAAATTGAAAGTTGTTGCTTGCCTCACCTTCATACTAACTGGCATTTTTAATTGCCTTTCTTAACTTTTTAATATGAATGATTAATCTAATAAGCCTCCACTCTAGTCATACTCAAGTAATTACTCTCAGGATCACAGCTTTAGAATGTGTATGTCCAGATGCATCAACAGATCAGCATATTCTTACAACTTTTCCTTTATGGAAAATAAGATTTGTGGAAATATAGTTGTTCTTTCTATCCATGTTGACTTAGATTTGACAACAGTAGAAACCATTAGTGGTGGGTATCATTGCTTAAGGCATTGATCTGGTGTTGCGGGTGGGGAAACTGGAAGTTGTGCCCTACTGTACCGTATGTTTTAATTGTAAGCCGCCCGGATTGGATTACCAATGGGCGGGATATAAATAAATTTTATTATTATTATTATTATTATTATTATTATTATTATTATTATTATTATTATTATTACTGGTGCTCCAAAAACAATTTTTGTGGCCCCCAGACATCCTGGATTCTCCCTTTTAAAGACAAAAACTAGTTTATGGGGGGGGGGGGAGGGTTGAGACAAAAACCAAACAAGTACAAGTCCCCTTGAAATGTCCCTAAACTCCTCTTATTGTTGGTGTTTTGATTTTAATACCTGATTCCCCTCTACCCCGCCACCAAAAATTAACAAAAAAATCCCAAAGAAGTGCTGTGATATGACTACAGCATGGGCATGGAAAGAACATTGCCCCCACCCCCAGATATCCACCTTGGCTAATACTTTCTCTGCTTATTGTACAGAACTCTTATATCCTGGATTTAATCCAGGCTAGGGATACTTAGAATAGTTCCACAAAAATAAAACAAATAAGTCAATTACTTTTAACTTGAGTATCATTGATTCAAGCAGAGCACTCCGATTCAGTCTAGCTCCAACCAACCAACCAACTGTATTTGGTATACATGCTTATATACATACCCAGTAATTTCGTGTTTAATTAATTTCTTTATGTGGCAGAGGGTTGAAGCAAATGAGTGGCTTGGAGGGCCTCTGGGTGCTCCAGCCATGAGCAAGCCCTAATTGGTGCGGGACTGTGGCAACTGGACCCTACAGTCCTGAGGCTGCCTGCTGCTGTGGTCCAGAAATGAGCGGGGTTTTTTTCTGCTCCTTTTGCAGTTGGGTTTGGGCCACCTTCAGCGGCCTCAGCACAACTTCTGGCTGATCCATGGGCATGCGTCATCTGCCCACCCCATCCCTGAACCGGCTGGAAGCTACTCTTAAGCATACAGAGCTGGAGTGGGGAGGAAGCATCTGTTAATGTTGTTGTCATTACTTGCTGTCAGGCCAACTTTCACTTACGGAGACCCTATGAATGAGATACCTCCACGAATATCAGTCATCAACTCCCCTCCTTGCAAACTCAGGGCTATGGCTTCTTTGACTGCATTAGTCTGCCTGTAATGCAGGCTTCCTCTTTTCCTACTGCCTTCCACTTTACCTTAACTATTTTCTGTCCCAGTGAGTCTGTAGACCAGTAGACTGTAGTATGCCTTATGGGATATAGCTGTACTGTGCCAAGAAAGAGCTGGATGCTCAGATTGGGGCATAAACTGCCCATAACTCTTATTTTCATAACAAGAGCATGCTAATTTAAGTAAAACATACAAAGGTGATGAGGTGAAGCCTAAGGTTGCCATGTCCCAGTTGCTGTGTCTGGAATCTGATGTGTCTATGTAAACAATGTTTGCAAAATGCAGTAAGCTACCTAGTATGACATGTAGGTTGGATGGATAATAAATCAGTTTGATAGCAGAACAGTAGCTAACCAACAACTTAGCAATGGAACATCCCCAAGGAGGGCAAAAAACATGCCACAATGATATGCAAAAAATCCTCCCTGGAACCTGAAGGCAAACAGTAATTGTCTGTGGAGCCAGAAAAGCAGCAGTTGCAGATGGGTGAGTATCCTGTGTCTTGATGCTGAATGAGGCTGAGGCATGTGCGGGAGTCCTTATAAGACTGCCTGAAGTCTCACAAGATTGTGGACCTTACGAGACTTCCAAATTTCACAAGACTAGGGCATCTTATAAGGGGAGCAGATCTCACAATGATTGCTTACTGCAGCCATCATGAAATCTTTATTTGCTACACTCCCAGCAGAGCAATTGTTCAGCTGAATTCAAGGTGCCAGCAGCTTTGGTGTAACTGAGCCCCCTTGGGCTATTTGTGTTTTGGGGCAGCAGCCTTCTATCTGTCGTTCTTGGCTAAGAGTGAGCTGAACATGGGGAGAATGAGAGTAAATCCCGCTCTGCTCTATAGTTAGATTTCTCTCAGCTTTGGCTGGTGAGCTGATAGCCACAGCAGGTTAGTTTTGTTCTGGTCAAGCACATAGGGAGGAAGAATATGCACTGTCAGAGCAACGTGCCTCCCATCTAAGCTTGATACAGTGTGGGCTGAAGTACTCCCCAAACCATTGTTCCTTGAATTCATCCATTGTAACTTTTCTGCATATCATAATGTGTACAGTAAAGTTTTATTGCTTCTTTTCTTTTGTAAAATTTGTGGCACATGCTGTGTTCTGCAAAATTTTTAATGCTGAGGAAGTAACAGTTTTATGACCATACTTTGCAGTATTAATGTTGCCACTGAAAAAGTCATATTTGCACAATATAGTACAGTTGAATGCATTATAAATTGGGCTGTGGTAACTGAATGACTTGATTGGCGAATAAGAATTCCATGCTGTTTCTGCAGTTTACACAATTCATGGGCCTTGTAAAACAGAGAGCAATGAATTGTACTGATTGTAGTCACAGCTCAGAACTCTTGACATTATACTTTAATTAACATATAAATATTTTAAATTAGCATTTTATAATCACAATAGTATTATAAGAATCTAACATATTATACCTCATCCAGTTCATAGGGAAAAAAAATCAAACTATCTAAGAGTTAATAGAATATAGTTCCCAACCATTTTACTGTATTTGGAAATAATATTCAAGGGATGTGTAAGATATTCTTTAAATTTTCATAAACAGCCCACCCTGCTATTGCTAGATGGACTTTTGAGCTGTTTTTCTAAGTGAATGTTTGTTGCTGGCATTGCTAGCGGATGTTCCTAGTAGCTGTTAATGCCTGTGCATTAACCTGGTGACTGCCAAGATAATGGCAGTACTGCAGATGGCATGTCTTTTTTTAACAAGTGTTCTTGTGTCATTGTAGGTTTGATCTTGACCTCACTTGAAATTCCAGGCCTTAAGATTTGATATGAATTAATTTATCATGCATATTGAATACTATGTGATGCCTTTGTATGATATGATAATGCTATTTTGGTGCTGTTAAACAGAATGTAGTAGCAATGTCAATTCCATTTCTAGACCTGTAAAACAAGCAATTATGTTTTTATTGTGCTCCTAGTAGATTGTGTTTGGCTTGACATAGTGGATCACATATTCTACAGGTCCAAACTGGCATAAAATCTGGTCAGTATTATTATTAGTGAATCCTGAAGAGCAGCTGTGCTTGCGTTGAGCAAAAAATACTTCATTTTTCAGGAACATTTTTGGTAATATTGTAATAATCTTCCCATCTTTCAGAGATTTTTCTATAATGTTCTACAGTAATATTAATTTATATCCCTTTGTGTCTTTCTCTTTCTGTTGCTTTCTTTCTTCACAAATGATATCATTGTGTTCATAAATTTGATTGGATACTTATTATAGTTCTGTCATCTGCATTCACTGTGTGTAACATGTTCAGGGAACATTTCCCTCAGTTCATGTAACCTCAGTGACATAATCATGGACCCAAATCTGATTGACTATGGGCCTTTACAGACTGCCAGAAATAATGCAGCTTGAGGCCACTTTAACTGTCCTGGCTCAGTGCTAGGGAATCATGGGAGCTGTAGTTTATTATGGCACCAGAGCTCTCTGACAGAGAAGGCTCAGTGTCCCAGAAAAAATACAAATCCCATGACTTCCTAGCACTGAGCCAGGACGGTTAAAGTGGCCTCAAGCTGCACTATTTCTGGCAGTCTGTAAAGGCCCTATATGCCAGTTAGCTGGTCATATTTGATTGCTTATAGTAAAAGGTCTTCAAACAAAATTCAGATACACTAAAAGTAAATGATACATCTAGAACTTGGACATCACTAATTACATGCCATCTAGTTACCTGTCACAGGATACTTTTCTAGATAAGGAGTGTGTAACAAAGCTACATCCCAAAACAAGTGGGAACAATGTTATTCTACTGGTATGCCATTAATGTTTTCTTGTTACTTTTAAAGTCATGTTAAAGGTCACTTTAACAGCTGTTTGACAGGAGCTGTCAACTATTATGACAACCTTTTAAATTCTGAGTTTATTTTAAAGAGAAAATAATAAAAATGGTTAAAACTATAAAAGGTAAGGCAAGCAGCTCTTTTCCCCCATAAACAATGGGTTTTATTTATTTATTTATTTATTTATTTATATCCCGCCCCTCTCCAGAGCAATTGCGGCGGCTTACAACATTAAAATCTCCATACAGATATGTTAATACACTGTAAACAAAACCTAAAAATTCCGAAACCCACCTGCTCCTTAAAAAGTGAGGGTTCTTCTTCTTAGGCTAAGCCCGATGGAGATGGGCCTGCATCTCTCCCCCAGATGACGTCGGATGGAGTGGAGGGAGGGCTCTTGTAAAACGCTGTAATGAGTAAAGGGAACGAATTAATTTTAAAGATACTTTCCAAGTTTGATGCAGTAAACTAAGGTTCAAAACACACTGCAGAAATAATTCAGTTTGAGATTGCTTTTACTGCCCTGGTTGAATGCTGGGAACTGTAGTTTTGTGAGACATTTAGCTTTCTCTGTCAGAGAGCTCTGGTGCCACAATAAACTACAATTCACAGGATTCACTAGCACTGAACTGGGGCAGTTAAAGTGGTCTCAAACTGGACTATTTCTGTAGTGTGTTTTGGACCACAGGCCTTAATCCACTTAGGCCGGGGTAGGCAACCTAAGGCCTGGGGGCCGGATGCGCCCCCCCGAAGCCTTTGGACCGGCTCCAGGCTGGTCCTGCTGCCGCCGCCGCCACCCCCCGCCACCCGCCATGATGATATTGATTATTGTTGTTATTACTTGTTCTTGGGGTTTTCTTGGCAAAATCTCCACAGGGGTTTTGCCATGGCTTTTCTGGGGCTGAGAGAGTGCGCATGCATATTAAAAAAAAAATTCAAAAAATTTATTTATTTATTTATTTATTTATTTATTTTTGGTGCTTCAGCCCCCCAATTGTCCGAGGGATAGCAACCCGTCCCCCGGCTCAAAAAGGTTGCCTACCCCTGACTTAGGCAGTTATAAGTGCCTAATCTAGAGTTGCACATTTGTGATTGCTCCATATTCACAATCCCTGTATATGCTCTGGAGAGCCAGCACAATGTAGTGATTTGAGCATTGGACTAGGACTCTGGAGACCAGGGTTCAAATCTTGTCTCAGGCATGGAAACCCTCTGGTGATCTTTGGCAAGTCACATTCTCCAGCCTCTGAGGAAGGCAATGGCAAAACCTCCTCTGAACCAATCTTACCTAGAAAACTCCATGATAGGTTTGTCTTAGGGTCTCATAAGTTGGAAATGACTTGAAGGTTCACAACCACACATGTATACTCTAGTTCAGATGATGTGTTGGGATGGTGAAAGTCCTCCAGTCCCCACCTACTGGGAAGCAGCCACTGCAGTTTATGGTAGACTCTTTCCCTGTTGCTTCGGAAGCAGCTGACTGATGTTCCTCCACTCGTGTGATCAATCTCTAGTGCAAGGGGGAGTTGTGACAGGGACCTTGCTTCTGCCTCTCCCAATGGAGATCACTCATGGAGGGGATGGGAATGTCAGTCAGCTGTTTTCTGAGTGGCAAGGGAATGGACCCTCATTGATTGCAGCGGCTACTGCTTGGTAAGTGAGGATTGGGGGAGCAAGGTCGCTGCATGGCACTGTAGCTATGATGGTTACTTGTTTGTAAGTGGCCAGGTGGACCATTGTCTGGAAATACAATTGCCAGAAATATATAATTCAACTTAGTAAATAAAAAGTAGAAATAATAAACAAAAAGCAAGAGAAAATAATGAAATGAATAATAAAATAATCAAATCAGGGCATTACCATGTCAATTTAAAGCTACCTTTGAATAGCACTTTTGAATGGATTTCTGGAGACGCCAATACAGACAAAAGAAGCAAGCGAGCAAACAAGCAAACACTTGTTGCACAAAAGTCAACATCTGACAATAGATAATGTATCTCTTCTGGGATAACTTTTGACTATAATCCCAAAACTGAATATCTAAAAATGGATGTAAGGATGATTTGGTTGTGCTAAATAACACTTAACCAAATCAGATCTCATCATGAGCATCATCAATGTAACTTATCTAGGAAGGGGAAAGAGTTTGCATAATGATTCTGTAGCATGAGCATGTAGGAAATAATGTGGTACCAAACAAGATGAAATATGAAAAATGTTTTAACAGTGAAAGCATTTCAGGAGCTGCTTCTAACCTTTGCATTCTGAAGTAGATTGTTCTGAAACAGGATACTGTTTAGCATACTTATTCTTCTGAGGGTCTGTTCAAACTATTGCAAAAAAGCAAGATCTCTTGCAACAGTCACCCTCATTTATTATTGGTTTGGGCTTTCGAGAAAAGCTTTTTGATACACATGGACCTCTCCTACCAGCAGGTAAGAGAGGAAGGATGAAGGAACCTCAGTTGTCAATTTGACAATGAACATTCATATTTCATGCTCACTATTTGCTCTGGTGGCCCTGATAGCTATGTCGTCTTTTTTAAAGGTACAGTATTCCAAAAGAAAGCCCAGCCTTTGTGTAGGAATAAAATGTTTTTATTTGTGCAGGAAAATACCATGAAAAGGGGAACATCTTGTGGATATTGAACATCCCCCCTACCCAATTTTAGGAACAAATTGAGCAGTCAACAGGAACATTTCCTCTTGTCTGTTTTCCCCTAAGATATTTTGCTTTATTTGGTCCCACTTAGTGCCATTCCAGCATGTTTGCTGTGAATATGAATTTCCCATTGTTAAGATGGTAAGAAAAGGAGAAAGAGACTTGAGAATGGAAAATTCTTTGAAATGTTTATTAAGCTAAAGTGAATTGAAAATAAATTGAAAACAAATTTACTTTTCAGTTTCTTTAAGAACAAAGTTAAGTGAACTTGACAGTAATGATTCTACATTCTGATTTAAAATGACAGGCATCAATCAAATATAGGTGACAACATTTTTTAAAAGCTACTTATGTGCTTTGAGAGCATAAAATAAAAATACTCACATAATTTATTTGGTGAATATGACCTCATTTTCCTACTCATTTGTTTAGAATCAGTTCACACTTTTTCTTTTTGGTCATATTACAGTGACGTGTGACACATTCAGGTTATGATCTAGTCATTGTGAATATCTTTAGATCCTTCATTTTATTGAAATACAGATAATTCTGAAAAATCTCTTGCTTGCCAGGAACAGTGGCCTATTAAGCAGGTTATCTCCAGCAGGAATCCAGGACCTTGCTGGTTGTGGAAATGCTCATTAATTATGTAAGCCCAGCTGAGAAAAAGACTGGTTCATAAGCCACATGGGAAGAGAGGATTTAGAATTCCAAGAAGCAACTTTTAGGAGGATGAAGAGTATAGAGGGAAATACTCTTCATCCTCCTAAGGGAAAGGACCAACAAAGAGAGGTTAGGAGTTCTGTCTTGCCTGCCTGCCAAGGTAACCCAAAGTATATTCAAAACTCACATTAGCTCTGACTTCATGATTCCTTCTCAGGCTGTTCTAACAGTAGGCTTGAAGTAGTTCAGGATTTAGAAACTTCTAAAAAAAGGATAAAGATAGGATTCTGATAAATTTCATATTCATCTTCAAATGCTTTATATTTGTTATTTTAAAATAATTTTGAATACAAATGCAGATGTTAAAAGCACACCCCTGGGTTTGATACCCAAGCACTTCACCAAGTTTTTATTGTTGTATCACTTCATGGTGGACAGTTCCCTTCAGTTCCTAATAAGAGGTGTTCGTTCCTTAAATTCCTTTGAAACCAGCAAAGATCATGCTGTGGAACCCACACTCTAAGCAACAGCTGCAGAATTTGTATATCCTTGTGACTGCTTGTTTTCTTCTAGGAGTTTATTCAGTCCATAAATCTTCTGAAACTTGTTTGGTAAAAGCTAAGGACTGAGACTTGTAGTTGTTCTTGATGTTGTTAATTGCCCTCGAGCTCACGCCATGGCGACCCTATGGATGAGATATATTCAAGACTCCCTGTCCTCCACTGCTCTGCTTAGTTCCTACAAACCATACCTGTGACTTCCCTAATAGAATTCGTCCATCTAGCATGTGGCCTTCCTCTTTCTGCTTCCCTTCACCTTTCTTAGCATTACTGTTTTTTCCAATGAGTCCTCTCTTCTCATGATGTGTCCGAAGTACAACAACCTCAGTTTTGTCATCTTGACTTCTAGGGAGATATCTGGCCTGATCTGCTCTAGGACTCATTTGTTTGTCTTTTTGGCTGTTCATGGGATCCTCAGCACTCTTTTCCAGCACCACATCTCAAATGAGTTGATTTTCTTCCAATCCTCCTTCTTAACTGTCTCACATACATACATGGTAATAGGGAATATAATGGCTTGCATGATTCTAACTTTCGTGCTCAGTTGTATATCTTTGCATTTTAGAATCTTTTCTGGTTCTTTCATAGCTGCTCTCCCCATTCTTTATCTTCTTCTGATTTCCTGACTGTAGTCTCTGTTTATATCAATGTTTGATCCCAGGTATAAGAACTCTTACTACATCAGTTTCTTCGTTGTCTAGGTTGAATTTGTCTAGATTCTCCATTGTAATTATTTTGTTTTCTTTATGTTCAACAGTAGTCCTGCCTTTGCACTTTCCTCCTTGATTTTCCTTAGTAGTTGTTCCAGGTCCGGGAGGTGTTCTGCTAGTATTATGGTGTTGTCTGTGTATCTTGTTGATTGTTGATATTCCTTCCTCCTGTTTTCACTCCTCCTCCTTCTGTGTCCAAGCCTGCTTTCCTTATAGTATCTTCTGCAAATAAATTAAACAGGTAGGGTGATAAGATGTCTGACCCCTTTGCCAATTGGGAACCATTCTGTTTTTCCAGGTTCTCTTCTGACAACTGCCTCTTGTCCTAAGTGCAGATTTCTCATCAGGACTATCAGAGACAAATTTATCCTAATGTTATTTTTGAACCAAATGTCCACCCCTTCATCTTGACCAAGGCATTATTAAGCTCCATTTAGTAATTTACAGTATTTAGAGTTGTTAATTTATAACCCCCCAAAGTATTTGTTGGGAAATGCTCCCCAACTAAGCATTATCTTTAACTCCCATTACCCATTTGCTTCTAGAGTAATGGGGTTTAAACCGTAAGGGTTTCCTGCATGCCTCTACCCTATGGATGCTGTTTCTGAAATTTTTCCTCTTTGCTCAGTCTCCCATTGTGGGGATAATAATAATAAATAATAATAAAATTTATTTGTACCCCGTCCCTCTGAGAACAATCGAGGCGGATGTATCCAAGCAACCACGGCATATGACCAGAGTATCTTCCAGGTGTATTTGCAAGCACATAAAAGACACCTTTCGCTTCCTCCTCTCTCAAGATGGTGCATGTAGGCTCTGCTGATTTGCTCCTCTTCTCAAATCTTTTCTGTAGTTAGCCAAGCCTTAGGTACTAAGTGTTTGCATGTATCTTTAAATGTAATTAGTAAAGGTTTTTTAGCTATCAAACTTGTGTACTGCATGCTTTCCTTACATACAGTGGCTAAAATGAATCTCAGAGAGACCAAGAGATTCAATGTTTCCACTGGTAAACTCTGCTAAAGGAGACTGAATCTTAACTGAAGACATCTTCCTCTTTCCCAGAAAAGGATCTAATGCCCCCAAAATCTACTCCTAATGCAGCAGAATTGAACAAATTGAAAAAAAAATGTAATATTTTATGTTAGAATGAATGATCAGTTAACTTTTAAGCCAATATCCAAAGGGATCTTGCAGCACCTTTAAGACTAACTGTGGGGTAGAACAGACTTCCCCAAAGGGACGGCTTGACACTGTTCCTTTGAACGCTGGGTTGGGGCCGCGGCAACCACACACCGTGGTTGCCCTGGTGGCATAGTGGTTAAATGCCTGTACTGCAGCCACTTACTTACAACCCACAAGGTTGTGAGTTCAATACCAGCCAGGGCTCAGGCTCGACTCAGGCTTGCATCCTTCCAAGGTTGCTAAAATGAGTATCCAGCTTGTTGAGGGCAACTAGTTTACAGTTGTAAACCACTTAGAGACTGCATAGCGTGGTATGAAGTGATATATAAATGAAGCTGCTATTGCTATTGCCACACCCCCAACCCGGCTGTTTGCTGGCACATAAAGAAGCGGCTTTTCTGGCACCGCTGCGGCTTTCTGATGTTCCTGCAGTGTGTGATGTCTAAATGCTATGCCACCAGAGCGCCGCATAGCTACCTCCATGAGGGCAGGAGGGTGTCATGACGTTGGCTTCGGGGTGGCATCAGAGCATGTGGTGCTGTGCTCGGAAGCCAGCGCAAAGGGGCAGCCTGTTTCACATCTGTGTGAAAGAAAAAGCACAGTCAGTCTAAAAGGTGCTACAAGATCCCTTTGGAAACTGATTTTCCAGACTAACATGTCTATGATCCAAAACACACTGCAGAAATAATTGAGTTTGAGACCACTTTATCTGCCCTGGCTCAGTGATAGAGAATCTTGGGAATTGTAGTTTATTGTGGCACCAGAGCTCTCAGACAGAGAAGGCCAAAGGTCTCACAAAATTGCAGTTCCCTGAATTCCCTGGCATTGAGCCAGAGCAGTTTAAGTGATCTGAACCTGGATTATTTTTGTAGTATGTTTGGGACCTATGTCTCTGAATTCTACCTCACTGTTTAAGCCAAGGTACATGTATATTTATTCCTCTAAGATTGTTTCTAAAAACAATGTAACAGGAAGAGGTTGATGCATTGGATTCATAAGTTACATTACAGTATATAGTATATCTTTTGAGTTCAATAAATAATTTCAACCTCCAGTGAAACCATTAAAAGCTCAACAAAATAATCAAACTAGTCATGGTCATCTATGTGATTCCCAAGTGCCATCCAAAAGCATATTTGACAGTTGTACTTGGTGCACCAGCAGGGAGGGGACTTGACTTGACTGCCAGCCATTAATTTTAATGGGAAAAAATGGGATGTTGCATATGCTGCTGGAAGGTTAACCCACTGCAGAATGCTGGAGTGATAGGCAAGTTGCAGGATAATTTGTAAATGTTCAAACTGATGATCTTCATTATAGTTGGTGAGACAACTGGAGAACACGTTTATGGGGGGAAATGTTCTAGTACAGTGTTTCCCAAACTCTGGTCCTCTAGATGTTTTGTACTTATTCTCCCAGGATTTCTGATGGTTGAGGATGCCTGGGATTGATCCTGGAACTGTCAGCATTCAAAATCTGTGTTCTGCCCACTGAGCTAGGGCCTTCCTCTAGATTTTGTGATGACGTGAATATTCTTTTTCATGGCAATTTTTTCATCACACATTGGTGCTATTATAGCATCACATATTGGTGCACATTTCTAACCTGGAAGAAAGAAAGAAAGATGTAGATGTTAAAAAAATGTGGTAAACTGAGCCTATGCATTGCTTTGCAAAAAAAGCCCCAGGGGATCAGACTGGGAAAATATGAAACAAGATTGGACACTTCTAAAACCTCCCAAACACTGGATAGGGAGAATTTATAAACATCTCTAAGTCTGTATTAGGAGTGCTCTACAGTAGGTATATTTACATTCATGCAGAAGCATCCTATGTATGCCACCTGTAAGGATAGATTCTTGGTGAATGCTATAAACTTTCCTCATTCCTTCAAGTATTGTTAAGACTTTTGTATGGCTTCAAGTCTAGATTTTTGATTGCCTGTGAACCGTAGATTTCTTCACTTGGGTCATCAGAATATGACACTTTTGGTCAATGTATAATTGTGTTTGACAGGAATTAAGAATAGGAGGTTGAGGCTTCTCTTTCACCCTAGTCAGGCTACATCCCAACATTTCTGGATTACATTATAAAACAGAAAAGGGGGAGAGATTGAAGAAATCAAGTAGCACCTTTGAGACTGATTTGTTTTATCATGAGCTTCTATGGATATAAATCCATTTCCTTAGATTCAGCTGATGATGTTCTGCCTGGGCAATTTGCTGCTCTATCATAATCATTCAGCATAGAGTGAAAAATGCTGTCCTAAAATAAAAAGGCAGAACTTGAATATGAATATAGTAGTGGGAGATTAGGAATGTAATTACAGAAGCAGAACATAAAACAGACTTTCTTTTCCTCCCTTTTCCAAAATAGATTATGTGGTGGCCCACCTTTTATAGCAAGCTCTGAAGAAAAACTTTTTGAAGTTATAAAGAAAGGAGACCTGCAGTTTAAACATTTAATCTGGCAATCAATCAGTGAAGCTGGTAAGTAGACGGTTGCATGGCAGGAACAAACAAAGCCCTATTAGCATGAAATGCAGAAAATTGCTGCAATGTTTTGACCTCTTTAGTATTGTTTTCACATAACTGTAAAAGTGATATTAAGAAAAACTCCTAAACAGTTGCTAAGTGTTAGAGCCTTTGCAGACTGCCAGAAATAGTGCAAATTGAGTCCACGTTAACTGCCCTGAAGTGCTAGGGAATCATGGGAACTGTAGTTTATTGTGGCACCAGAGCTCTCTGACAGAGAAGTCTCAATGTCTCAGAAAAAAAAAATGCAGTTTCCATGATTCCCTAGCACTGAGTCAGGGCAGTTAAAGTGGACTCAATTTGCACTATTTCTGGCAGTCTGCACTAAAATAAAGTAAAATACTCTGCTGGAATAAAACATCCTGAGGAAACTGGGAGAAGTATGTGCCAACAGTGAAGAGAAACAAGGTTTACTAATGTCTCCTGTTACAGCCAGAAATGTGTTGCAGCAGCTGCTGAAAGTAGACCCTGCCCACAGATTCACTGCTAATGAACTGCTTGACTGCCAGTGGATAACAGTAAGTTTTCCTTTTATTTCCTTAAAACTTCTACTTATTTGTGGGATTTATTTTTTCCATCCCAGATTTAGATAAATGTCATATGATTGTTTTATGTCTGGGGTAGTATACTGCACTTGGACCAATATGAAGGTGCCAGGGGATTTGTCATGTGCCATTTGTCTCGTATGGATTCAAACGATGCTAATACCATTTGATACATAGGTTGGTAATACCTTAAGAAGGGCTTGAGTACATTTAGTAAGTTTGGGGCAGACATCTATAGAAAAAAAGCTATAATAGTTTATATAGATTGCAAAAAACTTTGAGAAACACTTTAGTAAGAAAGATTTCATGGAAGAATGCAGGGAGAACAGGCTATGACTTAGCATAGTTTATGTACAGTATTGTGCATTCTCTGTATTTATTAAGATACCATTTTCAAGTTTAAATTTCAGAAATTTTGGGATCCAGACTCAATACAGTGGGGGACTGGGGACCCTGTAGCCCTTGGTCTAATCTAAAAAGCCCTCTGCAGCTGACCAGTTAAGATCCTTTAGAAGAATTATGTGTCTTTTCTTATGTAGTCTGTCAATTGAAGAGAGAGAAAAAGAGAATGATGGGGGAGAGAGAGAAAAGGGAGTAGCAAAAGAGAGAAAATAGAGTAGTGAAAGAAAGAGAAAAGAGAATACTTTTTAGTTCTTGCCTCACCCATTGCTTGCATTGGCTTGTGAGTTTTAGCAGATTAACTTCCAAGGAAAGCAGCCCCAACCAGGAAAGGTTTTCCACCCTGCTCTACAATGTGATTAGGCGTTCAGCTCCAATGAAAACCAAAGCAGGTTTCAAATTTTTGCCTTGACAGCAGAGGTGATCTCAAAAAGTCCAGAGGTACAGCTTTGAAAGTGGTTTATCATGTAGAGGATTCTACTATGTAAAAAAATTAACCCCTTGATACCAAATGTCATATAATGCTCTTCAGAGCTGATGCATGCAACACTGAATTGTTCCATTAGGAGACTATACTGTCTACAAGAAAAAAGTTATAAAGCACAAGCTATCATTCTCCATAACTAAATGTGGCAGTAAAAAAAACCCCAACACATACCAAAAAAATGGCACAGTGGCATTCTAAATAAACTATCAAGGGCACAATCCATTGGGAAAATCTGCAAACTTTATTTACATGGATTCTGTAGAAGGCTGTCACCCAAAACAGTTGTCTTAAAATAGCTGGTACCACCATTCATTGTGCAGTCCTGTGCATCAGGGGTAAATTCAGCAGGACTTATTTCCATTTAAAGATGTAGAGGATTAAGGATTTTTGCCTTAAGCAAGTAAATAAACATTCCTGATGGTGGTAGAGATAAAAGGGCATGTTCCATGGGTTATAAGGTTAGTATTCATAGCTTTCTGTTCCTCCGATATGTATGCCAGAATGGAACAACCAAAGTTTTTTGTTGTTGTTGTGTGCCTTTAAGTAATTTCTGAGTTATGGTGATGCTAAGGAGAACCTATTACAGGGGTTTCTTGGCAGGATTTGTTATGCAGAATCATAGAAATGGAAGAGACCATGCAGTCCAACCACCTGCCATGCACAATCAAAGCACTCCTGACAGATGCCCATCCAGTCTCTGTTTAAAAACCTTCAAAGAAGCGGACTCCACCACACTCCCAGGAATTGTATTCCACTGTCAAACACCTCTTACCATCAAGAAGTTCTTCCTAATGTTTAGGAATGTAAGAAGCACCAACATATTTTAAAACCTGAAACAGTAAAGAGCTTAGGAAGATGAGAAGACCATTGAGAGCTGTCCCAAATACCATAAAAGGTGGCTGTTGAGCCTCTGTGGTGAGAGGACATCCCATGACTTAGGTACCACTGCTAAAAAGGCTATGACTTTTGTAACCAACTGTGAAAGAAAGAGACTGAGTTTTAGGATGTATGTTTCTTTTTTTAAAGTTTTATTGTGCAAATTAGCAAACTTAAAGGTAAATAGAACTTTTTAAAAAAACACTCTAAAACTCAGTATTTTTCTTTCGAATAAGTTTTTTTTGGTTGTTTCTGGTGGCACAGTGGTTAAATGATGGTACTGCAGCCACTCACAGCCACAAAGTTGTGAGTTTGATCCCAGGCAGGGATCCAGGGTCCACTCAGTTTTCCATCCTCTCGTAGGTCAGTAAAATGAGTACCCAGCTTGTTGGGGGCAATTGGCTTACACATTGTAAACCACTTAGGGAGTATTAGTTCACTGATAAGCAGCGGTATAGAAATGTACTTGCTATTGCCATTGCTATTGTTTCCTGTTTGGATATTTCTTGATTGTTTCCAGTTTCTTCTTTTGTAGCCATATACTTTACCTCATTTGGATTTGCTTAGGCAACTCAATAAATCAACTCACCTACCTTCCACTTGTATTTGGCTTTAGAAAGAGAACTATTTCATTTAAAAACATTCCTGGCCATTTTACCACAAGTACAAAGGACTTTAGGGCTTTAAAGTACTTTGAATTGATTTTGGAAGTAGATTTGTAGTCAGTGCAAGTCACAACAGCACTAATATGAAATTAGTTAACAAATAATAATTAATAGTTAATATGTTACCATATATACTCAACTATAAGTCAAGAAATTTATGCCCCCAAATTGATGCTAAAATCCTGGGCCAATTTATATATGGGTCAATACACTAATACTGGTTAGAAAGGTCCTGAAACAAGCAAGCCTAATGCCCCAGTCTTTGTGCCTCAAGGCAGATGTTTCTCTCTCTCTCTCTTTTTCTCTCTTTCTCTCTGTGAAAGAGGCTCCCAGTCCAATTTGCAAGCCTTCACTTCCCATCAAAGAAACACCCCATTTAACACCACTTCCTTCCCTCCCCAATCTGATTTGCAAGCCTTCTCTTCCCATCAAAGAAACACCCTTTTCGTTCTAATTATTTCCCTTCCCAGTCCAATTTGAAAGCCTTCTCTTTCCATCAAAGAAATACCCCATTTAACTCCACTTCCTATCCTCCCGAACCCGATGTTAAAACCTCTCCTCCAGCAGTAGGGAAGTGGTGTTAGGTAGGCAGGAGAGGTCCAGAGAAGGAGAAGGAGGGACAGAAGTGGTGTTTCCTCCTTTCCATCCCCTAGGTTTTATCCTCGACTTATCCATGGGTCATATCAAAATCCATGATTTTGACCCTCAAACCTTCCCTCGACAAGGGTCAACTTAAGATTATTTATGGTCCAGCCCAGATATGCCTAATATATCAGAACTATGTAGAATTTTTCACTGAATCATAGACATTTCCACCAAGTTTAGCACAAAGAGAGTTGCTAAAATATTTACTATTTTGACAGAATGTTACATGTTATAACTTTATGTGAAGTACTGGAAATAGTCTGTTTATAAATCTTTGATTGTGTGGTCACTGGCTATCCTTTGTGTCAGAGTTAGAAACATTTAACCTTTGCAGCTAGTATTTTTTTTAATATACTGGTAACCACCCCAAAAATACTTTGCATGGTTTGATTCTTGTTGGGTCTCTGAAATCCAGGTTTATGCTTGGCCATTAAAATAGTTCTTAACTTATTCTTGGGTACCCAATTGATAGGAGACTCTGATTTCCAGACATTAGTAACATACCAAATTTATGGGAGGATATGTCTTTAGAATTTTTGAATCTCAAGGGATAATGTACAAGAGGCTACAGTTAGAACAGAATATAGAGAAACAGAATGGTTCCCAATTGACAAAGGGGTAAAGCAAGGCTGCATCTATCACCCTACCTGTTCAGCTTATACATAGAAAATGTCATATGAAGAACAGGTTTAGACTCAGAAGAAGGAGTGAAGATAGTACTACTAGTGGAAAATATCAGAGACTTGGAACAATTACTAATGAAAGTCAAAGAAGAAAGTGCAAAGGCAGGCGTAATGCTGAAGATTAAGAAAACAAAAATAAATGATCATGGAGGAGCTATTTAATGTAGATAATTAGGAAATTGAAATTGTCAAAGATTTCTCATAACTTGGATCAAATATTGATCAAAATGGAGACTGCAGTCCAGAAATCAGATGAATATGGCAGCTTATAGCAGCTTCATTTATATACCACTTCATACAGTGAACAGTGAAGAAAGCAGTCAGGAAGAAAATTAAGTCATTTGAACTGTGGTGCTGGAGAAGAGTGTTGAGGATACTGTGGATGGCCAGAGTCAAACAAATGGGTTCTTGAATAGATTGACACTGAAATCTCCCTGGAAGCCAAGATGACAAAACTGAGGTTGTTGTACTTTGGCCACATCATGAGAAGGCCTGGCTCATTAGAAAAGACAATAATGCTAGGAAAGGTATAAGGTAGTAGAAAGAAAAGAAGACCACATGCTAGATGGGTGGACTCAATCAAGGAGATCATGGGTCTCAATCTGCAGGACCTAAGCAGAGCAATGGAGGTGTTAGAGATGTTTCATCTACAGGGTTGCCATGAGTTGGAGTCAACTTGAGGGCAGTTAGCAACAACAACAACAACAACAACAACAACAACAACAACAACAACAACAAATGTTTGGAGAAACTAATGAATTTCTCTAGTGCTTCAAAGAGAGCATGGGGCTTCTTTTTTGTATAAGAACCTAACTATCTCAATATAAGCAAACATTCTGCTTCCACATTCTGGTCCATATTTGGAGCTGATGGAATGTTTTGTCACTACTCATATGTATCTGCTTTTCCTGATTTGAGTGCTGCATTTTCATTTTCAGCTATTGAAGCTTCTTCTCACCTGTTTTCTTCTTGTTTTCCTATTGACCAGATTTTCGCACTTACTGAATATATAAGTGATTGTTCTTGTTTCTTGTTTTTGTGTGTTCCTGGTCTCACAAATTGTTTACCAGTTAATAATTGGAAGCTATTTAAAAATACACTTGAATTTCTTCATCATGCACATGATATCATATTTGTTCTTCTTCATATCATTTATGAACAGCTTCTTCTTTCTTTGAGCAAACTCTTCAAGAAATCTTTATTCCCTCTGAGTGCTGGGGTGTGGGAGTATTGCCATTCAGAACAGAATCTACTGGAAATCACAAAGTGGAAAATGTGTTTCTAACATATGCTGGGTGCCACATGATGGAGCGGTGAACTGTTTCATTCTCTGCTTTGAATCTCACTGACGTGCACTCCCTTAAAATCTGAAGTAAAAAAGCTTGAAGGAAAGACAAAAGAAAATGAAACAATCTAAAAGGCAACCAATTAGTAATCCTCCACTTTCCCTACAATTAGTACCAGATGCTAGCCAATTAAACTCAACAGGTGTTCAAATGAGGCAATACAGACAATTAACTTAAGTGGTTCCACTTTCTTAAAAACTGTCAGAACACAACCACCCTTCCATTTCACGTGCTATTTAAGTATTTGTAGCTCTTTAAAACATAGCGGGTTTTTTCCCCCTGAGGCCACAACTCAGCCTCTTATTTTGTAGGTGTGATTTGGTGCACTTAGAAATTTAATTACCTGAATGCGCTTGCAAATAAGGTAGTTATTTGGATGTCTACAACATCAATTTGTCTATAGTTAATTACAGATGTAAATTTGCACCTGCAAAATTGGAGTCCACATTGGAAAATCATTCTACAAATTTGGAAGGACCCAGAATACATTACCCTGATTCATGCAGAATTAATTCTTTCTTTGCATGTGTGTCTCATCCCAACCCTAAGTGCTTAAAAAACAACATGTGTATACATGCACAGCCCTGTACTTTAGGAAGATAAAACTATTGGAAAACTGACGTATACTGATAGAGGCAATGTAGCTGGAAAAGAGGACATACGTTACATTGCTCTGAATTGCCTTGCTATATGGTATTTATGTTATAGGTGAAATCTTAGGTTCTTTTTTGGGCTTTTTGTGACACACAAGAGGTCTGTACTGGTGCACAATTTGATTTGGAACATTTTGTTATTGAGCAGAATTTTGTGAGAGCCTGTCACTACGTATGATGAAAATATGTGGTTTGTGCTATTCCATTTAGTTCCTTCTTTGTCTGCTGCAACAACATGTGGAATGGTCTCTTTTTGGAGATTTTTTCCAGTCTTTACAACTTGCTGAATTCTTGATAATTTTTTATTTTCTTTTTTAGTTATACATCTCCATTTTTGTCATTAGATTTTCATTTTCTTTAGTCGTCAGGTATTATCTTCAGATGCTCTCTATGTGTCCCAGGGAGTTATGGCCTTGAAGGCCTTGTTTAACAAATGTACCAACTGTAAGAATAAGGGCCAGGCAATATCTGCATAGGTTGGACTGAGCTCTGCCTAAATACGGTGTGTAGGATGATCCAGAGTATCCAGAGTATGGACAGAGAGATTGGAATAACTGTACTTTTTACCAAGAACTCTGTCTCCCTTTGCTGGGCACTAGTCATTACTGGCTGGTTATGTTTACTGTAGACTGTCCAGTCCCAAACCATCAATCACTAGAAGGCTTACTAGGCCTCCCAAACTCTTCAGTCTTTTTGTGCCATCAGGGCCTGTTTCCTTTAAGTCCCAACATCATAGATAAGCTTCTGCAATACTAACTGTACTACCAACAGTTTTTGATCTGAATTTGGCAGTGCTTCTGCCTTTGAGACAGACACCAATGTCTACAATGATACAGTTGCCACCCCTTCCCTAGATGTAGCATTAGATTATAAGACACCATTGCTCCTGCCCAGTAATACATGGGTCTTTGTGCAGCAAGTCATCTGGACTTCAGTGTTGTTGGCCTTGAAACAAGTACTTGTTCCCCGCTCAGATTTGGTAATGTCATTCATACTTGACAGCATTGGTTTTTATTTTGAAAGAATCACAGAATATGTTATCTTTTATGCTTCCTACCACTTTGAAAATAGAGAAGTTGTTTAGTGTCTGTGAGGAGGACTGTGGGCTTTTGTTTCACTAACCAGACCTTATGTCCATCATTGTGGAGGCCTCACAAAACAAATGGAGGTATATACCTTACTCCACTCTGGTTAACACTGAGGATGAAAAGCCAGGCACCACAGGGCACAAGCTCTTTCTTTCAACTACCTTAAATCCCTTATGGTTTTGATCTGTTTGAGAGGATTGAAGAAACATTTAGGCCTCATGAACACCAAGCCCTGCATCACAAATGCAAACTGCTTGTTTGTTTTGTTGTTCGTATTTAAAAGCAAATACTGAACTCACTGTTATTGTTTAGGGTGAAACACACATTGTTCAGAGGCAATTTAATGTCCTTGAGCTGATGAAGAAGTGGAATAAGAGCTCCAGCACAGAGGGTGGAGAAACAAGCATTTCTGAAAGTGAACTGAACGGCTCATCATCCACTGCCCAACAGGAAGAAATCTGTGAAGGACAAACCAGTCCTGTTAGCAGCAATGGCAACTCAGATCCTAATATTGACACAGAAACAGAAAGTGGGAGCAGCAAACCCTCTACACCAACAAAACAAGTAAAAGTTTACCAATACTTGTTCAATTAAATAAATTAAACTAGATGATGGCACAGAACCAGGTTGACTGGTGTTTAAGAATATCAAATTTTGTGCATCAAAGTGACTTCTTTGTGTTTTTCTTTTAGTGTGAACTCTTATTCAAGCTAGTCTGACTTTTATTCTTTTTTTTCAGATTAACAAGAAAAAACATAACACCAATACTTTACAAAATGGGACATTTAAAAAGAAAAGTTCATCTGCTAGATCAACTTCCAATGTAAGCTTATTTACAAAAATGTCACTATTTTTCTTAAGGTCAGTTCAGTCATGTACCCCCCCCCCTTTAGTAGTGAATATGAAAAAAACCCACAACTAAACTGATATAGCTTGTACCAGTTTTGGATCATGTGGAAACATTTTTATGTAAGTATTTTTTCATGCCTTTTTAAAATCAGCCTCCCCAACCTGGTGCTCCAAATATGTTGGAAGTAAACCGTCCCCATCCAATAGAGTGTATATGTGAATACCCTAATTTCCTGATGAGAAAAAGTGCCACCATCATGACATTTATGTAGATTATCCATTACTTGATGCTGGTTCACATAATGAGTACATTTGGGTGAACTGAATTTAGCTGTGAGCCTAGATATGGCCCTATAGATTGCTGGGGCACTAGTAATTATTGTTAAGCACCTTGAATCCTGAACTAGGAAAATAGTAGAGTAATAAAAAATCATTATAATCATCACCACCACAAGAAACATTTAGAGAATGTTTAGGTTTTTTTTTTTTAGTGGATTGTTGTAATTTTTACAGGTATATTCAACTTTTGTGATTTATAATCATTTTGAGAATCAGCTGCTACCCTACTCTGAGTAGCAGGTTTGTTTTTTTTAAAAAAAGAAAAAGTTTAACCTCCTCTAGAATCTCTCTTGCTGATGTCTTTGTAGATACTAGTTGTTGATACTAGAATAGCAAAGTAAGGTATATAAGTTAGGGGACAAATACTCCCAATTTATTCCCACAAACTCCTAACTCCTAACAACTTTGCTGTTCCCTCCCATGCTCTAACTAATATGTTCAATATAGCATTGTATCCTTGTGCTCATGAGTTTTGTTGTTTGTTTTAAAAATACAGAGTTGTGGATCTGGGTCATTGTCTCCAGGGTCAATCACAAAGCGGAGTCTGGATAATCAAGAGAAAAAAATGGAAATGGAAAAATCTTCTTCATCTTTGAGTCAAGGATCATCTGGCAAAAGTACACCAAAACCAACTGTCCTTAGTAGCCTACACAAAATGAAAAAGAAACCTTAAGGAGGAATCCATCTATTCAGATTGCAATTCTTATGAAGGAACTATTGCTGGTGCCAAAAATGTGGCAACTATATAAAAAGGACCAATGTATCCTAAACTCATGCCTTTTTTGTTGTTCTGAGACTTATCATCATCATCATTATCAGGAGCAGTAGCCTCACAGTAGTGCTGTTAAAAATGGTAAAGCAGTGTGAATTCCTAACCTATATGAGGGCATCCACTGATAGTATTATTTTCAGAGCACAGAAGTCTTTAAAAAGATCTGGCTTTAATTTATTGTAGGCTAGCATGTATCATTCTGGCAAGCAACTAGTTTCTTTGAATTCATTTGCTATATTTTACTGAAGGTTGCTTAGTATTGTTAGAAAGATTTGTGACGAGGGGGAAAATGAAAAGCCACACTATGGTGGCTATGTGATGTATGGTTTTTTTGTGTATGTGTATTGTAATAACTGCATTTTGCACTTCTAAGAATTTGTTAGGAGTTTGCTTATAAATTTGTCAACATTATATACCCATCCACCAAGGTCAAGTGAAAATTGTTTCTGATGTTTAATGTCATTGTAGTTTGTTCATAGAATTTACATTTAATATTTTTTGTATTATTAGATACCTTCTTACTGCTAGAATTCTTGCATATTTAAATAAACCAGATTTTGGGGAAATTGTTTTCACATACTAGTTCATCTTTATTTTTAAATGAAAGCTCAATTGTGTTGTGAAAGAAAAGTTAAATGCTTATGTCATACGGTTATTTTTCATTTACAAATAATGCCCTCTTTGTTTCAAATTCCTTCATTAGCTTGAAGGCATACATTTGACATATTTTTGACTATGAATTATTCAGGCTTTTAGGCTAAATATTTTTATAGTGGTTTGGTCCAGATGCTTTTCATAGCATTTGGTTCTTTCAGAAATGTTTATATTGTTTTGGAATTTGTAAAAACAAACTGGTTTTGTTCTTCCTATAATTGTAAGCAATCCTACCTGTGTGAGTAGAACTATCTGGGACCCCTGTGAGCCTGTGGCCTGCATAGTACAGATTGCATCCTCTTTTCCTCTCCCTTTTGAGGTGACTTTTTCCGAGGAAGTGCTGAGAGCCCACTGTGCCAGCAACAGGCTATAGAGAGATTTCTGCACCCTGGTGCCTACTAGTGTCATAATGGACATATATTGTCACTTGCAATAGACTTCGTGAGACCTTTCAAAGTGCCTGAAGTAATGGTATTTCAAATGTTCCAAATACCATGTGTATGTCTTAAACTGTTTCTAAATATGAATAGATGATGGGGAATTGCTTTTCTCTATATGAAATCAGAAGATCCATTCATGTTTATCTTGTATGAAAAGTTAAGAATTTTGTTGTAAGAATGTAGTGTTTTCACTAAGCTGTCTAAAGAATTGTTCATGTGAATGTGAACAGTGAAGTCTAATTTTGTAACAATTTATGTTCAGAAGTACTTCTCTTGAACTTAAACCATCACATCACATCCCACATTCATGTTATTCTCAACAAAGCCCCATTCTGGATATTGGATCTGACAGTTTCTCTAGTTTGATATAAAATGGACAGAGTCTCTTATAAAGTCCATCCAGCTTTCTGATTCTCCTGACAGAAGCACAATAGGTCCCTTTTGTCCTAAAAGAGCAGATCTAGTTAGCTATTAACTCTCACCGCTAGTTCTTTCCCTTCAGTAAGACAGTTGCTTGAAGGGTATGTCAGGACTTGCTCTATTAGAGCTGCAGAGGCATCATTAGCCAACCTCAGGTCAGTCCTACCTGATCACAGTACTTGCTTAGCTGCAAACTGACTATATAGTGTTAAGGGTGACTTCATTTTGTGTTCAAATAAGTCCTTGGCTATTGTAAATGGAATTTTTATAAGCCAAGCTGACATATATGGTGCCCTCTGTTCTTTTGTACCATGGGTCTGTGAATGCTAACAGTTTTATATAAAAGGAACAGATCAGTAAATTTTCCTTGTGAGTGGGGTGATTTATTTACTGTGAGTGTGTAACATTTGCTTCGGTATCATGAAGGTTTCATATCACATTCAATAATGCACTGTTTCCAGCATCCTGCTTTATAGCTCCCTATTCAAGATGGTCTCCCTTTGCAGTGACTATAGTCTTGATGTATAAGTGAGGAAGTCCAAGTTCAAATTCCCACTTAGCTTACTGCGGTGGTCTTTAGCATGTCACTGTATAATGCCTCACTGGTTGCTGTGCTGAGGTCCTGGGGAGTGAGTTAAAAGTTTAAATCCAACAACATATATCCCAGAACTTTTGTCCCTATATATATGTATATATATCTCCGAGGGCACTTTCATATTGCAATGGGAGCTTGCCTATGCTAATGCTTGTATAAGTGGCTTGTCAGGGGCACCACTGGGAAAACTGAAAGAAAGTGCCAGATCTGACAGAGCCTTAATCAACAGCAGTCTGATCCTTTAAAAATGCAATACTATTTCATTTGTTCAGCCTATCTACATGAAAATTTGATAGATACAATCACCTTGAAGAATGTTTCAAATATTAATGGTATGTAGAGACACAACAGAGAACCTTTCTACTTATGTAAAAAAGGATCTGTGAATAGCACAAGTAGTTTGCACATGTGGTAGTTTTGTTCTACACCAAGATTTTACTAATAGCTATTAGATCTTGTTAAAGGAAGAACTGAAGATGGATTTTATAAAGTTGTTTGTGTTATGTGTGAGTGCATAGGTAAGAATGTATGCATGGATATGCATGTAGAAGAGACCACTGGAATATTTGTTGCTTGTCTACAGTGCTACATATGTAAATCTTTGAAAGAGATGAGATATGTGAAAATGTCAAAGAAACTGACTTTTGAGTTTTTTCCCATCCCTTTATTCCCTAAAGCCAATAGCAATTATGTCCCAGGCCTGAATTTCATACATTCTGCATTACTTCTTGGCATTGTAATTCACGAGTTGTTGGAAAACTGTGCTCTTTTAAGCTGTGCATTGAGTCTAGCCCTGGATGCATTGCCTTCTCTGGACAAGAACAAGATATGTGTGAATACATCAACATTCTTGCTCCATCAATGTACAGAATGTAGAGTTTTTCAATGTCAGTTCTAAAAATTTCTGCAGAACTTTGACATGATTTCCCTCTGCCTATCTATCACTGTCACTTGACAATAATGCATGTGCATTTTGCTATCTACCCACACAGGTATTTGCAGTAGTAATTTGTCAGGTGGTTCACTGGAGAGTAATAGGGTCTGATGCTGAATTGTTATTAGGAGTCTGGAGATCTTTACCTAGAAGGCATTATGTGTTTGGCATGGAGCCTGTGACTTCATTTACTGGCCAAAGATAGTGTTTTTGCCTGGTGCTGAAATAAGCAGCCCCTACATCTCTACTGCTGCTTCATGGTATCCTCTGGTAAGGGCATCAGGTTCCTTCTACTTACTTCTAAGCAGAAGCAGCCTATTCCATTCCAGCAAACTATATATGTATCACCACTGTGTATATATGTTTGGAATCTGTGACCAACTGTAGGTTCCCAGCTTTTGTCTGCTTAGCGACAGAACCAGAAGTGTTATCATTATTTGTGGCTCCCATTCTTTTCTTCCTATGAAAGTGCTTTTCATTCAGGAAAGAAGAGATTGTACTCACAGGACAGTTACAGAAAAGTTTCCATCTAGGGAACACTCATTCTTGATGAGCAGAGTGACCCGTAGTATTCTCAACATTATATATTTCTTTTGGCCCAAGAGATAATGATTCTTGGTCTTGCTATTTTGGAATAATCAGATTTTGAGTTCTCTATGACTGATAAGAATATGAATGAATGTTCAATGTACTGGTGAACTAGAAGATCATAACAGTTAACTCCTCCTCCATCAAAAAATTTGACATTGCCTGCCATTTCTGGTCTGGACACATCATCAAGAATTTCATAGGACTGAGGCCTAAGTCTTATAGCCAGTTTGTAATGGAGGCATCAAATCCAGTTGTCACCATACCATACCAGAAAAAATAAAATTAAAGTTGGTGATATGAATGTTGAATTTCATTTGATTCCCAGTACAATCAGCCCCTAACTGCATTTGGCATGCTTTTAAACTATAAATATGCATGAAGGCATAGTAAGACACAGCACCACCACCACCACCAAACTGTTGCAACTTCATAAGTTTAGAGGGAAAAGGAAAATGTTTCTGTGTGTGCGTGGGGGGGGCCTTTCTAATATTTTAAAAATTCTTTTTAAAAGCATGAGCCCAATGGATCCTCTAAAACAGGGGTCGGCAACCTACAGCCCCCAGGCTGGTTCCGGCCCAGGTCGCCGGACTTACCGGCCCAGGCGGATCCCTGCCGCCGCCGCTGCCCGCGCCGTGACTGCCATTTTGTTCTCAAAAATGGCGGCCAGAACGTGTTTGCACATGCGCAGGATTACTGCGCATGCGCAAACATGTCGCGACCGCCATTTTGGAGAACAAAATGGCGGCTGCGGCACCGGCAGTACATGCGGCACCCGGGAGGAGGCCCGTCAACGCTGAGGGAAGCCTCCCCGGGGGGAC
>CM034701.1:106958467-106972241 GCA_020142125.1 Phrynosoma platyrhinos
CCAGCCCAGGTCTCAAAAAGGTTGCCTGTCCCTGCTCTAAAAAGTATTCTCAGATCCAGACCTTTTATGACTGTAAGTGGATGGGCTTTGCCTACCACTGGCTGTGATTTCTTTGTGTTTGCCATGTAGTTTGATCTGTGCACTGAATGACAACAACCTAAATAATACAATTCTTGTGCAAAAAATCCAAATGAAGGCCCCCTCTCCAAAAAACAACCTTTCAGGTGAAAATAATACCTTGGTCTTGGGTGTATGCGTGTTATTTTTAAGCATCTATGATAAAAATAAGCTCTTTCAGAAATGGATTCTTACTAGTTTCCCCTTTCCTTATTAAAATTCCATCAGAAAACTTTCTAAAATGTGTTTGAATGACTATTCCAGATTCCTATATAATAAAACAAAAGCTTAATGAAAATGTTTGCTAGAAAATTCATCTTGCATGTTGATGTTATAAAATAACATTGTACAGCACAGCTTATTTGTATGCTTGTAATTGCTAAAGGGCTAGAAAGGCACTGGGCAAACCTCAAGGCCTCCTAAGCTAAGAGTCAATTGATAAATAAAAGATTTTTTGGGAAAAAAAAGCCAGTGTCTGCCTTTCTTTATATTTCTAGTTTGCTAATAACTCATAATAAATAGATATTGATGGATTAGTCCCAAATTAAAATCATAGTCCTATCCCATTAATGTAGCGAATGTATCAGGGATGAAGTGGAAGGTTCTTGGCTGTTAAATGTGGAGCTGTTTTGAAGAAAAAAGAAGATGGAACACAGCACTTCACAATCAAAGAAAAAAAGAAAAAGAAAAGATGTGCAGGTGAGGGACAGAAAGCAAACCTGGTAGCACAAGGGTTGCTTCTCTTTGATATGATCGATGGGGGAAAAATGGGCTTCTTTGCAACTAGAGTAAAGAAAGGTTAGGATGAGCCTTTTCAAAGCAACAAAAGGACTTTAATCTTTCTCTTTCTTACCTTTTTAGTGAATGTTGGTACATCTTAAAGGTGCCTAATTGATGTCTCTGGTTCCAGAAATCCTTTGTTTGTTATTGCAACCTCTGGATTGGACTTCTGTAATGGGCTGTGCTTGGGCTAACTTTAAGCCAGTGCCAGAACATATTTGCTTAACTTTTATCATTGACTTCCAGACACACACACACACTTTCTAGGAGAAATTCAAAGTGCTGACTATAACTTGTGCCCTATGTTTGTTTTTTTAAAAGTTTTCCTTGAACCTCAATAGGAATTAAGCTTGGTTGGACTGATCTTGTTAATAGACTTAGCATCTTTTCCTTTAGAAAACTATAAATGGGCCTTTTTCCATGAAGACCTTACCTGTATGGAATATTGCAGACCACCATCCAGATTTGGGAACTTTCAGGCTACCATTTCTATTGGATAGGGACCCGTTATGCCTTATTTATTTAGCAAGACCATTTTATTCTTTATTTTATCTTACTTTATCTTTCAGTTCTCTTGAGATGCTGCCATATTTTTGCTACACATTTGTTAAGCTCATACCGAGTGTGTCCAGTATAAATCAAGATTATCTTGAGCTAAAATACTACAAATAAAGATGAGACATTTCAGATTGACCAAGACCACAACATATAATTTGAGAATCTAATTGTATGGGAAATAAGCTTCTCTTAACAAGTGATTATGTTTTAAATACTCTAAGAAGAACAAGTTTGCAGTTGTTTAAAGTTCTTTAAATGGGAACTTTCAGAAGAATATCCTACATGCTTTGAGCACAAAAAGTCAGTTGTGCTTCAGGACACTAGAATATGGTTCAGTTGCTTGGCCTCAAAATCAGAGTCTGCAAAGGTTTCCCGCTGCATCTCTTGAATGTTCCTAGCAGCATGATAGCCATTTTGCTGGGGAAGTCTGGGTGTTGCAGTCCACAAAAGCACCTCTTACAAGCTCTGCTCAGAACCATGTCTTCTGTGGATGACAGGTTTCGGGCCTGAGGCAGAACTGAACAACATCTGACATACAAATCAAACACAGTTTATGTATACAGTACTATGTTCTACCAGGTTCTGGATATGTTTCTTGTCCCAGTCGGAAAACAAAAGCAGGACATTTATGAAGCTTCTGGTAATACTTGTTTAGAGGGATTCATTTTTGCAGACCTCTAAAATCAGTTCTTCCTTTTCCACTTCCTCCACTTATTGTGTAAGTGCCCCTTTATCTGTCAATATGTCATCGATCTTCATACATCTATGATATGGAGATACAACATGATATGTGACACAACACTCACCCAAAACATGACATGAGCATTATAACTTGACTGTTTGTGTTCTTCAACTGTTCCAAGTTGGAGAACCCATTACTCCCTTCCAAAGACACCTACATAAAATTTCAATAATGGGTGTGTTGTAAATTCCCACAGGGACAGATAAATACTGTTTCAGAACTGAAAATCTTCAAAGTCACTTTCATCTTCAGCCGGCTCACTTTTTCCTTTCTTTGTTGGTCAGACTAGCCTTTACAAAGATATAGGTGTGTTAGTCTGTGGAATCAGTATGTGGAGAGATCTTGTAGACTAACTGAAAGAAGTTGGCAGCGTGAGCTTTCCTAGACTTAAGTCTACTTCCTCAGATGCATATGATCTTTACAGGGTTGCTTGATTGGTTGTTTAACCTTACATAAAAAGATTTACAGATAAAGACCAGAAAGCACTGCTGTCTTTACAGATACACATCATGGATACAATTTCCACAAACACTGAATGGTTTCATGTACACTGTTTGACCATTTCCATCCTCCAAATTCCATTAGATAGATGGGAATAGACATGTTTCTAACAATTGTTGAATCAAAGTCTTGCTTATTTTTTTAAGCATTGCCTCTTATGCTTTATAATGAATTCATGATTCATAAATGCATCATTGAAAATAAATACTATTGCTAAAATGGTTTTAAATTTGCTGGTTGTTTGTTTCAAAGTTAAACCATTACATATTTAGTACTTCTGATTTCCAAGACCCTTGAATTAAAGAGACATCAAATTTGATTTGCATTAAAAACATGGCAGGGAATATCATCCTATCCAAATTTTAAAATGAAAACCAGCAATTGAGGACTAAAATGAAGAAAACAGCAAATTGCACATTGCATCTTACCATATGAGAGGATCTCCTGTGGGATCTGCTCAACAGCATTCTTAATTAACTTGTATTCAGTCCCCGTAAGGAGTTGTAGCTATTCTCCATGAATAAAAGAGAAAATAAAAGCACTGCCATAGTGCTATTATTTCCTTTCACGTTTAATTTAAATTGGAGCAGTGCTGTGTCTTTGGTATTATATTGTGGATGAAGTTTAAAAATGCATCCAGGTGAATACTGCAATTTAGACATAAGAATTTCAGTCTTGTGCACACTTACCTGGGAGAAAGCTCTGTTGAACACCATTTAATTGTTAATTAATTGACCATGTCTTCTTGGGATTTAGATTCCTTTCCAAAAAGGAAAGCTGAGCAGAGTTGAACACATAGTTAGGACTTTAAGAAAACTGATTTCCATAAACACATTAAAATAGTGACTGAAGGCATGTCTACATGGCTCAGATTAGCCAGTCCTTCTCATGACACCTTGTTTTCATGACACAGGGCCAAAGCCGTCATTCAAGTGTGGACTTTCTTCACAACATGAGGCCATGTCTGCACAGACTCTGGCCCATCCCTCCCTTAGACCAGATTTAAAAGACTTACCTTTCCCTTTGGATTTTTCAGGAAAATCCAGAGCACTCCAAACTGATGTCACGTGGCTGTTTACACACCTCTCCCACTATGTCACCTAGTGCTTCTGTCACTGGAGTGAGTTGTTCCTTCTGAGGTCACCCAAAAGTGCCCAGCCATGTGACTGTTTTTGACCTCAGAGTGACTCAAAGTGGTGCCAGGGGTACCAGGTGGCACAGCATGATGTGTGTATAGACAGTTGCCCAGTGGTGCTTTGGAATGTAGAGGCAATGGGGAATTTGGAACAACTCCAGGGTCAGAATACTTAGAGAACAGCCACTGGCCATTGTAGACCCACCCTGAGAAGCCATAGTCAGAAGTACTACAAAGAGAATGCAATTCATGACAGAAATTTCTTAGAAGAGATGGATCCAGGCATAATCACAAATAATTCCCAAGAGAAAAGTAATAGAAATCTAAAGAAACAGGAGTGTCTGCATAGGGAGCTTTTAGATGTGCTGAGATTTAAAGGGAGCTTTTATGGTAGAGGGGGTAAATCACTAAGGAAGAATACAAACGACGAGCCAATATTTATGGAGACAAAACCAGGAGAGCTAAAATTAAGAATGAACCTAGAGAGGTTAAAAAAAGAGGGGGGTTAGGTGTGTTCAGAAAAAGCAGCAGAACAAGGAAGCAGTAGGTCCATTGCATGAAGAAGACGGAAAAAATGCTGATGGGTAACACCCTTTTCCAGCACCACATCTCAAAAGAATTGATTTTCACTGTCTGGCTCCCACATCAGTATGCGGGAATACAATAGATTAGACAATTTTAACATTAGTGCTTAGTTATATCTTTACTCTTTAGGATCTTGTCTAGTTCTTTCATCATTACCCTTTCCATTCTGAGTTGTCTTATTCTTGACTGTGAGATACAATCAAAACAGTTGCTCCAATCAAGAAATCTTTTATGAGACACATAGATTTGCCTTCCTGATAGGTTTTTCCCCCTATACCAGTGGTGGTGAACCTATGGCATGCATAGAGCCCTCTCTGTGGGCATGCATGCCGTTGCCCTAGCACAGTTAGCCAGTGTTCATTACTAGAAAGCCCTAGTGGGACATGGCACTTTGCCATAAATAAGTGGGTTTTGGGTTGCAGTTTGGGCACTCGGTCTCTAAAAGGTTCGCCATCACTGTTCTTCTATATGTTTGTCTATTGTTAAGTAGTTGTTAGTAGTAGTTAAGACATTGTTTTCAGAGTAGAAAGATTAATGTTCTAGTCCTGCTGTTTCTTCCATTCCAATTAATTGAAGAAAAAGCCATACTTCGCTATGTAGCCTCTTCAGCTCATGTAGAATGATGGGCAAGAACCACCAGCTCAGACTCGAAAATGGGAGTCCTCAGTCCAAGTAGACATAATGGCCTTCCATGTTAAAAGTCTGGTGGAGAGGAGAGATTTGTACATGCTGCTAAAATGAATGCAAGTGCTTTGGGCTAAGACAATTGTGTTTTTATATATTTATAGGAATCTAGGGATGTTAGTGAAAGAACATTTTACATTTTTTTTTTATTTTCAGGGTCCTCCTCAACATAAAGCTCAATTTTTGAGCATAAATGTATTTCATGAAAAAAAAACTTGTGAAATTTTCCTCTAAGACTCTTAAAAGATGGAAAGTCAAGAAAAATATCCTCAAATATATAACCTTTCCCAGCATGGAGAAAACTTTTGAGATTTTTCATTCTTGCACGTGAGAACAAAATAAGCATACACATCCCTCTTCACATTGTATCTACATATCTGTAGAGTTCTATAGCAGGAGAGGGCATGTTGTGCCTTTCAGATTTTACTACACTTCAATTCCCATCAATATTAGCCAGCATACCCAATAGTGATGAATGATGTGAGTTATATATAGTCCAAGAAACTCAGAGGGTCTAAAAATGGTCTTTCCCCATTCTGTTGAGTTCAGGGCCGTCCTCACAATGAGGTTATCCCATTTGATCTTAACTATCTTGGGAAGTCATATCCTCTAATTGTCCTGATTTTGCAATGACAATCCAAATTAGTCATCTGTCTTTTTCAGTTGCTTTAAAAATATTCCTGTTTCTTTCTCCCTATCCCACTCTTGTCTTTTGTCCTTGGCTTACTTCGGCTGATGCAAACTGATTTCAAAGTACAAAAGTAGGAGACTATCAGTTTACACTCTTAAAACGGGGCTAGGTCATTTCAACTGCTCTGGCTGCCTCCTGTTGCATTCTGGACCTTGTAGTTTAGGAAGGGGCATTTAGAATATTCAGCCAGAAAGCCTTTAAGCCTCACTGAACTACAAACCCTAAAATGCAACAGGAGCCAGTCAGAGCAGTTAAAATGACATAGCCCCATTTTAAGAGTGTGGTGTGATAAGCTTGGTAGTTTTCACCCTATTAACTTAGCAGTGGGACTAGGAGAAAAAAGGAAGGGATCTTGTCCTTCCTAGTAGCTTCAGGCAAAAGCAAACAGCTGCAGCGTCTTGCAGTTTGTGCGCTCTTCCAAATTAATAACTTGCCATCTTGACCACATTTGGATGTTGCTTGGTCACACGTGTCCCCATTTTCATTTGTGAACTGTTGGAGGGTATGGGAAAGTAAGGTAAGAGAATACAATCTGACCACTCTCCTCTCCAAACCTTGTACTCCTATTTATTGCTTGAAGTAGTTACACACTGTACTGAACAATATGATAGTGCTAGATTGTATTTTCCTCTTTTCCTTCCAAGGTAGTTCTTATTTTGTATAACTTGTCCAATTCTCCTTTTTTTGGAGGTGATTCAAAGGAAAATCTCAAACATGAAGTCTAAAAATCTCCTTCATTTTAAGGTCCTATTTCAAAAATTACTTTAAAAATGTTGTGAGTGCATTACATTTTTGCAACAAGTATGCATGTGTGCTGTCAGTGTCTGTGCAAAATAGAAATTTTTTGCTTAAAGTAACAACTCATTTTTAAAAGGAGATCACTTGCTTTTCTAGTCCTTTTTGCACTGGAATATTTGAAATTGCACTGGAAAAAGGTTCATTTTAACAACATACCAATTAGTATTTTCATTAGAGGAAAATTTAAGTACTCATTAAGAATGGAAAAGTGATCTACAGCCTCTAATTCAATATTAATGCACTTGATGGCTGATGCTAACGGCATGGGAAAGAATGCAGCTGTCCATATGCTTACATCAGAAAGAGAGGGTATTTCTGTCACTTAATATAATTTCATGGATAAGAAGTGGCTCTTTTATTACTCTTAATGAGGAGAGATCCCATCAAATTCAAAGGCCCGAACACACAGGGCATTCCTCCATCTCAAAGGATAAAAGGCGTTAGATGTGATAATGGAGAAAGGAGTTTTCAATGCAATGGAGGGACTAGAGCTGCCTTATTACAGTTCAGTGTAGTCTCCACAGAAGAGGAATAAAGAGGTACAGGAATTATAGGCTGGGCTTTTCAAAGAAGCCTAAGGGAGCTCACTCTTTAGGGATACCTGCAAGTCAAGACAATGGGATTGTTTGAAAATCCCCTCCTGATGTGGGACAGCAAATCACAAACATATGTTGGGCTGGGTGGGAACGGTGTGTTTATTGGTGTAATTCCATTTAATTTTGAGATATTCCAAATGAGAGACAATTTTCCTAAAACTGTTGTAAGACTGAAGCCTGGCAAAGAGGTTATGACCCATCTAGGCCATTTCTGATGCAAAAGAACAAGATTTCCCATGCTTGAAAGGATATCACTAACCAGAGGTGTTCTGCAGCAGTGGTGCTTAAACATTTATTTACCAGCGACTCCTTTTAAATGAGAGCCAAACACAGATGAAGTGGTTTGAGTGTTGGACTATGACTCTGGAGATCAAGGTTCAATTCCCACTTGGCCATGATGCCTACTGGGTGGCCTTGGATACGCCACACTCTCTCAGCCTCAGGGGAAGGCAATGGCAAACCTCCTCTCAACAAATCTTGCCAAGAAAACCACATGACAGGTTTGCCTTAGGGTCACCATAAGTCGAAAATGACATGAATGCACACAACGCACGCTCACACCATTTAAATATTTTTTGTTGCTGTGGAACCCCAAGACTTAAGATTTAAAAGAATAATAGTAATAATAGTAATACTTTGTTGTTGTGTACCTTCAAGTCGTTTCTGACTTATGGTGGACCTATCATGGGAGTTTCTTGGTAAGATTTATTCAGAGGAGGTTTGCCATTGCCTTTTTCTGAGGCTGAGAGAATCTGACCTGCCCAAGGTCACCTGGTGGGTTTCCATGGCTGAGCTGTGATTCGAATCTTGGTCTCCAGAGACACAGTCCAATGCTCAAACCACTACACCACACTAGCTCTCAATACTACTACTACTATTACTATCTGAACACTGAACCATTAATCATTACATCACCCACCACCTTTAAAATCTTCCCTCGGAGGTGCTGGAGGGAGAGGCAAGACTTTTTCCTGCTTCTTCACCCCAGTTTATGTTTCGAGCAGATTGAATGGCAATGACCAGGCCCAGCTAGCTAGGCTTTGCCTTGCTCCTGCCATGTGTCTGCTCCACTGTGCGGAGAAGGTGGGCTGAGCAGCCTTCAAGCCTTCATGGACCCCCTGTTCTATAGGACAATGACCACCCCAGACCTCTTCACTATATGACCTTTCTGTCCCAAATGAAACTAGCAAGAGAAAGACTGCCTAGGAATTCAAGGTTTTCCCAGTTCTAACCCTTCCAAGTTTTGATAATCCTTTTCTGAGATTTTGTGTTGAGTTGATGTTTTTTTTCTCCCCAGAGAAAAAAATGTGGAAGGCTGAAGTCCTTTGCAGTTTTGGGGCACGGGGGTTGCATTCCTGACTTGGAAATAAGGTTGCTAAAGGGAAGGCCTTTCCTTTTGTTTATTTCAAAATGACAAGTAAATTGAAAATTAGAAGTAAATTAAAAACTTCACGCTCACTCAGGCAGCTTCCTGATAATTTTCCTGGGCTACCATATGAAAAAAAAAGAAAAAGAAAAGAAAGATGCTCTGCTTTCCCCCCTTTAATTTGGGTGTTGAAACTATGTTTTCAAATTGTACAATACAGAAACTCCCCACACAACAGTACATCCCCCTAAGCTTTCTTCATCAAGTAAGTATCCAGGACTATATGTTCCCAGGACTATATGCTCCCCCCACTGCAAAGCCCCATAGGACAAATGTCCCTTGTAAAATGGAGGGAATGGATTTCAGCCTGCATCATTCGTGTGTGTGTGTGTGTGTTTGTGTGTGTTTGATGTGCAGGATGCTTCATAACTGGTTTTTAAACAAAGCTGTATCAAATATGTTCAGCAACCTTCTCAGTTTTCAGAAGCTGAAGATTGGGAGATGGTGTGATACTGAAGGCCAAGGCAGAGAAATCCATCTCTTACCAAACATTCTTGAACTGAATGCACAGAGACACAGTGGATGGTGATGGTGCTTAGCTAATATATGTTTTTTTCACTACAGCAGACTTGGAAGCTTCTCAGTAGGAGAGAGACTACTCAATAGAAGAAAGCCTTTGGAACAGAGGAATTACTTCACTCGAATGACAGTCCTTATATCGACTAAGTGGGGCAAACCTTCTAAAAGAGGGTAATACCAGAAAACCTGAAGGAGAGATCAGGTTTTAGTTATGAAAAAATTTGGTTGGTTGGAGTTAAAAATCCTTACTGGAGAGGGCCACTAATGAGTTGTTTCTGCTGTTGTACGACTATCACCCACATAAACCCAATCTCAAGTTTCTTTTAATAGTTTGAAAGCTGATGTTGTTTGCACAATGACATTTGATAGGTGTTAGCTACTCCAAGATAAAGGAATATGTGTCACACCCACCTCTCTGGTGGATGTGGGATTGCCTCATGAGGACTAGTGATCTAGATTAAGAAGACAAGAGTTTTTCAGCTACCTGATTAGAAATGGTCTATAGAGAGTTGGAAGAGGGTATTGCTGCTTTGTGTGTGTGTGTGTGAAGATTGATGTGCTATGTGCTATAGCTAATGCTGGTATTATAGCTAATACTGTTATTCAGGCCTCAAAATTAACATTCAAAAGTAATTAGGTAGAGTTATAGTCACAAGACTGAAGTCCAACACATGTTGTAGGAATAATGCAGTTTGAGACCGCTTTAAATGGCCTGGCTTAATGCTAAGGAATTCTGGAAACTTGTGTTTTGTGAGACATCTAGCCTTCTCTGTCAGAGAGCTCTGGTGCCACAATAAACTACAATTCCCAGGATTCCCTAGCACTGACCCAGGGCAGTTCAAGCAATCACAAACTGGATTATTTCTGCAATGTGTTTTGGCCCTTAGTTACTATTACAGTTACAATTTTAAAAATAATTCTCTCCATTTTTGTTTCTTAGAAATAATTAGATGGTTGCTTTTATTTACTTTAACAAAATCTGTATGATGCAGACAGTTGGGCTGTGGTACAAAACATATTTTTTTTCTTGTCTACCTCATTATTGCCCCAACAAATATTAGAAACATCATACATTCTCTTTTACCATTTACATATCTTTACCTATAAAAGTAATTAAAATTACAGTTACACTTCAATTGTTAAACTTCAGTCATAATGTAACTTAGTAATGTTTTTGTTATCTAGATAACACATTATCCTATCTTCATTGTTTAGTTACTTCTATGCTGTTGTTGTGTGTCTTCAAGTCATTTCCAACTTATGGTGCTCCTAAGAGTTACTTCTAAGCTCTGCTTTTGCCTTAATGGAGCAGGCTTCTACTTATGTAGAAACCTCCTTTTCCAGGACATGTCCTACATTTCCACCTTCTGTCCATCAGGAATTCCAAAATGTCTTCCATTTTGAGCAAGACTAAGAAGCATGAGTTTATATTTATATGAGAGTTTTGAGCTTCTATTTGATCATACCCTTCATTATCTTGAATGTACTACATGCGGTGCCTTGTCTTCCTTTGTGGTTAGGACATCTGGTCACCTTGTGCTCAGGCAAGTCAACTTAGGAGTGCTCTGTTTTTGCTAGATTTCCCCCCCCCCCCAATTTTATATCACAAGACTCTTATGAAAAACTGAGTCTTGGAACGTGCTTCAAAACAGGATGAAAAGTAGTGCAGAGAACTGCAGCGGGTGGGAGAGACTGATGAAAATCAACTGCCCCAACTTGAATAGGCAATGGCACTTTCCACTAGTGCCTCCCTAGCATTGGGTACAGTTCCATAGTGGTGCAAGATAGGCTCAGATGTCCCCGTGCTATTAATGTACTTGCCTCTTTTAACCAACCTCCTAACTCACTGGATATGTTTGACAAGGCTATGATAAAGCAGTGGCTGTGTAAAGAGTATATTTGATGTAGGTGTGAGCCCTGCTGATTATCCACTGCAATGCATCTGGTTTATAGTTCGTTGAATGATACTGTCATTTGTTTGCCAATAATATGACTGTCCCATGAAAAAAAGAAAGAAAAAACAAGGAGAAGTCAGTCTTCCAATCAATATGGTAAGAAAGATAGTACTGAACATGACAGGGAATGCAAATCACCGAGGAACATAGCCGAAAGATTAAAAAGTGGGAATGGCTAGGTCAATAGATAAGCATGTCTGTGGGGGAAAACACTTGAAAAATAATTAAACTTTTCAGTGAATTACTGCTCTAGTGCTTAGCTTGAATATTTCCCTTTGCATCTACCATTCACCTTTTTCCTTTACCTGCTAGGGACATTGTAGAACAGTGAGGTGCCAACCTCAGCTTGTAAAAATTACATGAAACACATTTTCTTTAAGTTGTGTTTGAACTTGTCTAACCATAAAGGTATTCTCTCAGCAAAGACACCTTAGGGGAAACATCTGAGAAGAACAGGGGGAAAAGATCCTAAAGTTGAACTAAAGATTATCTATGCTCTCCAAAGGTTTCATTAGAGGAGCTCCTGTACCAGAAGCTTTCAAGAAGCTTATTTCCAATTGCTGTAATCGGTATAGTATGCACACATGAGTGTTAACCACTACATGGCATTAATTTCTGTAAATGCTCTTATTTCATGTATTCTTAAAATAATTATTCAGTGTTTTAAGAACTGATTTTGATGTGATTGTTCATGTAAGTTTAGATTGGAATGAAATTATACCAAAGGTGATTCTCTTTCATTCGTTTAATGTATTTGTAGATCAAATGCTATTTAAGCTTGGCTCTTAGTGTAATCTCTACATCTAATGGCACAAACTGGGAATTCATTTTTAAGCATTTGTGAATTGTTCACATGTAGGATGCTTACAGCACTTGGACTTTCTGACACACATTATACACATTAGATCTGTGTGTTCAGTTTTACAATCTGTATGACTGAGATGGAAATTGCTATCCATTGCTAGACTCCAACTTGAAATCCTTAAAGGTGCATTTTTTGAAGTATGCACATTGGGCAGCTTCAGAGGATCATTAAGTAACAATCTAAAAGCAGTGGAGCACAGAGATATGCAGCAGGATTGTGGCTGGGAGCTATGACCCACAATTCAGTCACATATGACCTGTGCATACCATGTACTTGCAATTTTTCTGATTTCTTTCTTTTACTTAGGTCACACTTGATGGTCTCAAGAGATGTACAGACTTTAATGTGGAATCTTCTAGAGAGCTCTGATAGACAAGGGGAGAATTTGTATCTCCCTTTAGCAAAGTTGCCTTAGCAGAGAAGAAGTCACTGCATGAAAGAGGTTCTGGGTACCTCCTTCTACAACGGCCATAAAAGGACATCCCAAAGAATTATAGTTGGCCTTCCATATCCACAGATTCTTTATCCACAGATTCAACCATCTATAGCTGGAAAATATTTCTAAAAATTATAAACCCCCCCTAATTTTGTCATTTTAATATAAGGGACTATGTATTGTATTTAATGGGACTTGAGTATCCATGGATTTTGATATCCATGGGGTGTGTGTGTCCTGGAACCAAACCCCACTAGATACCAAGGGCCCATTGTACTTGTGGGTGTGAGGGACAGTACCAGAGGATGCAGAAATAACTTTGGGGTTCATGATTTCACCTCAACACCAAACTTTTTAAAAACACTGTATGCATATGAGAAATTATTTTATTAAAATAGGGGAAAACAAAAACTTTCATCAAGCCAGCCTTATATGTAACAGAATTAAATTGTGTTATGTAGTGTAACCTTTTCGATTTAGCATTTTTTTAACTTCCTGGTAAACTAACAAGATTTCCCGAAATAACGACTGCAGCCACAAATATTTATAATAATCATTAAGCTGAGATTCATGAAGCACCAGTGCAATATTTGTGAATAAACCAAAACAGGGATTCTAAACAAGGCTCTGAAAGCTGCATAGCACTCAATCATGTACTGGAGTTGAGGGAATGTTACTCAGTGTATCTAAAATATGTGTTTGGTGCCTGATTAGGAATTTTTATAGCAATAATTGCAAGAACATGAATGATTTGCAGAACCAGGAGTGGGGGTTGTGTGTGGGGTTGCACATGAAAATATTTGTACTGCATAATCTATATTTAACCCTGAGGAGGTGCCATTAAAAAGCAAAGCTAAATTAATGTTGCCTGAGGCAAGATTAACTTGTAATGCGTAGGCACGGCAGATTGCTAATGGACTAGTTAACATGAAAACCACCTTACATAGCAAGATAGAAAACAATTTCTATCATGCTGTTGTTAAAGAAGGTCTTGGGAGTTCTAATCCTGGAAGAAACACCTTTAATGGAAGAATTAAATGACCCAGTGATGTTTTTATGAACCCTTAACATGGGCAAACCATGGTCCCACTGAGGCCTACTGCCATCTTAGGTTGAAATGCTGAACATGAGGAAAATAAAGAGAGGATAAAAGCTTTTGAGGACAAGTCTGTGGCTATAGTTCTACCAATATTTAGCTCAGCTAAAAATTGCTCAGGAGAAATGAGACAATCTTGTAACTTTCCCCACTCATTCCTCCCCATATTGACCAGAAAAAGAATGTCACCCTGAAGAATTTCCTTCAAATGTTCTCATATCTGTGCATGTGCATGCATGAGAGACAGAGAGAAAGTGCATTCCATAAAATGATTCTAGAGCTGTGAGATT
>CM034701.1:106987360-107003793 GCA_020142125.1 Phrynosoma platyrhinos
GCTGTCCAAAGATGTTAATTGACAGATCTCATCCAGCAGGCCGTTCCATAGTTTGGGGGCGACGACCAAAAAAGCCCTCTGGGAGGTAGCCTAGCTCTGGGAGGTAGCCAAGCCTAGCTTTTTGTGGCTGCAGCAAATTCCTCCCAGAGGACCGGAGAGTGCAGGGAGGATTGTAAGGGAGGAGGCCTTCCCTGGGATAGTTTGGCCCCAAGCCATTTAGGGCTTTAAAGGTAATAACCAACACCTTGTACTGGGCCCGGAAACTAATAGGCAGCCAATGGACTTATGGTGACCCCATGGATTTCATAGGGCTTCTTAGGCAAGGAATACTCAGTGGTGTTAGAATGATTAGCAAAGTCCCTCAGGGCTTGCTTCTGTCCCCCATGCTGATTAATATATAAAACCAATGGGAGAATTTTGGTGTTCAGTATCAGTATGCTGATGACACACAACTCTATCTCTCCTTTCAATCCAATTCCAAGAACGTTTTTTCTTACTAAACCAGTATCTGTTGTCTATAATGCATGCATCTGAGGAAGCAGACTTAACTCTATGAAAGCTCATCCTACCAACTTCTCCACCTTTCAGTTAGTGCTACAAGATCCCTTTGCATAGCAATGGACTGGATGAGGATGAACAAATTGAAACTGAGATTATTGCACCACAAAAAATCAACTTATTCCCAACAGGATACAGTCGCTTTTTGGATTACTACCTAATTAGATTGCATGTAATTCACCACTTTTGCTGTTGAGCAACTGCAACCTGGCTGCATTCCAGGTCTCAGCCATGCTTATCTGGCTGGTTTTCAAAAACGGGAGTTTGCTGTTTTTGAAAACTGGCTGGATAAGTGTAGCTGAGACCCGGGATGCAGCTGGATTGCAGTTGCCCAGTGGTGAAGATGGTGATTTACGTGCAATAAAATCAAGTAGTAATCCAAAAAGAGACTGTATCCCATCAGGGATAAGTCACTTTTGGGGTGGTGTGATAATCTCCTGAATCTAGACAAGACAGAAATACTGCTGGTCAGTCAGAAGGCAGATCAGGGAATCTCAGATTTGCAGCTTGGGTATGTTCCTGGACTCAGAAGTGAGGTTGGATGCCCACGTTTCATCTTTGGCTAGGAGTGTATTTGCACAGTTCACACTAGTGTGCCAACTATGCCTGTTCTGTGAGATGTCAGATTTAGTAATGGTGACACATGCCTTAGTTACATCTTGTTTGCATTCTAAGGTGCCTTTGGAAACTGTTAGGAAACTTCACTGGATAGCCATCTGTCAGGGATGCTTTGATTGGGAGTTCCTGCATGGCAGGGGGTTGGACTGGATGGCCCTTGTGGTCTCTTTCAACTCTATGATTCTATGATTCTATGATTCACAGGGTCCCAAAAACTTCAATGGAGCTGTTCACTGGTTACAGGAATCATGCGATTGCCCTGTTGAAATTGTTCTATTGGTTATCAGTCTATTTCAGGACAGAATTCAGAGTGCTGGTTTTGTCCTTAAAAGCCCTACACAGCTAGGTTGCAGGATCTCTGATCAGCAGAAGAAGGCTTTCTCTCATTCCCACCACCTTCACAAGCATGGTTGGTAAGGGTTCAGAAGAGAGTCTTCTCTGTGGCTATTCCCAGGCTGTGGAACTCCCTTCCATGGGAGGTCTGCTTGGCTCTCTCCCTGTCTAGCTTCTGTTGGCAGGTGAAGACATTTTTTATTTAGACAGGCCTTTTGAATTTTAATTATGTGTGTAAAATGATGTGCTGTCTTTTTGAATCTTTATTGGAAATTATGTTTCAAATATGTTTTAAGTACATTTTAACTGTTTTTAATCATTTTTAAAAATACTGCATATATTTGACTATAAGTCAAGCTCATGTATAAGTCGAGGGTAGGTTTTGGGGCCAAAATTATGGATTTTGATATGACCCATGGATATGTCAAGAATAAGACTTAGGGTTATGTAACAAAGGATCTAAAGGATGAAGCAAAGAAAAACAGTGCCAAAGAACTTACAAAATTGCAGGAGGCATAACTGTTTGTGCTCACACTGAAGGATGGATGGATGGATGAAAGAGTAGAGGGGGATCTGTGCTTCCAGGATGGATTACACTCTTGCATTTCACCAGGGGATAGTTTCTATTTTTATGAGAGTTAAAGTACAGTACCTACATTGACCCATGGATAAGCCGACTCAGATTTTGGCGGTCAATTTTTTTGACTAAAATTTCTAGGCTTATACATGAGTATATACAGTTAGACTGTTGTTTAATTCTTTTTTAACATTGGTAAATGTTTTATTTTGATATTTTTAAATGATTGTAAGCTTCCTTGAATCCCATCTTGAATGAGATCCCATCTTGAATGGGGCTAGTGGGTAGGAGATGTAGTATATGCCATTTTTGTTTGCTTATTTAAGTTTATGTTTATGTCAAAGTCCATGTATGTATGTATGTATGTATGTATTTTGAAAACTACTAAGAATTTTTCAAAATACCATCTTGTTAGAATGGTGGGATATAAATTCAACAAATAAAGGCTTTGTTTTGGCCCAGTTCCTTAAATGTTTTGCCATGGAAGAACAGGCAGAAGCTGTGGGTCACTTAGCTATGAAACAGAAGCAGTCTTGTGTGAAAACCAGTGGAATTAGTGGTTTCCTTCTCAATGATGCAGTAAATCAACTCTGGGTTTTAGTGTGAACTTTAAGAGAGATGTCCAAGGTGCCAAACCTGTGGTAGAGAGATAATTCAATACCCTAGAGATGCATTTAAAGTTCAGATAAACCCTGACATCGAAGCTACAAGCTGTTACTTGTTCAAAGCACACAGGACTGGCAGCAGTCAACTTCTTTTCAGAAAACACATTGAGTCAAATTAATACATGAAAGTCCCTTTGGGGCCAAGCTGGCCATCTCCAGCCCCAACATCTGATGAGTCACAGATTCAGATGGGCAGCCTGTTCTCTTGGCCATGCACTCATATTGAACCAATTTAGAATTAAATTTAAAAAGTGTTATCAGTATGGTAAGGAAGCCTCAAGGTGCCAGGCAAAAAAGGTGCCAGAATAGGATTTCATTAGCAGAATTATGGTTTGTCTACAGAATCTGGGTTCCTAATCAGCAATTAGCTATTATCTTGATCCCACTATTCTCAGGTACATCTGGTAGGGGTGCAAATGAAGGCCTTCTTGGTGGATGCTCCCAGGTTCTAGACCTTCCTTCCAAGGAAAGCTAGAGGCTGGTTTTCTCCTTGCTATCTTTCACCTATGCGAGGTAAAGACTTTTAAAAAATCCCAACAGGATTTCAGGAGCTGACTGTTTATATATATAAAAAAGGTTCATTTAAAACAAACAAACAGATTAATGCTATATTAACTTTATTTCTTTTAAAAATGGATGTGTATTTAAGTTTTTAATTTATTAGTGTTCTACTATTGTAGTTAGTTCAATAGCATTATATTATTGTTAACTTTCTATGCTTTAAATTTTTACTTGTTTTTATTTGCATCTGTTTCAATTATTCAAGCTACTTTGGGAGCCAGTTCTGGGGGGAAATGGTGGGCTATAACTACAATACAATGGCATATATATTATCACATTTCTATTAACATTCCCGCTCTCCACATAATCTTTTCTTTTATGATTCTGCAGCTTCCATCAGCCCCTTGCTCTTCTGAGGCAATGACGGTTTCCCATTTGTCCAGCAGATGTCTCTTTAGAATTACTTCTGGCAGTCACTGGGGCCTCTTTCAGCACAACTTCTCTTTTAGCACAGAGTTGCAGCTGGGAAAAAATAAAAACGAGGAATAAAAGTCAAGGGATATTCAATAACATTCTGGAGCATATATACATCAAAAAGTTATATATTGACAACTGTAGATATTCTATATTGCTTACTTAGTTACTACATATACTCATGTATAATCTGGAAATTTTAGTAAAAAAGAAGTGACCCCAAACTCCTGAGTTGATGGCTCAATGTAAGTACACTTGCCCCTCCATATTCGCTGGGGTTAGGGGCACAGGACCCCGTGAATGTGAAAAAATGGCTAATAAGAAAAACACTTTTTACCTGAGAGAACACCTCTCTAGGAATCTCTAGGTCCTCCAGTGCAAGACTGTGGTCAACATTTGCCAGACATTGACCATAAAATTGTGCTGGAGGAGCTACAAATGTCTAGTGGAGTGTTCTTGGTTAGAGCTGACTTGTGCTGGAGGACCTAGATATTCCTAGAGAAAACATATTAATAACATCCGTGAATAATCAGATTCGCAAAAGTCAAAGCCGCAAATGTGGAGAGATGAGTGTACTGTTGTTGTTGTTGTTGTTAACTGTTGTTATCATGACTTTCACTCATGGCAACCCTGTGGATGAGAGATCACCAAGGCCCCCTGTCTTGTACCTCTATGCTCAGGTCCTGCAGGCTCAGGTGTAGGGTCTCTTTGATTGAGTATAAACTGATGTGCCATTTTCCTCTCTTTCTACTGCCTTCCATCTTTCGTAGCATCATCTTTTCAAATGATAAAGCACTGAACTTTAATTCTTACCAAAAAAAGGAATCACTCTGACTAGAGTGGTGAAAGGTGGGAGCTTAGTCTGTCCCAAGAGCACCTTCAAGAAGCACTGATCTTCTTTGTGAAGTTGTAGGCTTTCATGGCCAGCATCCATAGTTTTTTATGGTTTTTTTGGGGTTGTGTGGCCATGTTTGAGAAGAATTTCTTTCTGATGTTTTGCCGGCATCTCTGAAGATGCCAGCCACAGATGCTGGCGAAACGTCAGAAAGAAACTCTTCTAGATTTGGCAGGGAAGAGGGAATTATAGGAAGTACGCTCAGACATCCTCTCATTGCCCTAACAGAAAGCTGAAGGTGCTGATTATCTCAGGAGAGCTATGAAGAGTCAAGGCACAGCAGCTGGATCAGTGTTATATGCCTTCAAGTCAACTCCAACTTGTGATGACTTTATCATTCTTGGACAGATTTATTCAGAGCTGGTTTGTTATTGCCTCCTTCTGAATAAAGCCTACAATGCCTTGGATTCCCTGGTGGTCTCCCTTCAAAGTACTCACCAGGCCTGACCCTGTTTAGCTCCCAAAATCACACGAGTGTTGCACAACACATATTGTGCTTTATCCAGTTAGAGAAATGTGTGCAGGAAACCACTTCCTTGGGTACACATCCCCTTGCTGGATTGTAACCAATATGGTATAGTTTTTAGAGTATGTGATGAGGATTTGAGAAACCTAGATTCAAATCTCCATTCAGCCATGCAGTTTTCAGGGGAGCTGTGGTAGTCTACATTTTCCCACCTAGCCTATCTTACAGGGTTGTTGTGTGAAGAAAATGGAATGAAAGGCTGGCACATTTGTATACTTCCCTGAGCAACTTGGAAGAAGGACAGGATGTAAATAATATGAATGGACTCCCCCCCCTCCAACTTCAAAACAAAATTATATTTCCCCCTAATTTCAAAATGACAATTACCATGAATGTGTAGAATTGGAAAATAACCATATTAAGTCATGAAAGCAAAATGAATTCTTTGCTGTGTCAGATACATGTCTGATATATAAATATCTAACTTAATAATAGCTCTTCATAGATTCAAGTGAATTGAATTTTAGCTAAGAGGGGGAAAATGTCTTTCTAACATTGAACTTACTATTCAATTAAAACATCCAGATTTCTCCTCCCCAAGAAAATATTTGCATTGAGTCCAGGACCTTGAAAAGCCAATTGGTGTAAATTTTACTGCTATACCATAAATCCAGGAAAAGTTATTTACAGTGGCAGCACTGACATAGCCCTACCACTTGTAATGGGAAGTGATGCTATAATTAAGACTGATGTCTCTGTGAAGACAATTGTAACTATTGAGATCTTGAGAATGCCTGGAAATGGAATTTCATTGATAGATCTTTAACCTGTGAGAAATAAATTACAAAGTGCACGAAAATCATATTAATTGAAAAAGCCGTAATGTCTGCAAGTTAACTCTGGAGGATACAAAGAAGAGCTCTCTAGTAATACAAGGTGAAATATAGATTTAAGGGAATCCTTCCAAGCTTTACACATCAGTGCATATTTATTGAGAAGTAAGTCCCATTAGTTTCAGTGGAGTTATATTGGATAGCTCACTGTACACATAGGATGGTACTGTGTATTATAATTAATATTCTGCTGTGAACTAGTATGTTTGTTTCCCAAATTTGTCTCATAGTCTCTCCCACAAACAGGATTAAGACTATTTGGATTTTCCCCCCTATGGGAGTCCATGGGCCTTTGCAGTCTGCCAGAAATAATGCAAATTGAGTCCACTTTAACTGCCCTGACTCAGTGCTAGGGAATCATGGGAACTGTAGTTTATTGTGGCACCAGAGCTCTCTGACAGAGAAGGCTCAATGTCTCAGAAAAAATACAATTCCCATGTTTCCCTAGCACTGAGCCAAGACAGTTAAAGTGGCCTCAGTTTACACAATTTCTAGCAGTCTGCAAAGGCCCCATATGTGCTCCACATTTTACTAAGGGCCTCAGCACACGGAGGCCCTGGAGCCGCTGCCGGACGGAGCGCCGCGGGGATGCAGCCTCCACATCCCGGTGCTCCTGCGGCGGCTCTGGAAGGAGCGCTAAATCAGCACTCCTTCCTTAAGACAGGGAAAGTGCACCCTAAAAGCGGCGGGCACACTTTCCCTGACTCAAACGCCGTGGTGCGTTCGGTCGCCGTGGCGTGAGGTCATCCCCGGAGCGCCGGCCGTGTGAACGGCCGGCTACTCTGAGGGCGACCTCAGGAAGAGGAAGGGGCACCGCTCGTGCGGCTGCCCCTCCTCTTCAGGGCCCGGAAGACGGCTCAATTAGCCGTCTGCCGAGGCCCTTAATTTAGCCAGGCTTTCTATATACTCCCATGATTATCAACTTATACTTTTAAGAATTTGGACCTTTTGGAAATCCCATTTAGACTAGACTCATTGAACCAATTGCTAGATTGTAAACCAGCACTTCTGTAAATCCCACTGATTCAATGGGTGTGGTCTAGTTGAGATAAGGAATTAGATTTTGGCTTTAGTGAGTGGCTGTGGGAAGACTAGGAAGGGTTAGGAATGGGTTCTGATGAACCAAGGCCCAGGGTGGCTTCCATGTTAATGGGGCGTTGAATCTACTCTGGATTTTAGTCAAAACTTTAAAGGTGTTAGCCAATGCTGAGACTTTTCAAATATGCTCAGTACCTGGGATAGCCCCTATAAAAGCCTGAGCAGATTAACTCTTTGACTAATAGGGAAGCCATGAGCTGCCCCTGGTCACAACAAGTGGACCCTCCTGGATTTTGGTGGGTTGGGAATAGTCATGGTGAGACTTTGGTACAACAAATATATAGCACAATGGATTTAGGCATATTACAAATAGGAGAAAAAAATTGCCTTTGCTGAAAATAACTGAGACAAAACACAACAATTGATCAAATGGGAGGGTAAATAAATGGTGAGTTGCAATTGCTCATGGCCCAGAGTGCTTAAATTAATTTTATTTTATTCACACACCTTTATTTTATCACTCTTACCTTTTTGATGTTAGTTGTTATAGCTTCTTTTATTAAGGGCACTACTGTTTTCATTAGACTAGACTTATTCCCTACTTCAAACACCAGACTTCATTGACCAATGCACTTGGTGCCTCTCACATCTTGACTAAAATCAAGAAGCATATTAGTTACCCATGAGGTTACATTTCTGAGTAGATTCTTTGACCACATGATTGCTTGGCTTTTAATTAAAAAATCTATTGTCAGCACATGTCTGCCTTCTTGCCTGCCTTTAGCCTATCCTGTTCCAATTCCTTTTTTCTTTCTCTCCCTTCATGCAACACTGTTCCTGCTGACAGATAATCTTGGTAAAAGAAATCAATAAAGAAGTATTAATAATAATTAAACTGTTACATTGAGAGATCTTGCTTCCTCTCACACAGAATAACTTCTGTCTCAGGTTATGCATAGATACAGTGTGGGCTTCCACTCAAAAGACTTGAGGATATAAATTTCTGTTGTTGTACTGGTTGTTCTCTCACTCTGCAAAGATGGCCAGATGAAACAAGACCATGAGTTAGGTCACAGAGGACCTACTATTTTTGTAATAAATAAATAAATAGGTTTTAGTTATTTATTTTTTGCCTCACTGCTCTGCTATCACTTCTTTTAATGTTGTTTTATGCCTCACCAGGATATCACGCTCTCAGCATTTAATTTGATTTTGTTTTGCTAGCATTCTGTTTGTGTCATTTTTGTGTCAACCTCCGATCAATCCACTTGCCAGAATCCCCCTCATCCCACACACACTTGTAAAAAAGCCCCAACTGTGGTCAGTTTGCCAGACTTTTTTAAAAAAAATAAACATTGGCAGTATCATTGCTATTAAGTGTAAATATGTAACTTGTGTAGTCCATATGTCTTCAGGAGGCTGCGAGGCAGTTTTTGTACCCATACCTTGCGTACTGTTTCACACACATCTGCATGTAAGACAGTTGGGAGGGGGAGAGACAGTTGTATAATAGGCAGCATGGTGAAAGAACTGACTTCACCTGGCGACATAAGGAGGTGGAGGGAAATAAATGAAAGAACTCGTGTCTGATATTGAACAAGGTTGTTGTTATTTTTTAAAAGTATTGACCTTTGCTGCTTCAAGCAATAAAATGACCAAGGTGTGATTTTGTTTAATGGTGGCAGAAAGTGAAGTTTACATGGAAGCCAGGGAGGCTGATAACATGACACAGCTGTTCTGTCATTTCCTGGTCATTTGGATTGGCAGTCTGGACCTGCATTCAGAACAACTCGTATCTGGCTGCAGTGGCACAGAGAAGCCAAACCAATGCACAAGGAGGTACTGGAGATCTCCTTGTGCAACACCTGTAAAATATTTGCACTGGTATAGTTCCCAGTAACTACAGGGGGGAGGATGGGACTGTGGGGAGAGGGAATGTTTTTAACTTTGTTTTGTTTTAATTGCTGCTGTTCCCCGCCCTGATTGCTCTGCAGAGGGGCGGGCTACAAATAAAAAATTTATTATAATTTATTATTTATTAATTTCTCATGCAAGCAAAGTGATGCTCAAAATTCTGCATCAAAGGGCCTTTACAGACTGCCAGAAATAGTGCAGCTTGGGGTCAATTTAACTGTCCTGGCTCAGTGCTAAGGAATCATGGGAACTGTAGTTTATTGTGGCACCAGAGCTCTCTGACAGAGAAGGCTAGATGTCCCAGAAAAAAATACAATTCCCATGATTCCCTAGCACTGAGCCAGGACAGTTAAAGTGGCCTCAAACTCCACTATTTCCGGCAGTCTGTAAAGGCTCAAAGGCTCCTACCATATATGGAATGAGAAATCAATGGTGCAAGATGGTTTCAGGAAAGGAAAAGGCACTAGAGACCACACTGCAAACATATGATGGATAATGGAGGGCACCAGGGAATTCCAAAAGAAAATCTGCATGTGCTTTATTGACTACAGTAGAGTCTTTGTATGCAAAAACTATGGAATCCTCTCAGTAGTACCACAACATTTGATTGTCCTGATGGAAAGCAGAACTCAGGTGATTTAATTGTGGATTAACTTAAATGGTGTTACAAAAAACTTGGAAAATCTAAACTATCATTAAGACAAGTGAGGAGGGAAGTATAAATTTCCAAAGTTTTTTGTAATACCATGTCCTGAGCTCTACTTTCCACCCCATACCCCATTCAGAATCAGCATTATATAAGCCTTACGTTCTAGCATAAACTTTAGCTATCTGCAGGCTTACTGCTCTGTGGTTACAGGATGCATTTTATTCTGTCTTTTTATTTATTCAAGTAAATTTAGCATAAAGTTTTGTCATATAATTAGAATTTAGGATGATGATATTATATTTATGATATGATATTATATTATATTTAATCACCCAAGATGGTTAGTAGAATAACATTAACCACTCAATAAGACTACTTGGATGTAAAATATGTTTGGTATTATTTTTTCACACCATGTATGAAGTGTAACCACAATATTGTCATTGTTTGCAGTTTTTTTATGGTGGCAAATGAGAATTTGGAGAGAAAAAAATTCCCAGCATACCTGACACTGAATCTGTGCAGAAATCTTAAAGTATGGATAAGGTCGTTTGCTCTTGGATGTTCTGAATCTGTAAATAATTTTATTTAGATAATGTCTTATGGTTTCAGTTTAAAAACATATCCCTACTAGGTTTTTTGTGTTTATCAGTGTAGATGTCAATTACTATATAGTCCATCTGAATGAAAAAGAAAGAACACTACAATATTGATTAAACATAATGATCTGAAGAAGACCCATCAGGTCCAAGCATGCAGTTCACGATCCTGGGAATGGACATTGTCATCATCTTGTTTGAATAATTTGTATCATCATTGTATCACATCTGGACTCGGTGTATCAGTATATTCAGTTATTCTGAAGTACAGTCCCCCTCTGTTTTCATGGACTTGAAGTCTGCAGTTTTGCATATTCAAGGAAGGGTGACCTCCATTAAAATCAATGGGCCTTTGAATATTGGTGAATCTCCATTTTCACGTGGTGTGTGTGTATGTCCAGAACAGATCCCCGATGAAAATGGAGGGCTGACTATATTTTTCTAATTTGTTTATTGTATATCACACTGTGTGTTGTATGAATTTTCTGAAAGACTTAAAATTGGGCACTTTGAGGTTTCATAAATAGTCTTGATTATTGTACAAATACATTTTTTGGTCTCTTTATATTTTCATAGTACTTTCCTTTATCCATTGTGTTCTTAAAACAATAGGACATCAGACATCCTTGCTGATCTATTGCAAATTATCTCAAGATCTAGCAATAAGTTCTACTTTCTTTCACATTTCTATTTTAATCCAACGGTCCCAATTTGGCAGAGATAGTCCTGATTATTCCTTGAAGTTTCACTTTTTCTGCTACCTTTAACATTTCCCAGTTTCTCATTCCTCCTCCCACTTCCCCCCTTTGTCCTTCAGCTTACTTCAGTTTCTGCCAACTGAAGTTAAGGTGCCAAAGTGGTTTGCACTCAGTTTTAGTTTGCACCTCACAGCAGATGAAGAGGAGAAAAGCAGAATCTTGCTCTTCCCAGAAGGATCAGGCCAAAACAAACTGCTGCAGCCTCTCCTAGTTTTTGTGTTCTTTCTTATTAATAGTGTTTTTCATCTTGGCCACACATTGATGTTGATTGGCCACAGATGTCCTGGTTTTGATCTGAGAAGTATTGTAGGGTATGTGTATTTTGACCAATGCTATTCTGTTGACTCACTCAACACATTGATTTTGTTCACACACATGTCACATCTTATCTTTTGTGAGCAGTGTGCTGGTATTGACTGCCCAATTGCTTCTACTGCCTGTGTGAATGGCTAAAGAAACAAAACTTGGACATGGTTTGTTTAGCACAATGTATAGACTCTGGCTTTTCTGTCTCCAAACAGACCAGATTTATGGTTTCTTTTAGGATCATTTCTTTGATATGCTGTGATAGAGACAAACCAGACAATAACAACAACAACAACAACAAATCTAATTATTTTCAACAAAAACAGACCTATTGAATTAATGGGGTTGACACGAGTGTTTATTTGATAGGTTTAATCTAGTTGGGACTAATAACACAGATCTACAATGAAAAAACTTTTTTTCAATATTGTAGTTGTTTTTAAATCTATTTTTGGTGCTGAATTCAAAAAGCACACTAAAAATGCCTTATTACATGCAGTTCTTTCCCAATTTGATATTTCTTAATCAATTCAGTTGTTACTCAGCTTAGATTAAATGTGGATGTTGATGTTCTAGTGCTATTTTCTTTAGTGCTTTTGAATGGACTCTTGTGTTTCATATCAGCAAATTAAAGTGTTTTGAAAGTCTAATTGAATACTTTAACTCCCTTCTTATTCTTTCCAGAATAAGTCTTTGCAGGGTCATTTCATTAAATCACATATTACAACATAGAGACGTCAAATCAAGTTGTGAAAAAACTATGGGATGGAGCAAACCTGAGGCCATTTTTCAGTTTAGATAGCCAAATTCCTATAAAACCAGCATTATATAATTTAATGGTTTTGCAGACCTGTGAATTGGACTTAATTCAGAGTAGCCATTGAATAGCCATGTTAGATATTAAGATATGCAAAATATGGAGAACAGTAATTGTGCATTAATCCAATCACATTTGTGGTAGGTGTGATTTGTGAGCATACACCAGCATATTCAGATGTACTTCAGAATTCTGTTTTTCTGTGACATTAAAATACATCCATTGAGTCAGTTGCAGTGATAGTTGGAGGCTTCCACATCAATGGGGCAATAAAACTGCTCTGGGTTTTATTCTGAATTGTAAATGAGCTGAACCTACTTTGGAACCAGCACTGGCAAAGAAACCATCACCTGCCATTGGTGAGTTTACATTTTAAGCCATGAGATCTTGAGCAATCAAGTGATAGGAATAGATGTATGAAACATATCCTATGTTAGGGACTTGACCCTTTCCTGGACACAAGGCTGTTAATCTTGTGGCTAGCATATAATCAGGGACTGCTTTATTCTTTCCTGAGTTCTTTGATTGTCTGTGTCATTGGTTACATATTTTTTTATTGCTCCTCAGATGTCAGAGGACAACTTGTGGCCTTATTGTTTAATTATAGATTTCTAACAGAAATATTTAATTGCAAACTAGGATACCCACCACACCTCAAAATTGCTTTGCTTTCATTTAATTTAAATGTGAATGACTGGGATCCAAATAACTTCTTTAAGCACACCCAAGGCCCTGTGTGCTTTCTCAGTGGGAATTTTGACATCTCTTCTTTCAAAGCTGACCACTAAGCCATATCACAAATTGCTTTTGAAACTCCTCCATTTCAAAACTAATTTGCTATAGAACATGAAGGGCTGCTGTTTGAGAAACACAAACTCTACATTTCCTTGGGCATGTCGAACTATTTGCATAGTTCTTTGAATCATGGACAATATCTCCAGCTTGAAGGAAAATAGAGGGACACTTTAATAGCTCTACAGATTTTCTTTACAAAAGGAAAAATCAATTAGTTTAGAGAGGTTATTCCTTTAAATAAAAAGAGCATTACATTCCCCCACTCCCATATAAAAGAGAAGTGAAGAACAGTGATCTGGTTGCTGCCATTTATTTTTATTGCACTAGAATGGGGCTGCCCTGGAAGGCAGTGTGAAACATAAGAAGTACCATGCTTGATCTGACCAAAGGCATACCAACCCAGCATTCTGTTCCCACCGGGACCAATCAGATATCTGTGGCAAAATCATATTGAGAGGCATACTGTCCAAATATTTCAGGCAATACACATTTGTGGTTTCTAGACATATAATAGCTTTGTTCAAGAATATGTCTAATCCCCCTTTAAATCTGCCCAGTTTGGCTGCCATCCCTACTTCTAATGATACTATGTTCCACATATGTAAGGGGCTGGGAACTTGTGCCCCCCAGAATTGGTAGGGTGCCAACTCTGTTTAGCCAATCAGCTGCAGCCATGGTAAATGGTGAGGGATAATGCCTCTACCCTTGATCTATATGTTGCCCAAAGAAATACTTCCTTTTGTTTGTCCTTAATCTCCCACCATTGAGTTTCATTGATGATCACAATGCCTTTCTAGTTTTGTAAAAAAGAGAGAAAGAGTTTCACCCATTCCTTTCTCCATACCATGCAGAGTTATCTATTTCTATTATGCCTCTTATTTTGTCTTGTTTTAAAGCTCCAAATGGTGTAATCTTTCTTCATAAATGAATTGCTCCAGCCCCTTTTTTTCATTTTGTACTCCATTCCTGCATCTCTTTCATCTCTACAATGCCTTTTTTGAGGTGTGGTGAGCATAGCTATTGCCAGCATCCAAAGAGTTGTTGTACCATGCATATAGTATAAAGCAGGGGTAGGCAACTTTTCCCCTTTAAGGGCCAAGGGACTTCAGCTCCCAGAATCCCAGGAGCTATTGGCCAACATGGGACTATTGGCCAACATGGCTGAGGCTTCTGGGAGCTGAAGTCCCTTGGCCCTTAAAGGGGAAAGGTTGCCTACCCCTGGTATAAAGCTTTCATAATACTGAAAGTTTCATTTTTGTTCCTGGGATCTTCATATTGACCTATAAACCATCTTCAGTGTGCCTTTCTTGACACGAAGTGGGCCAAACATGATTCCTTCGTACTGTGTCAATACAAGGCTGAGTGTTGAGGCAGCAGACATAAAGGATGGAGCCTTCATGTATCTGGACCACAGGAGTTCAGTATTGTTTGGATGAACAGTTTCCAAAACCCTAGATGCAGGTCTCCTTAAAGTGTTTCACATTATTATTATTTTTCTTTTTGAGAGTTAGATGGAAATGGAAAGAAAATATGTGGGTGTGGGGAATCACGGAAATGGGTGTTGTCATCAGACTTTGATGTTAGGTGAAGTTTTGATAGAGAGCAATTTGTTAGACTGTAATGGTGGAAATTTTCTTCACTTTTAACTGCTTTGAACTCCAGAACCACATCTGTCATGCACTTTGTAAGTGTCTTTTGAAAGTTTTTCTCCTTCACCAACTTTGTGTTTTTTACACAGTAAGTTTATTTGACTGTGTAGCTCTCCACGCTTCTTCAGGGGGTGGCTGTAATTTGTGCTATTAGAGTGCCCCCACACATTCAGTTCCCCAATGAACAACCTCATCATGTACACAGGTTCTAATGAGATGGTTACTCTGTGTGACTCACATGTTCTTTCACTTCTAAAGCTACTGTACTTTTCATGCCTATTTACTGTAATTTCCTTCCAAACTTATTTTGCTCCTGCAGTGGGCATTCAAAAAAGAAAGAAAGAATACAAATAATACAAGAAGAATAGCGAACAAATGGTGACAGGGAATTAGCAACCTGGAAATAGAAATGTCACATAAGAGCCCAATGAGAACCTGATTGCGCATGAGGAAATATGCTTCTATGGACGCATCAATAAAATCTCCACATGCTTAAGGAGAAAAAGGCCAAAATATTTTTACTTGTCAAGTTTTTTAAGTTTGGATTACCTTTACCATGTTTAGGTGCATGTGTATGTGCACATCCCCACCTCCAAGCCACCTGTTGACTTATGGTGACTCCATTCAGAGATCATTTGCCAGTCCCATTCTCTGAAATATAGCCTACAGCACTTGGTGTTCATTGGTAGTCTCTCATCCAAATACTAACCAAGGCTGGCCCTGCTTATCTTCCAATATCTGAAGGGATCTGGTGCCTTTAGGGCATTTAGGCCCTTACAGCAGGCATGGGAAAAGTGCAGGCTAAAGGTTGCATGTGGCCGCACAGCCTTTTCTGTGGCACCAAGCCCCTCCTGGATCAAAATATTTTTGAAATTTTCCCCAAAGTTGTTTCTCCCGAAATGCCCCCTGGAAGGTAGGAACATATTTTGGGGAATTTTTTGGCACCCCAAGGGCATTTCAGGCCTTTTATTTCCAACAGGAAGTATGCCAGTCACTGACTAACTCTAAAAAAGCCCATAGTGTAAAACAGTGGAAACGTTGTCTTTCAGGGTGCCCCAGGAGTGAGGGCAATGTGGCCTCTAAGCAGCAACAGTTGTGCTTTGCAACAGGGATGGGTAACTCTGGAAGGCTAGAGGGCTGCTTTAGTCCCTCAGGAGACCTTAGAGGGACACATCTGTTACCCCCAAAACAAAACTTCAATAACAAAAAATATCCCCAAATGCCTCTGGAGGCATTGGGGGGGGGTATTCTCACAATATTTTAATTTTCAAGGCTTCTCCTGGATTAAATTAGTCCAGGCTCCCATGAAAAGCAGGGGAAATGCACCACATGTCCCTTAGAGGACATTTTTGAGCATTTCAGGGCAAACTTTCGTTTGATTTTTTTCTTGTTGCAAAAATGGTTTTTGACCTCTGGGGCCCTAGGGAGCCTCCAGGCATAGTGGGAATGCACTCCCACAACCTCTAGAGTACATTTGGAATCTCTCTCTGTCTCTCTCTGTATGACCTTTGGGGTGGTCCCAGGGCCACAAAAATGGCTCTAAGGGCTGCCCATGGGCCACACTTTGCCTATCCCTGATTTACAGGGTAATCATATCTTGTCTACTCAAAAGTAATTCACTTGAGTGATGCTTGCTTCAAGGTACTTACAGTCTAAATCTATGATGTGCACATAGCCTACATTATGATGAATATACACACATGTTACATTTGCCTTTCCTTTGACTTATTGTTCACATTAACAGCATGTGAAATAAAATTCACAGAAACAGCTTTAGAGATTTTCTAAGCAAGTGGTTTTCAGAGTAGGAAATTATTTGGTATCTGTCTCTGAATGATCATTTCACAAGGTCACATTTCTCAGAAATTCTCAAAATATATGTAAACAAGACTTTTATTTCCATATGCAGCCTCAAATGGGTGTTAGCA
>CM034701.1:107018059-107031400 GCA_020142125.1 Phrynosoma platyrhinos
ATTGTGCCTTCAGTATCTCCCTTTTGAGAAACTCCCATCCATCCTGAGTAGCCCATTGTGATGCATCTATCACTGTTCACACTACAGGTGGGGAAATAAATGTGTGAACACTCTCTCATGCTAATTTTCTTGTTTTTTTAAAACACTTCTTGGCACAGTCAAAATTAGTATCTCAGAGAGAAATCTAGGGTAGAATTTTCTCTTTCTTACTAAGAAAGGTCAGTAAAGGGTTGTACTTAGTAAGAGATTGTTTGTGAGAACTGACACAATCCATGTACTCATTTGCCAAGGCTGATCAAACAAGGGATTCTGTTACCTGAGGTGAAGAACAAGATGGTGTCCTCTTCCATTTCCCCCTTTCCCTTCCCCAAACACTGACTTCACTGGTATCTGAATCTTTTTTCTACACTGTGGGGTTATTCACACTGTGAAAATAATCCAGGATGAATCCAGGTTGAATATCCATTGTTCACATGTATCCTGAATGCATCTGATTAAGGTTTTTTTTATTGGGAGGGGGTGCAAAAAATCCACTTAATCCAGGATAATTGATACTGGGTTTTCCCCTGAATTTTAAAAAAGATTTGCTTGTTGGTAGTGTAAATAACCAATGTAAATAGACCTGAATAGAACCAGGATAAAACTCTGTATATCTTGAACATATTTTGAATGCATTCACATAATCTCTATTCCAATGCTTGCAGGTGTGAACAACTGAACTTGCAGAGATGTGCATCAATGCAGTTTCATAGTGTGAATAACAAATCTGGAATGTGTGAGTGAGAGGATTCTCATTGCTGCACTAAAAAAATAGATGTCTGAATTACCCCTGCACTGGTGATAAAAAAATACCTTCTATCACTCCTTAAAGCAGGACACTAGCTTAGGCAGTACAGAGCAAGACAACACCTTGTTGCTGCCTCTCAGCATCTGCTGCCTGAGGTATTGCCTCACACTGCTTAATGGTAAGGCTGGCCTTGTATTTGCCCACTTACAGCCAAAAGCAGGCAGATATATCATAGTGGGTTTGCATCAAATCCAGCTGGATACTTAGTTCAGAAACCCAGGCTTTGGTAGTTAGAAAACCTTTATTAAGAAACTATAGATCTAGTCCAGACATGTTCAGTCTCAGAACTGACTGGCAAGCATTAAAATTGCCTACTTAAACTACACACAATGCCAAATTTCAAGTGGGCTTAATTCTGATTCATTATAATTAATAACCACATTTTTCCTGCTCTTTCCCATACTACCCCCCTTTCTTTTTTTGTTATAGCCAAAGGCAGACAACTGTATCATACTGAGTTTGTGTCAAATCCAGTGGGATACCTAATTCAAAAACCCAGGCTCCACAGAAATGACATTGAACGGGCTTGGCTCCTGCTTTCCTCCCTCCCAGTATTATCTTAGCATGTCTGAGATCACAATAGCTTAGCCATACCACTTCTGCTGTATATCCCATCACACTGACTTCACAACTTTTTATGGCAGGAAGTTGTTTATGCAACTCCTAACAGTTTGTTGACTGTGCCAGTTGGCCCAGGGGGCAGGGAGACATTGTTCTTTGATGTCAGCTCAAAAATCACTTCAGAAGAATTGTTTGCTCTAATTCTTTCCCATCCAACAACTTTGCACAGTCTGTCACAAAGCCCTTCTTCTGCCTGAGTTCAAAACTGAAGTAAAGACCAGTCTCTTTTGGCAGGCATACTGGGTTGATATTTAAATGATGAGTTTTAAAGTATGAATTGATTATTTTTAATATGCATTGGTTTTATATGCTCTTTGAACTGATGTTATGTGTTTTTCAATTGGTGCTGTGTCCAATCTGGTGTTCCCTACCTCAATCCATAGGGAGAGGCAGGCAAGAAATGCATGTTGTTGTTGTCATTGTTGATGGTGACTTTTATTGGCTTGGCAGCACTGACCCATGATACTGGTTCATGCTGATGTATGAGATTCACTTATAGTGCCAATGCCTTGGGAAGTAGTCATGTGCTAGCATGGCAGTACTGGCACCCTATCTAAACCTTCTGTTGCCATTAAAGTAGCTCCTGGACTCAGGTGGTTAGTAGAGCACACATATTCTTTATGATGCAGCATCTAGGCAACTTCTAGGAGAGGCAAACTGTGTCTAATTAGCTTGGTGCAAGGCTGTATAGGTCTTTAATTAGAAGCATTCTTGTAAGAGCTGTACTTGGCTGCTCCCAGTGTGTTTGCTGTGGTGGAAAATTGTCCTTGTACATTTTAGATCTGCACATTTTTTATGATTGCATTTTATCTTTTTTAAAGAGGGAATGAGTACGTTTATTAAGGTGGTTGTATTTACTCTTAATGCAGTGTATTAAGCCTCTATTTATTACAAAGGAATCTGTCAACTTTGTAAGCACGTACGCCACTAAAGCAGAGCTATTGATTATAAACGTTTCTGAGGCACTTTGCTTTCATTAAAGGCGGAGACAGTTTGGTGGGGTGTGCTTTAGTTTTTAATAAACACTGCACTTTGTGTGGAGCGCTTCTGTTTTTCTAGCTGCAGTCATGCTTTTTATAAGGCAAGGATTTTCTGTCTTAAATGGAACCTGGTTCTCTTTAAAATAGCAGCATTTGAATGTGCTAGTCTCTCTTTGCTGTGTACTTCACCATAAACCCTTGTTTTTGCATAATGTAATAAACGATTGCTAATATATGTCCATTGTTGGAGATGCATACGATTGCATTACCATATGCACAAAACATACATACCGGTAGATATTCCTATTGGAACTATGTTGAGATTGGATTTAAAACTTAGCCTAACAGTCAAAATGAAATAGTGGTTAATGATGCCAATGGCCACTATATGTATAATGCAGTCTTAGTGGATCACAGATAAATACATGAAATTACTCCTTTGAAAAGGATGGTAATATGAAAACCTGTATTTGGTGCTTGACTTGTGCATGCTCTACTCATTCATACATCTCAGTCAACATTCAGTGTTGCATTTTTTCAAGTGATTAGTCTACAACATTAGAAGATAGCCTAAAAAACTGAACAGGATAATACTTTGCACTTAGATAGCAGTGGGCCCTGGTGGATAGAGCAAGGGTGGGGAAAGTGTACCCCATGGCCATTTTTAAAGATTGCAGCTCCCCATTTTTTAATTTTATGTTTGCATAAAGGCAACCCCCCCCCCAGGACCTAGGGCATTTTGGGATGAAAATAGCAAAATAATAATAATAAATAAAAATTTTAAAAAATCCAGGGATGGTGATATGGAGATGCATCTCTAGTCCAAAGCATTCAGAACACGCAACGTACCTGATTTTGTTTAGTAATCCTTACAGTACTTTGTCCCCATATTGCCAATGAGTGGCCAAGTCTGAGAAAGAATGGTCTGCCTAAAGCCACCAGGTAAGTACATGGCAAAAGTCAAATTGGAGACTTCTTGGTTTGTAGCTCCGCTATCATCTGTCATAGCATAGTATTTTTATATTGTCCTTCAACATCCAGTTATCATGATCCACTACCCTATTAAAACTCTTGGAAAAAACAGAAGTACATTTTGATCACTACATGTGAAAAAGGACATTGGGAATATTGTTAATCCTAAATTTAGCATGAGCCAGCAATGTGATACTGCAACAAAGAAGGTAAATACTATCTTAGCCTGCATTAATAGAAACATACTTTCCAAGTCAAGAGAAGTAATTGTCTCTCTATATTCCTCAGAAGTCAGGCCACAGAAGTCAGGTTTGGTAATGGAATGAATTGCACAGAGGTGCTCCAGTCTCCTTCTCTGGATGTCTTCAAAAAGAGGCTGGACAGGTACCTGCTGGGGATGCTCTAGGTGGAGATCCTGCATTGAGCAAAAGGTTGGACCAGTGGCCTAAGTGGTGCCTTCTATGACTCAATGATGCTATAAAATTCTATAATTCTCTGATTCTATAAATATATTAGCCAAGATAACTTTTCACTTGCTTGTTGTTGTGTGGCTCCAAGTCACCACAATGTACAATCCCAAACCCTCCCACCCCTTAAAATAGTATTAAACATCACAAAGATTAAAACAATAAATGAACAATAAACAATTAAATACACAATGTACTATCCCAAACCCTCTCACCCCTTAAAATACACTAAGTATAAAATACCTGGGTGTCAAAACTCCAAATTGTTTAACAAAGACAATTTCACTTAATTACAAACCTTTGATTAGATCTATTATGTATAAAATAAAGAATTGGGAATTTATTTTGATTGAATAGAATTGTGGTGTGCAAGATGTATATTTCAAACAAATACCACTAAACATTCCACAATATATATTATTATCATGGGAAGAGACACTTAGGACTTTATCAGTAGGCATAAATAGCCTAAAGACTTGATAAAGGTATTATTTCAAAATACAAAGGAAGGAGGATTGGAAATCCATGTATACAGTCATACTATGAGGCCTTCCAGTTGAGACAAATGATGAGATTTATATTGAATTTCAATATGGAAATTGGTTGTGGTCTCTCTCTCTCCTTCTTTACTAGAAATAGATGAACAACATTCTGACTGGGTCAGATGGCTGCCGTTTATACCTATTAAACCTAAAAGTCATTCAAAGTTTTTTTAAATGATTTTTAAAAACATATATTTCAAAAATGTAAAAGGTGGCAAAATGTTTAATTCCAACATTATCACCACTGATACCTTCTGCAGCAATATACAACACAAAAATTCTATACACATGTGGCCATGAAGTACATGCCAAATGTAGTTTTGCTAGAGAGAGTCAGTGTGGTATGTGGTTTTGAGCATTGGACTAGGACTTTGGAGACCAGGGTTCAAAACCCACTGGGTGACCTTTGGCAAGTTACACTCTCTCAGCCTCAGAGGATGGCAATGGCAACCTCCCTCTGAAGAAACTTGCCAAGAAAACCTCATGCCTTGGAGTTGCTATAAATCACAAACGCCTTGAAGACACACAACAACTAACAAAGTTTTAGTGGACTCCAGAGTTATACAACTGATTGTGCAACACAAGCCATGGTTTTCATCTCATCTGTTGTACATCAGTTGATTAGATCCCCTCTCACCAAGTCAAAAGAGAGAGAGACGGCTGTGTGCATGCACACACACATGCATGTGTGCTTGCAGAATTATTCTTTGAACTAGGGATCACAATTATGCGATCTAGGAGAAAGCATAATGCCTCTCACAAAAATTTTTATGTGAGTATAATAGCCCCAAACAATTCCATCCAAGTAATTTTAAGAAAGGTGGAAATATGTGGCATTTATGTTTCAAATATTATATGATCCAAATGGATCACCTGAAAGGTCTGTGAACAGGTAGTAAGTAACTTTTAAACCAGCCTAGAGGTATTACAGGAAAAGGTGGGTGAATGTGGAAACAGACCAGGCTGACATCACTGAGTTACTTCTAAGTAAATATGGTAACGTATCAGTTTGAGCATTTGACTATGACTCTGGAGACCAGGGTTTGATTCCTACGTTGTCCATGAAACCCTCTGGGTGACCTTGGGCAAGTCACATGCTCTCTGCCTCAGGGGAAGGGAGTGGCAAACCTCCTCTGAACAAATCTTGCCAAGAACACTCCATGATAGGTTCTCCTTAAGTCAGAAAGACTTGAACAACAACAACAACAACAACAACAACAAAAACAACAACAATAATAAAATTTATTTCTATCCCACCCCTTTGCAAAAGCAATTGGGGCGGCTTACAACAATAAAATACTGCAATGTACAATCCCAAACCCTCCCACCCCTTAAAATAGTATTAAACATCATGAAGATTAAAACAATAAATGAACAATAAACAATTAACAAATAAAAAAATCAATATAGCAGGCAGACCACCAGCAAAAAAAGAAATGTGGCAGCGGGTAGGGGGAAGAAATAAGCACACTCCTTAAGCCAGGAAACTAGTCAGGAAAGGCCGGAAGAGATCCGTCTGTTTAAACTGGTAATCTGACGGATCTCGTCCAGCAGGCCATTCCATAATCTGGGAGCAGTTACCGAAAAGGCCCTCTGGGAGGTTGTAGACAGCTGAGTTTTAACAGACTGAAGTAGATTCCTCTCAGAGAACTGAAGTGTGCAGGTTGGGTTACATGGAAGGAGACGGTCCCAAGGATCACACCTTGTACTGAGCCTGGAAACTAATCAGCAGCCAGTGAAGTCTTTTTAGGACCAGTGATATATGGTCTGTCCTAGATGTATCAGAGACCAGCCTGGCTGCCATATTCTGAACTAATTGAAGTTTCCGGACCAAGCACGAGGGTAGCCCCATGTAGAGTGCATTACAGAAATCCAAGTGAGAGGTTACCAGCACATGTACCACAGTTTCAAGATCCCTTACTTCCAGGAAAGGGCGCATTTGGCAAATCAGTAGAAGCTGATAACAGGCACTCCTGAAGGCACACAACTACAAACGTTGTGTAAGATAGGGGTGCTGGATTCCAGTTTGGGAATAGGATCAGGGGTTATATTTGAGTGGGTGAGAATAATGGCATTGGACAGAGAGAAGGACAGAGTTGACAGAGGGTGAATAAAGTGGGTGGAGTCAAATATAATATTATTTCCACCAGTGGCCATTGATGAAGGTGGTGCTGCTTACACCAGGCAGCCAGTTCCAGGTCTGGCAAGGCTGCTCCACCAGCAGCTGCACCAGAAAGCACTACACCTATACTAGTAGCTGATGATGGGGCCAGTGTTGTGGCCTCCTAGCAGTCCATTCTGGGTCTGGCACAACTGCTGGGCAAATGGAAAAGGGAAGGCACCAGAAGGGCCTTCTAGGTGGCAGCAGCACTTTACTCCCACCAGTGACCACTGTTGATGGGCGACAGATGTGTCCTGGCTGGCAGAGAGGGGTGAGTATTTGAGATGTCTTAGGATGGACAGGAGCAATTACCCATCCGGTTTTCACTCCCCCATGGGGTGTCGCTCAGTTTAGTCTGCACCTCCATACCCCTGGTGATACCCCTGCCACTCAGGAGTAAGGCCCAACATAACAGCTTTCCTACTTATGAAACACATTTCAGTTCCACGCCATAAGATTTCTTCCAGTAAAGTATAGCTGAATTCCACAATACAGCCTTTGCACTTGCAAAGGATAGCTCTGCAAATACTATCAAATTGTAAAATGGATGAAGTACTAAGTATGAAATGTTGCCTGTCTGATGTCTGGCATACAGCTCTGATGGAGAAAGAAATGTACAGACAGAAAACTTCAGAAAATAAATCATAAGAGGATGCTTTAACCCCCCACAAAACCCCCTTTGGTTTCCATTTATTTCTTTTGTAAATAAGGAGAACTTGATTTCCCACCAGAGAATCAAGCATATTTATGGAAAGACACTGGCGAAAGATACACTTGGTCTTCTAGTGGATGCCTAGTTTCACAGACTGGCTTAGGGACAAACAATACATTTTTAGAATATGGTGCAAATCCTAAGCATGAATACAACAGAGCACAGCTATGGACAATGTTTGTACATGTTATTGCATATCTGTCATATAAACATTTGGTTATGCACCTTTCTGAAATTAGGAAAGGAAAAAGACGCTTCCCTTAAAAAAAAGTTGAAATATCTTTAAAATTAATTACCCTCTTACTCTCCATTGGTGATCAGAAATATCTGGCCAGATGTCCCCCTTTCTGTTGTATGAGGGTTTTATGTTTCTGTTATTGTGTGCCCTCAGGCCATTTCTGGCTTATGGTGAATGCATGATGGGGTTTTCTTGGCAACATTTCTTTAGAGGAGGTTTTCCATTGCCTTTATCTGAGGCTGAGAGAATGTGACTTGCCCAAGGTCACCCAGTGAGTTTCCATAGCTGAACAGGAATTAGCACCCTGGTCTCCTGGAGTCCTAATCCAACCTTCAAACCACTATGCCACACTGGCTCTTTGTTTTGTGACACAGCTGAATTTCATTCTAGTCCTGTTTCAATGCCAATGTTTTTGAAAAAAACAAACTTAAAGTTACATTAATTAATTTAGGCAAATGAGTGAGAACAGTCTCTTCCCCATGGATAGAGGGTCTCCACTATGTGTGAACCTATGCATTATGTACAGGAACTCTACATTTACACTTCAGCTTTTGGGGCTTTCTCACATCTGTAGAGTAACAAGAGAGTGTCAGAACTCCTAGTTAATTTAAATCAATATTCTCAACAGATTTCCTCCCTCCTTTCCCTGTTTTTTCTTAGGTCAGGGAGGTTCTATCATATGACAACAAGTTCTTGTGGGCAGTCTTGGGGATACTTCTCTTAGGAACAAGCCTGAAAACAAATACTTTGTCTTCTAGCAGGCTTTTTAGTGAAAGATCATAAGCCTCCTTTCCTCTAAGATGGAGAAAAACAAATAGTGGAGTGTCTCCTCTGCTTTCCAGCTAACTGGAACAAGCTACGTAACTTGATAACACAGCTGCTCCACTCTGCTTATCTTGCACCTCTGTTTTCACCTCAGCTCTCTGAAGGTCTTTCATATATCTTGGAATAAACAACATAGGCTAACATAGACTTGAATGAAGCAGGAGGGAAGCAGCATGAAGCACATGTCACTAAACAAAATTAAGAAGAAGCCACAGCTGTGTGGTCCACAATCAAAATTTAAAAACAGGGCTGAGAAGTCTTTTGATTGGCCTGGAAAGAAAAGTCCCAAAACAATCTTGGATATATCTTAAAAGTGAAAGGTTCTGTGTGTATTTGTTGTGTACCTTGAAGTGGTTCAGTGGTTAAGATGCTGATTCTGATGACTGCAAAATCAGCAGGTTGGCAGATTGAGACCCAAGTGCCACGTGACGGAGTGAACTCCTGCTACTAGTCCCAGCTTCCGCCAACCTAGCAGTTCGAAAGCATGTAAAAGTGAAAGTAGATAAATACTTAGTGGGAAGGTAACAGCATTCCATGCAGTCATGCTGGCCACATGATCACCTGAGTCATCTTTGGACAACGCTGGCTCTTCAGCTTAGTAACGGAGATGAGCACCAGCCTCTACAGTTGGACATGACTTGACAACTTCATCAAAGAGTTTACTTTATATGTTAAAGTGAAAAGTTCTGTGTGCATTTGTTGTGTACCTTGAATTCTGACTTATGCTTCCTTAAGACAGAGCTATCACAGGGTTTTCTTGATAAGATTTCTTCAGAGGAGGTTTGCCAATGCCTTCCTCTGAGGCTGAGAGAGTATGGCTTGCCCAAGATTACCTATTTCATGCCTGAACTCCAGACTCTCAGGGTCCTTGTCAACATTCCAACAAAAGACTTTAATTCCAAAAAAGGACCTGTAGTTATACTAATGTCCCAAGATGGAGTCTGAAAATGTGAAGAATCAGCTGAAGTATCTAGGCCAGGAATGGTTAGAGAGCCATTCTGCCTCCTTTTGTCCCTCAATGGGCTGGATACCTCATGTTGACTGGAAGTAACATTTCAGGTGGCCAGAAGTCACTTCCACTTCCAGTCACTTTTAGAATTTTTCTTTGCTGTTTTGGGGTGCTCCCCAAGCAGCATTTATAGGCCAACCCACATCTGCAAGAAACTAGTTTTGGCCATTTTTTCAGCTAAAATAAGAAATGGGGAAAAAAAAGAGAGATTTGGAAGGGTACCCAAATGTCACATAGATTCTCCACTCTTGAGGCTGGATGTGAGTCATGGAGTGCACAATCCTCACCCTTGCTTTATGCACTACCATTTTCACTGGTCTCAACATCATCACTCATCTCTTTGTGCCATGGGATGGATAGTGCATTCTACAGCTAGATAGTCTCTAGAGTCTTCTATATTCAGTTCTACAAGGGCTATGATCTTTCTCTGCATGACACCCAGCTCTACTACTTCTTTCCATCTCAATCAAAGGAAGCTGTCTGGGTTCTAAACTGGTGTCTGTCATCAGTGAACGATGAATCATGGGGCTGACCAAATTGAAACACTGAAGATTATCCCATTCATTTTAAAGCAACTTATCCCCAATTAGATAAAGTAATGTTTAGTTTTAATATCAGGTATTATCACATTCAGCTGCAGCTGGACAACTGTAACCTGGGTCCAGCCATGCGTAGCTGGCCACTTTTCAAAAACAGGAACTTGCCATTTTTGAAATGTCCCTGGAACAGGGCAGCTGTGCCTTCAAATCATTTCTGTCTTATGGTGAGTTAGCTTCTGTGTTATGGTGACCCTTTCAAAGGGTTTTCTTGGCAAGTTTCCTCTGAGGCCGAGTGTGACTTGTCCAAGGTCACCCAATGGGTTTCATGGCCAAGCTGGGATTTGAACCCTGGCCTCCAGAGTCCTAGTCCAATGCTCAATCCACTATGTCATACTGGCTCTCATGTAATCTTTCTTGATGAGACTACACTTCCGCTAAAAGTGTACAGCTTGAGTGTACTCTTGGACTTATCATGAAGCTGGTGGCCCAGGTTTTTGCAGTGGCCAGGAATGTATTTGCACTGCTGTACCAGCTTCACCCAATCCTTGAGATGCTGGATTTGGCCACAGTGACACATTTCTTAGTTACATCCTGTTTGGATTACAATAACACACTTGATGTGATGCTGCTTTTGAAGAATGCTTGGCAACTTCATCTGGGTCAAAGAACTACAGCCAGATTGTTAACTGGGGTTGGCTACAGCAAGCACACAACTCCCTTGTTGAAACAACTTCCCTGCTGCTAAATTGTTTCTGGGCATAATTCAAAGTGCTGGTTGTGACCTACAAAGTTGTGTACAGCTCAGGTCCAGGTTATTTGAAGAATTGTTTCCCCATATGAGATTTCCTGTGTCTCGAGATCTTCTGGGAAGGCCCTTCTTGCTGTGCATCTGGTATATACAGTGCATCTGGTATAAACAGAGGAGAGGGCCTTGTTGGCACTGCTGTCAGGTTCTGGAACTCCCTTCCTACAGAGGTTAGACTGGCATCCCCCTTGCTATCTTTTTGTAGACAGGTGAAGACCTTTTTGTTTTGGCAGATCTTTGAGGAGGTGACTACTAAAGGGATAATGGTCTTTTAGGTGCTGTTTTGTTTACATTTGTTTTTCTTTTTAATTTTCTGTCCTATGAGTGATCTTTGGTGTGACAAGCAGAAGCCAGACTCCTGTTGCAATTCCCACTCATGTCACTTGCATGAAGAGGGGTGGGAGGGACCATCAGCCACTTGCTTCCTGATCAACAAAGAAATAGACAACATTGATCACAATGGGTGCTGCCAGGTAAGTGGGAACTGGAGGTTCGAGAAGGGATTCTCTGTACAGCACTGCAGATACAGTGCTCACACATTTGTAAATCCTATACAGGATTCTGGCCATGGTCCTCACATATTTTCCTTTAGTTTCAAAGGCTATTTGCCTGTTTACATATCATGGACAGCTGACAACATTGTGCTGCCTAACAAGAATCCCTCCCCACTTTATGACACTCCATCTCATCCATTCTGTGTACAAAAGCTGGCAGCCATATCCTTCTTCAACACAGCATCCTCTATCAGACCTAAGGAAGCAGGCTAGCATAGAGCAGGGTTGAGGAACCTTAGGCTTTAGGGCTGAGTCTGCCCGTCTCAGATTCCATAAATGGTCACACACACCCTTATAACATTCTTGTTTGTTGATTTCCTAGCTTTTGTACAGGTTTCCTCCATTCTAAAAATTCAAAGTAACAGTGGCTGACATTTTTCAGCTAAAATATGCTGGCATTTTTAAAAAATCTTAACCTTTAATCTTTGGTCTTAGTCCACATTAGAATATGGCTGCTGAGAATATCTCTGAAAGTGAATTCATCCCTTTGGCAGAAAAAGATCTCCCATCTTTGGCTAAGGGCTGGAGGACACATTGCATGGTAGAGAGCTCTCTCTCCTCCAACACTTTGCTGGTGTCTCCCATCACTCACTGCCTGAGGTGGCTACTTTACTCTGCTTAGGCTCAACCCTAACCGCTATGCTGTAGTTAGAAGAAAATGATGGGCCTTTTATTAACATTATCATGGCCCCATGGTGGCTAGTTTCACTGCTTCAGCTGCCCTGTTCCAGAGACATGTACAGTTTGGTAGTCAGATGCTGGGCCATGGCCAGTTGTTACTCACTTTACAACTAGTGGCAAACTGCATGGTTGCTAGTGACTTATGTGTAAGTCTACATCCTTCACCTAGGAAAACCTTTGCCCCTATATGCTCTGCTCTTGCCCAGCATAAAATAGATTTGCTAGTGCCATGAGGGTTAGATTAGGCTAAAACAGAAAAAAACAGCTTGTGCTGACACTGGGCTGATGAGGGCCAAATAAAACTTTGTACAAATAGCCTCATGTTGGCATGAAATTTATAGTGGGAATAAAGCATATTTGTTTAGCTCATTGAAAAGAGCAAAGAGTGCTTCTGCAACTCTCCTGCCCTTATTGATTCTGAAATTAAGTTTCTCCCTCTAAATTGTTTTGGAAGATTTAAGGATGTCTTGGTTTTCTTTTGGTCAGCCCTTTTGAATGATAATTACTGGAGCTCATCTCTCTCCTCTCGGAGGGCTGGAGGGATCTTTTAATGGAAGCGAACACCACATGGTAGGTCAGAGAGCAGGCAGCCAAAGAGGTTTCCTCATGATGGCATCGTATTTTTATTCCATGGGGAGGCAACATTCCTCTGCAAAACAATCCACTGACTTTAAAATAATACATAATAACTATAAAATTACCAAATGTCAGGTAAACAAAAAAGTTATTAAGGATGACCTTATTAGTTCTATCTGCAATTCACAGACCAAGGTAATTGTCAAGTCTCACTGTTATTAGGTTGAAATAATAGTTTGGGGACCATCAACATTAAAATTTCATTATGATGGGACAAAAAGGCTCATGTATAATCAATAGTAAGAATCCATTATTATTGACTTGGAATGAATGAAGCATGAACACATTTGTGCAGATATGAACAGTTAGCAATCTTTTGAATAATAAAGAATTAACACAACACAGATAATGCCATTCTGGGAATTGGCCTCCACTTTAAATTGGTACTTGTCTCTGTGTTATAAAAGTCTGATTCAGGTCCCTTGGTAGCTTCCATTAAGCCATATTTCAACATACTTGGTGTCTATGAGTTTCTGAATTACATAAATGGTACACATAAAAGGTAACTGAGATGATTAGTTGAGAAAGCTGAGGACTGCTCTGTAGGTCACTATTTTATTTGTATTTGAAATTATATATTTATCCTGAAAATCTGCCTATCAAATACAAAAGGAGAGTTGTCATGTTACATTCAATGTATACATAATCTGTGTATATGTGTACACAGGCTGTTGATCTGTATGCGCATACAGATATTATACAGATTGTTGATATGTGTGTGCATATATTTTAATCCAGGATTGGGAAGTTGA
>CM034701.1:107044933-107065667 GCA_020142125.1 Phrynosoma platyrhinos
GTGTTGAGTAGTTCTGCTTTTTCTCTGTCTCCTGTTAACTTTTTGCCACCCTGTTTTAGCCACCCTTCCCCTCAGTTTGGGACTCAAAGTGGCTTACAATAATTAAAACACCCACATCTGGAATTCTGATATACTCCAAAAACGAACACTTTTTTCCTTGATGGCTGAGAAAGTGACACCTTTGCTTTCTTATAGTTCAGTGTACACAAATTTTGTTTCATGGCCAAAATTATTAAAACATTGCATTAAATGACCTTTCGGCTATGTGTATAAGCAATATATGAAAAATAAATGAATTTTGTGTTTCGACATTGGTCCCATCTCCAAAATATCTCATGCAAATATGTATATATAAATATGGATATTCCAAAATCCAAAACACTTTTGGTCCCAAGCATTTCCGATAAGGGATCGTTGATATGTATAGCTAAAAAGTCACATGAAAATGTAACTAAACTTTCAAATCAAAACCAATCGAAAACATAACCATTACCAAAAAAAAAAAAAAAAAAAAAAAAAAAAAAAAAAGAGAGGAAAAGATAATACAACACATTGTGCAAGGCATGTTCCTGCTGAACTATTAGTCTTCAGAGGCCTTCTCAAACAAACAAAAAAAAATCTTCACTTGTCTGTGGAAAGGTAGCAGAGAGTGTCTGGAAAGGTAGAAGAGAGAGTGCCAGTCTAACCTTTCTTGGAAGGGAATTCCAGAGCTTGGGAGCAGCTGCCAAGAAGGCCCTCTGTCAATATTCCCACCAGATATCCCAGAAGATCTCGAAACATGAGCAGGCCCATATGGGGAAATACAGAAACTTCAAATCACCTTCCTGTTTTTTTTAAAGTGGTTTGGAACACTTGGGTGCCAGAATAGAGAGATAGGACCAGAGAGAGGGTGTGGTGGAGCTAGTACACTTCCCATCCATCTCTCTTCAAGTGCCACCATCTAAAAAAGTCTGTCTAGTGCTTGACTTAATCATTTACCCTTGTATAATGGAGGTGTGTGGATAAAGCTTAACAATATCTGAAGTGATAGCAGCATGCTTAATTTTGAGATGCACTGATGTCTCAGGCGCCATGCTATTCATCGCTTAACAAGAGCAAAATTGAGAGGGGAACTGCATGCATGAACAAGACTCTGGAGATGCACCCAAATGGACCATTGATGGTGCCACAAGTGCAATCCTTTTCACAGGAGGCAGATCACATATTCAGCTGTGAATTGCAAATTAACTAAGGGCCTCAGCAGACAGCTTATTGAGCCGTCTCCGAGGCAAGGAAGAGGAGGGGCAGCCGCACGCGCGGTGCCCCTTCCTCTTCCTGAGGTCGTCCTTGGAGCCGCCAGCCCTCTGCACGGCTGGCGCTCCGGGGACAACCTCCCGCCGCAGCGACCGCACACGCTGTGGCGGAAAAGTCAGGGAAAGTGCACCTTACGTGTTTAGGGCGCACTTTCCCTGACTTCTACAAGGAGCGCCAATTTGGAGCTCCTTTTAAGGACGCCGACAGTGCGCCGCGGTGCGGCTGCAACGGTCCAGCGGCACACCGTCCCACGGCGCACGGGAAGCTCTCGTCTGCTTCCCCCCTAAGTGATAAGATGTAAGGAATGTGAAAACCAGCCCCTTGTAGGCCTGTAATTCACGTCCATAATGATGAAACTGCTGTCCAGATGACATCTGTTTATACTTTCCTACAGATTTTTTTCTCTCCTGGCCTTTCTTCTCCTGCCACTTTTATTCTATAATATATGCACTAGGGAAATAATGTGTGCTACATATCCGTGGGTGTAGAACACCAAGTACCATTTTGGGCCTAATTGGGGTGCAAAGTTGCAAGATTGCAGGTGGCAGTGGCTAGAAATGTAATTATGGTAATTGCATATGTTCGTCAAATTTTAGTCCCACTGTCCTGAATAATGTACACTTGCCAGTTGTTTTATTGTAGGTTTGCAGTAGTGTGTCTGTAGTTAGGTATTAGAAAGCTTTTTAGGCTCTCTGAAAATGTCTGTAGTTAGGGCTATGAAAGCATTTCCAACTGAAACAGGCAAAGCTGGTTTAATAAGTTTTGAACGTTTTAAAAATTTATTTAAAAAGAAGCCTTTATAAAAGAGAAAGTGGATTTTGTTCCTTACAAGCTTCTGTGAAACTTTTCTGTTTGCCATGGACAAATCAGACCTGATGTGGGAGAGACAGGAGCAGGATCTCTCTGTACAAAAACTAATTAAAAGTCCAAGCAGCTATTTTAAAGAACAGGGAAGTTGTACTTCAGGAGAGAGATACTGGAAACCTGTTAGTGAGAGGCAGACAACTCACTTATATGCCTGGTTTCCACACTGCAGAAGTAAAGCAGTTTGACACCACTTTAACTGCCATGACTCTATCCCATGGAATTCTGGGATTTGTAGTTTGGTGAGGTATTCAGCCTGCTCTGTCAGAGAGCTCTAATGCTTCACCAAACTACAAATCCCAGGATAGTGTCAAACTGCTTTATTTCTGCAATATGGCTCCATCCATATGCAAAGTCTCTTTTAACCTGAGACAGAGCAGCAGTAGACGGACAGCTGTGAACACTGTTAAACCATGCTTCATTTCATGAAAACGGGAGGTGGGGGTGTTCAAACCACATGTACAAAAGGGATAGAATTTGCCATAAAAAAAAAACCTTTTGAAATCTGGCACAGATCTGATGTGAATGTGTCAGTTTATAATTGTGCCCAGCTATAATCTTGGGAATTGAAGATGCTAAGAGCCCCACCTGCAACTCTGCAGATGAAGCACATGCAAAACATGTGCAAAATGGAACAAATACTTGTAGCGATAATGGTTCCTTGCTAGTTTCTGTGAATTTAGAAAACATCTCTTCCAATACTGCTTTGGCTTTTAAAGTTTTTGCTTGTATATTTATCATTTACTTTTGCATGGCATTCACTTCTGCTCTTCAAAATGGGATGGAAAGGGTTCTTAGCAATATGGCACGCCTCTGTCAGTGGGACTTTTCTGTTGATGAAATGTTCTCTGGCACTCCAATGTTCAGTTTTGAACTCTTCCTTTGTTCCCTATAGAAGATAATTAGAATCAGCTGCCTGCTTTCCAAATGGCATTATTCAGTGCCATTTTATTGATAAACAACAGAAATACCTTCTACCAAAAAAGCAGAATTCAGGACATCTAATACTTCTCCTTATTCCATGCATCAAAATTATTCTTCCATCAAAACATAACAATTGTTATGAATGATATCATAATACTGTGAACTGCTCAAGAGCTTCCACTTTAAAACTGTAATGGGCCCTGCAGACAGAAGGGTGGAGGGAGGCTAAAAGCATAAATTGAAGATAATCAATGTGAATAGACCTTACTCATTGTGCAGCTTGAATAGGATAAGCACACATTATCTGGCATAATTGGTTCATGTGATTTTCTAATTGAAGAGAAGAAGTAATTAGAGCCTAATTGAAGCAAAGTAACACAATGTCTGTCAGCATTTCTTCTGCTTCCACACATTATATTATTAGCTGTCATCTTTTACATTGGGTGGACCAAACACATATACAACAGAAACAAAACCAAAGAAAGAAAGAAAGAAAAGCCTCAAACTGTCACACTGAACAAGACTTTGGATTTCTAATCACTGGTGCAAAGATGCAGATAAAGCAAATGAAAAGCAAACAAGGTTGGGATTAACATTGAAAATGGTGTCCTTGTGAACTGCTCCAAATAGAGAATACTCAATCTATCTCACCAAGAAATGATTTGCATTCTGTAAAATTGAACAAAAATTTTATAAGTTGAGGTCATTTCAGCTTTTCAAAGTATCACAATCATCCTTAGCAAGCTAGAGCTTCCTGCGCTCCCTTTTAACCCTTCCTTGCTAATTGCAAATACATGGACACTTCTGGCTATCACAAGGAAAATGGTGACAGCAGCTGATGAAATGGAAAGAAAGAAAAAAAAATCCTTGTCACTTTTTCTTTACCAAGAGGTGAAGACAGACACTCTATACCACAGTGGAACTAAACTTAATTTGAGACAGGAATCATGGAAACTGAATGCTACTAGTGGCCTATGATCTGATTAGAGGGTGATGTCTCACTCCACGGTGGATGAGGTATCTGCTGCTCATACCATGCTGAACACACATTTCCATGAATGTCAAGGCATTCATTGCTAATAGTTCTTCACACACTATATATAGAACAAGGACATAAGGCCTATATAGCAAGAAGAGAGTGCTTGTGGGCATACATAGACTGAAAGTTTGCACTGGGAAATTAAATGTGAAGTTCCATCTCATTTCCCATCCTACAGAACTCCCCTTCCTCCTGTGGGCTTCCCCTGGCATGACCTTGTAATGATTGGAGAAGAATGGTGGTGGTGGACCAGCTTGTTTTGTTCATATGGCTGGCTGCACAATGACCTCAACATTCTCCAGGACTTCCAGATGAACCCTATAATATTACAGAGAATGTCAGTGTTGGGTGACCAGTTATGGAGATGTATCCAGCTGTAGCTCTGCTGCCCCCTCCACCACTTGCTGACTATATAAGGAGGAAGTCAGTTTTTGAGGCTGCATGTCATTACAAGGGATAAGTAGTGAATTTTTCTTTCTGCTGTGCCTCCTCCTGAAGATATATGCTGGTGTATGCCCCTAACAGGATGCCAGTCATAGAGTCCTTCCTCACTAAATAGGCCCAATGAGTCTCCATACATCTGTGACTAGCAGTTATGTTTTCCTGATACAGGATATGATTTTAAAAGGAACTCACACATCCACATTTTTAGAGGAGAAAGGTATCTAACACTTGCTTGGGACGCTTATCAGTGACAGGCAATATGTGGTCCTCCATGTGGTCTACAATCTTCTCCAAGTTCTGTGCTACCTGAGCCTGCCTGCAAAAGGTATTGCATATCCACTGTGACACCTTTGAAAAGGTCCTCTTCCTGGTCACTTGAGAAGGCAGTGGCTCTTGGAGAAGGATACCCACAGGAACTTGGAGTATGAAGTGGGATGGGAAAGTTAAGGATGGGGATGAATATGAACAAAGCAACATTTTCCATTGTGTTTTTGCTTCATTTGCCCCAACTAGTTAGAGTAATAAAGCATGATATATTTGTGGACATGTGGGATGCCGAGCCACAAATCCAACTGTTGGTTAGGGAACTTCGCAACACTGATGTAAATTCCATTGATTCTAGCTGGAACTAACTATTGGATTTAAGCTAGGATCTAAAACAAAACAGGGATTTCCTCCCTATATGTGGGTGTTTTAAAAAATTCAATCCCCTTGTCTCTCTGTCTCTGTTTCCTGGAACTATGGTCCTATTTCCACTTCAGTGGTGCATCTCCTATTTTCCCTCATATAAGTCTGTTGTTTCAGCATATTAAGAAACTATGTAAGACAGTTCACATGCTTTACAATTTTAGCTGTTTCTTATCTCTTGCCCAATAACTTGCCTAGTATAATAAAGTATGTGGAAAATTGTATAGATTAAAGGTCATATTGTTTGACCAATGTGAAACCGGAGCTTCATGGATAGAGAGAATGGAAAGCAAGGTCAGGGTTGCCTGTTTTGCTGTCTTACTTTGAAAGCGCCATGTACACTGATAGTTATAGCCTGCTCTCCATATTCACTGGGGTTAGGGGCCCAGGACCCCTGCAAAAGTGGAAAAAGCACAAATAGCTCTAGCCCTCCCCAACCATACTTAACACATACAAAATGTATGACCTGCAGATTCAACCCCCCACGGATGCCTTTGAGGCAGTGGGATCCTTTGTAACACAGAACTGGGCAGCTGGTGGGACTTGCCACTGCTTCCCTACACCATTTTTAATAAGGATTTACAAGCCTTGTGCACAGTCTCAGTCTCACGAGGCTTCCAGTCCTTATTGAAAATGGCATAGAGCAGTAGCAGAGGCAGCAGCAAATAATTTGTGTATAATCAAATCTGCAAAAGTCACACCTGAAAATATGGAAAGCCTACTGTATAAACAAACAAATGAACAAACAAATATCATGATGACACTTAAATAATGTTATGTTTAGCGGAGTATCCTGTAAAAAACCCTAACCATCAAAAAAGCCAGTAGAAGTACTGTTTGATGCCCTGCCTTTCTTGCTTCATGCTCAGCGATGTGAGCCTAACAGTTAAGATTCAACTACCACCTTTTCCACTGAAAGTCAAGAAAAAAGGCATAAATTTTAATTTAGTTCTTCCTTGCTGTTCACATCCCTCTCCAGTGCTAGGGAGGAGGATAAAAATGCCCCAAGATTTTTGCATGTACTATCCAATATGTGGGAGAGAAGATGTCACAAACAATATTGGACCTTGGATAAATGTTATTGTTCAGGATATATTTACTGTTTAAATAGGGATGTAAGTCTTCAATAAACAGCTTCAAAAATTATCTCTCTTCTGGGCATGATTAGAATATTTTTTTGTGCACTTTTCAATGACTTTATTTATTTATTTATTTATTTTTTGCACAAAACCCAACAACACCCCCAAAAACTTTGTAGAACACTGAGCAAAAACATAGCAACTTTGGTGGTTTTATTTTTTTACACAAACAAATTTTTCACAAGAGGCCCTGAATTTCACTAAATATTATGATGGTTAGGCATTTGTGAGTGTTTCTTACATTCATAGCTTTATCACCCTTTAGAAACTTACAAGCAGATGCAACTTGCACCAAGCAATCATCTTTAGCTCTGCTAAAGATCAGAACCCTGCTAACAGCATCTCAGATTTTCTTTCTATAGCTGTAATATTTAAAAATCTTACTCAGGAGTAAGCCCTCTCTGTTGTGCTGTTCCACAATGGTTAAATTGGCCCTCAGCAGACTCAAATCCGGCTGCATCCAATGACATGGCTTTGTCATTGTGTGATCACCGACATTGTGCCATTATTAATTGAACAGATTGAATTCATCTTAATAGTTTGCCCCCCTCTTGGCTTTAGACAAAAGCTTCATTCTTTCCTTATGCTCAATTGCTCCCATAAATGGTTCATTAACACTTTCTTTTGCTGGATGTAGCAGCTGTTCCAGTTTCTTTGCTCCTTTTTGGTATTACAGCTGAAATCTATTTCCTGGGTGTTAACCATTTTTTTTCTTCCTAGAAAGGCATTCATCTTGAATTATAGGACAAAGGGAACAAGGAAGATGGGGAATGAGTGTTCAATCACACTGAGCTTAGGAAAGCTGAATAAACCCTTCAGCATCTTGTTTGTCTACTTCCTTTTTCTGATCTATTTTTTTAATGATGTACAATTTTCTTCTTAGATACTCCAAGTCAAATGTTAAGCACAAATTACAGAGTAAAAGCTTCTGAAAACAATCAAGCAACACTGTGGCTTCAGCAGTATGTGAAGTTTCAGCAGGTTCACTGTATGGTGAATTTACTACTAGGCAACAAAGGATTCCAGAAGGATCTGAAGTCTTCATGATTAACTCATAGCATGTTCAGTGCCTTCCATGGGCCTGGAAGAGAGGTGATGGCCAAGATGACCAAGATTCCTGTGTTGTTGAGCCCCCAGAGGAACTACAATCCAGAAATGCCCCAGTTTATAGGTATCTTTGCATTCATCTAATGTTGCTGTGTGCCTTCAAGTCATTTCTGACCTATGGTGACCCTAAGGCCATGGGTCTTCTTGGCAGAATTTGTTCAGAGGGGGTTTACCCTTGCCTTCATCTGAGGATGAGAGAGTGTATCTTGCCTAAGGCCACACAATGGGTTTCCATGGCTCAGTGGGGATTCAAACATTGGTCGCCCTAAATCCCCATCCAATACCCAAAAACACAACATCACACTGCATGCATCTACACTGTAGAACTGATGTAGACACCACTTTAAGTGCTGTAGTTTCATCCTATGAAATCTTGGGGTTTGTTGTTTTACAAGGTCTTTGGCCTTCTCTGCCAAAGAGTGCTGGTACCACACAAAACTAAAAATCTCAGGATTCTGTAGAGTTAAAAAATAGCATTTAAAGTGATAATAAATTGTATTATTTCTACAGTGTAGGTGCACACACTGGGTCTCATTCACTTAACAGGGTCTTGCATATTTCCCCTTTCTCTTGATATATTAATTTAGTTCTTTAAGCAATTTTAGGATATTTAATATATTATTTTGTCATTGCCATCATGGTAGTTTTACTGTTAATTGCTTTAGTTGGTATTATTCACTATATTCTATGCTTTTACTATTTTTTAAAAACAAGTATGCAAGTACACACAGGGCCTCGGCAGACGACTAATTGAGTCGTCTTCCGGGCCCAGAAGAGGAGGGGCAGCCGCACGTTCGGCGCCCCTTCCTCTCCCTGAGGTCGCCCTCGGAGTCGCCGGCCCTCCGCACGGCCGGCGCTCCAGGGATGACCTCACGCCGCGGCAGCCGAACGCGCCGCAGCGGAAAAGACAGCGAAAGTGCGCCCGCCGCTTTTAGTGCGCACTTTCGCTGTCTTGAGGAAGGAGCGCTGATTTAGCGCTCCTTCCAGGGTCGCCGCCGGTGCGCCGAGGTGCGGAGGCTGCGGCCCCGCGGCGCGCCGGCCCAGGGCGTCCTGGACGCCCTCGTCTGCTTCCCCCCACAATTCATAATGGCCTGCTTGCTAGTCTTGTGCTCCCCACTTAGAGTTCTGGGGTCCCTGGTGCCTTCTAAATGATTTTGGGGGCACCTAAACTTTTCTGTGAAGGTTAGCCTTTTGCAGAAAAAGCAATGTCTTGCAGAAAGTTAAGGGCTAGCAAATTTTATTTAGCATAAGCTTCCATGGACAGTCTGTTGTACGCATCTGCTGAGGAGTACTGCTGTCTGTGAACACTTATGCCAAAGACTTAATAAGACTTAATCTTCTTTAATATCTCCCACAACTTTTTATTTTCAGTGTTTGGAACCCTGTATGATCTCTGTGTATTTGTATCTCTGTGCATCCATGATAGTTACAGCGCTACACATTAAATTCTGGCATGACTCCACCAAGTCCCACTTACTGAGCAGAATCTGCTGCGATTGATGAGGGTCTGTTCCCCTATCACTTAGGAAACAACTGAGTACTGTTCCCACCCCTTTCCATGAGCAATCCCCATTGCAAAAGCTAGAAGTGGGCTCTCTGTTGCTGACATGTAAATGGAAATGGCAGTCAGCTACTTCTTGAGTGATAGGAGAAGAGACCTCCATTGACTGGTGCAGCTGCTGCCTGGTACATGGGAATTGGGGGACTTTCCTTGTTTCTATATAGCTCCTAAGCTAGTATAAGAAACAGAAGGTTAATCCAACAACCCCTCCCCCAGAACAAAGTGATGAAGCAAGCAGAATTTCCAAAAAGTTTAGTTTTATTTACCAAGTCTGTAGACTTGGGTGAGCCAGAACAAAATCATGAAGCACACCCATCATGGGTTTCACATAATATTTATCCCTTTCCCAGCTGCATCTCTCCTGACCCCACTCCCCATTGGTTGAGGTCATGAGGTGCACAAACTTTCATAGCCACCTCCTGCATTTTCTCCTTAATATGATCTCCCTCTTTTCCCACATACATTCCATGTTCATTAAAAGTAGTAAATATGTCTCCTAAGGCGTGTCCATAAATATTCATGAATCTATTACACCTGAACACTTAACACTTAAAAAAGCAATGAGCCTTGAACCCTAGCTGATTTTCAGTGGCTCTTTTTTCTTTACAAATCTCTCTAGCTTCCTGTCTATCCCCTGTCTGCCAGAGCTGGACTGTCTTTGAAGCTCACACCACAGCTAAATTGTTGCAACTTCCTCAATAGTATTTCTTTGTCTTAAGCTTTAAAAAAGTAGTTTAGTCTTTTTTTACTCTTGGCACATTAGTATAGCTAAATTCTAATATCAAAAGTTCCTAACTATTTTGGCTGAAGCAGAAAATTCTACTCTGTATCTCACAACTAGTAACAGCAAGTGTCATGAATGCATAATTCCTGGTTATGGGTTTGTAACTACCATGCAGGAATCCAGCCCTATCTTTCATAGTTCATGTATTTATTACCATCTTTCTACCCCCAAATGACACTCTTGTTTCCAAGATATTAATAAATCTGAATGAAATACCAAAATGTGCAGAACAGCATTGCCTCTTCTGTTTTACAGGGATAAACTATTCAGGCAGATATGGCAACCTTGTCTGTTTCTTCATTTCACAGAACCAGTTTGGAGAGTAACCTCTTCTGATGTGAGAATTGTTATTCAGTTGTGAGTTATTATCATCAAGATTTAATCAGGGGGGCTATGAAGAGTCACGTTTTCATATCAGCGATAGCTGGGGTTCATATAGGGCTTGATGAAATGATTAGCTGCAAATGGAAACACATGTAGCAGACAGACATGTGATCATTACTCTTCTAGGTGCTGCCATGGTGAAAAGGATGCTGTTCTATGATCAGCCTTCAAATCTAGGCATCCTTTAAAAGGCCTGTAAAGTCAACAACAACAACAAAAAAACAAAAAACAGATGAGAAGGACATCTTTGAGATTGTTTGAAGACTTTTCTAGAAGACAGGTCCTATGCTATTGGCTGAAGTGACAATGTAACAAAGTGACCTGTTACAAAACTTTGCAGCAGATCACGATGCCTAAAAGAGGCCCCTCTGCTCAAGGCTTCAGACATCTTAGAAAAGGACCTCTGTAATCAGGATGGAGGCAGTTTCACAAAGAAGCAGCAACAGAAGCTGACTCTAATGCTAACATGTAAGGGGAAAGCAGACGGCGGCGCCGAGGATGCCGCGGGACGGTGCGCCGCCGGAGCGACGCAGCCGCACCGCGGCGCACCGTCGGCGCCTCTGAAAGGAGTGCTAAATCAGCGCTCCTTTCATAAGTCAGGGAAAGTGCACCCTAAATGCACAGGGTGCACTTTCCCTGCCTTTTCCGCCGCAGCACGTGCGGACGCTGCGGCGGGAGGTTGTCCCCAGAGCGCTGGCCATGCAGAGGGCCGGTGGCTCCGAGGACGACCTCAGGAAGAGGAAGGGGCGCCACGCGTGCGGCTGCCCCTCCTCTTCCTTGCCTCGGAGACAGCTCAATAAGCCGTATGCCGAGGCCCTATGTGAATCTACTCTGGCTTTAAGTCTGCACTCTAAAGGAGCTATCCAAGGTGCTGAACCCCTCTAATATTCAGAGTAAAACCCAGAGGAAATTCACCATGCCACTTACTTGGGAATCCCCAGTGCTACTGCAAAGACATAAAAGGAAAAGGAGAATCTCCCTCCCTCTTTCCAGCTACAGAAATGGTGTATAGGACTTAAGAGCTGGCTACAAAGTTTAAACCTCAGTGTTTTATTGACATTTAGTTAGAGCTGATGGTAGCTCTGGAGATTAGAAAATGGAAACAGTTTTTTCTTTCTTTCTTCTGTCTTCCTGTATATAGTGCAGAGAGAAGTTTTAACGGCATCCTCCTCCATTCAGTCATAAGTATTTTTGCATACTTAGAGAGACTGATGGATACATAGCAAGTGCTACCTGATTTTGGGTGGTTCCCTCCCACTTCCAGCCTGATAGGCACTCAAGCAACCAAGTTTATTATTAGAGGAATTCTGATTATTGATAAATTACTTATCTGAACTGAAGCACACTTCCTGATGCTGTTCATGATTCAGATTATTCTAATAGACAGAAATGCACTTTATAAAAATTGTAAAAAATGCCAGATTGTGTATATATAATGGAGGAAAGGCAGACCTCACCAATGTAAGACAATGTATCAATCATATATTTAAATTCTTTTGCTTTCATTCTGAGTTTCAACCATAGGCTTTTGTATTTTGAGGGCTGGGCCAATTCATTTTGGTGCCAGAGGCAACAGACAAGATGGCATCCTCTCCTCCATTCCACATGCAGAACTGAGCTGGCACTTGAACCTTGCTTCACCACTGAGAATGGAACAATGCCCTTCATTGCCACTGAGGGCACCGGGGTGTAGTTCATGTGGCACACAGAGCAATAGTCTCTGACAGAAGCAAGTGGTTAGGGCACTCATAGGGCAACAGTTGGGAAAAGGTCCTGCTTTCCCACCAACATTTGTTGCCTAAGGTAGCTGGCACATTCTGTCTAATGATAAAGCCAGCCTTGGACTTTTAAAGACAATTTAAATGCTTTGTCTTTAAAAGTCAAAGGCTGGCTTCATCATTAGAATGTGGCAGCTACCTCAGCAAGTCACACTTTCTCTGTCCTAGAGGAAGACAATGGCAAACTGAATATACCTTGCCAAGAAAAGCCTAGCATACAACAACAGGAAAAAAAAAACAAAACCCTAAATGTCTGGAGTTATGACTTCTTGAGGGGACATTTAACTTTCTCCCTGTTGTTATTATGTGCCTTCAAGTTGACTCCAAGTTATGGTGATTGTATGATAGGGTTTTCTTGGTAAGATATATTCAGTTTGCCATTGTCTTCCTCTAGGACCAAGAGAGTGTGACTTGCTGAAGATCTACCAGTAGGTTTCCAAGGGATTCAAACCTTGGTCTCCTAATCCTGACACTCAAACCACCATACCATGCTTATCCACTGTGTGTGTTTTTGTCTTGCCAAGGCAATATTTATGCTGAGCCTCACAATGACATTCAGTGGGCCACATCAGATGTATGCATCCCATGTATATTTCACATTAGGGGCTGCAGTCAGACTTGCAGCTAGATAGGGGACTTTGACAAAGGTAGAAGAAATGGAGAAAAGAAGAATGAGAATGGGGCTAGGATGAATCAGACACTTTTCAATATGCTCCAGAGATGAAAATTGTTAGTTACTCATACCACAAAGTGGCACTTGGACCTACATGGCAATCTTGATTCTGGAACCAGTTTGCAGTCACACCAGCACCATACAGTAACTGGTTATCTCAAAGAGAAACTAATTCCCAATCCTCATCATTTTTTGTCTGCAAGTAACCACCAGGCTTTAACTGCTAACTGGTAGTGGAAAAGGCTAAGACTGATAAGTTGATCCTACTGATATGTTTCCTACCAGGCTGTACTTCAGTACACCAGTACTTCAGTAGTAAAGTAGTTCTTCAATAAGTTTCTTCTTGAAGGAAACGAGTTGCTTTAACAAATTTCTTCCTGCTGTGATACTGTTTTTGAAATCCATGCAGCTTTCAAAGTCTATTCACAATTTGGGACTTATTCTGAGCAAAATTTGCATGTGATTGTTTTGCAGAGGAAGTGGCATTCTGCACAGGAAATATCATTGTCTGTGCAGAAAATAATATTTTTGTCTAGTAATATTGTTTCCTCTGCAGAAAGTGATGTTTCCTGTGTATACTTTAGAAAAATGTAAATCAATCATGTGTGAATTTTACTTAGAATAAGTGCCCAATTACAGCATGATTTTTTTTGGCAAAGGAAACAGCATCTTCTTGTTTAAATTATTTTTTGCTCTTTCCCCCCTCCCACAGACAGTCACACAGGGGGTTAACATCTCATTTAAATTAACAAGCATTCTCAGAGATACGGAATATATCATTAAGACGTTCTTATTTAAACAAGTGTTTAAAACACAAGCATGCCATGGTGGTTTTTATACTGAGCATGTGTATTTGTTATGCCTTTTAACTTGTGTATATTTTAATGTAATTTTATATTGTTGTTAGATGATTTTGGTTGTTTTAAATTTTATTATAATGTTTTTTAAATCTGTGAGCTGCTTTGGATCCCTTTGGGGAGAAAGGAGGCATATAAATGAAATAAACATATAAAATGGATAAAAATAATTAATTTTTTGCTTCTTTATACCCTGTTTTCTCTTCTCATTTCTCAATCACTAAGCAGCAATATTTTCTACACAGAAAATGCTGCTTTCTGTATACAAAAGAATCACATGTGAACTTTGTGTGGTATAAATCCCGAACCACAAATATTCTCATCAGTCCATCATTCTTCTCCTCAGGGTTTCTCAATACTTGAACACTGCCTTTCCTAGTTTGTGTGTTTAATAACTTTTGCTTTCTTGACTACATTCTGAGGTTGCTAGGCCACACATGTCTCCACTACCATCTGGAAGGTCTTTGAGGGGCTAAGAAGATTTAAATTGACCTCCCCACTACAATCCTGTTGAGTTCAAACCCCATAACCTGCAATTTCTCTGTTGTAAGAAAGGCCCTTCCCTGCTGCATCTTGGTTGGCCTCATATTGGCCTCATTCTGAATCTGCATTAAAATCTGGCTCTTCACCCAGGTTTTAGGAACCCAGTGACCTGTTGGGTTATTGGTTCATTTTATTTTGTTGAATTCTTTCAAATAATTATTTATTTATTGTACTTCTATCCTGTCTTTCTCCCAAAATGAGATCCATTTTATATAATAATAGTCTTTCAAGTTGTTGCTGTTATTGTTGGTATGTGTGTACCACATCCCAGGGTCTCCAAATATAGGGTGGGATACAAATATTTGAATGAATGAATAAGAGTCCATGGAAGAAACTATTATTCACTCCAATGTGAGATTCCCCCCCCCTGAAATTGCAAGCTCAGGAGGCCTAATTGGGGTTTGTGTGTGTGTGTGTGAGAGAGAGAGACAAAGAGAAAGGGAGAGAAAGAGAGAGAGAGAATATGAATGGATGAACTAAGAGATGGATGAGCTAAACAGGGATCAAATTTAGACCTAATCTAGAATCTGAATTAATCAAGTAAATGTTGTGCATTGTTCTCAAGTGATGCCATATATTGTATTGGAAAATCTGTGGTTAAATGAATGCTTGACAATATTGCTGATGTCTAATGACACACCATCAAGGCTCATTCATCTGCAAATGAAGATTTGATTTAAATTTGAGTTGAGGCCTGGGCAAAGTGGCTTGCATCTTCTACATTTCTGTATCATCAAGGACTTCTCCAGATGGCATTTTCCCACCATCTCCATCTGGCACCCAGGTGTAAAAGCTCTGGATGCAAATGTTTCGAGTATACAGAGAAAATGTACCTTTCCTTTATTTGTTCAGATTCATATCACAACTCTGGCTGTGGAGGATGAATAGCTCCATTACAGTCACAGTCCACTCTTTTGTGGACTGAAGACAGGTGAAGGATGGGCAGGGGTCTATGTGGCCTGTAAAGGTTGAGGTGTACACTCTCATGCCCATTCTGACTCCTCACACAGATGGATGCAGTCTAATTCATCACAGCCTCACTGTAAACCAGTCCCTCCATAATTCATACAGCTGTAATGTTTTGCATCCATTTAAAAAGTAGTAATGGTATTTCTCTCACTGATGTCAGTACTGTCATTAACATCCATATCAGCTGATCATGTGCCACATCAAGCTGACTATTAGCATTTGCTCTGGTTAAGTACGTTCAATTGATGTTTAAGCAATATAGGATTTCAATAAATTTTGCATTGCAAAGCAAGATGACATGAAGAAAGTAATGGGGAGAGTGGTGGGTGAATGGATGAAACGTATTGTGAATATATACAGAAAAGTGGTAAGAGCTCTGGAAAGGAATAATAAAAGTATCAAAAGACTGGGCGATATGAATGACCCTAGGATAAATAGAAATATGTGCAAAGAATGCTTTAAGTGCTCCCCCATCAGCACAGCATTCTTTAAAAAATTACAGTGCTTAGAATGTTTGTATAGTATTTGTTGCATTGACTGTATAGTGTTTGTTAACATCTTCTTAAAATAAATCTACTTGTTTGTTCTGCTGCTTTTCTTTTAGAATGAATGACATCAAAATTGAAGAAATTAAGTAACGATAAAGCTAATTTGTGAAACTTAATTTTTATAGTTAGCCCCCACCCCCTCCAAACCTGCAGATGTTTGGAAGAAAATATTACAGAAACTTATGGCTTTGTTTTCTCTAAGCCTTAAGTATGCTCAATAAAGACCAAGGTCTATTTCACAGTATGTAATTATAGCATTTTGATACTACTTTAACTGTCTTGGCTACATCGTATTTGATCCCGGGATTTGTAATATGGTGAGGTATTTAGACCTCTCTGCCAGAGAGTGCTAGTGCCTCACCAAACCATAAATCCCAGTATTTCATAGGATGTAGCACTGGCAGTGAAACTGGTATCAAAGTGTTATAATTGTGTAATATCAGAGATCTAAGTCTCTATAGATTAGCACTCCTTTCTGCTTGGTGCAGAGGGAAAATGCCCAGGTTGCCTACATTTATGGCTGGTCTTATTGGTCAAAAAAGTGCAAAAGCAGGTAGATTTACAGTTGAACATTAAGAAATACAGTTGAACAAAAATAATGACCACAGATGATTTACATAACTTTAAAGAAGATTATGTGAAGATATTGAAATAGTTCAAGATTTTTCTTACCTTGGCTCAGTCATTAATCAATATGGAGACTGCAGTTAAGAAACCAGATTAAGACTGGAATTTGGAAGGGTAGATATGAAGGAATTAGACAAGATCCTGAAGTGCCAAGATGTATCACTGAATACTAAAGTTAGAAATGACTGTGCCAATTTCTATGTATGGTTGTGAAAGCTTTACAGTAAAGAAAGCTGATAGGAAGAAAATGAATTCATTTGATATGTGGTGCTAGAGAAGAATTCTATGGATACTATGGACTGCTAAAAATACCAATAAATGGCAGTGGCATCCCCACCCCTGATGTCACCCAGCGTGTGTGTGTGTGTGTGTGTGTGTGCTGCTGGGGGAGGCAAGGGGGGGTGCTAAAGGGGCAGCTGAAAGGGCATGCTCGGCTCTTTCCTTCACCGCACTGGCACCAGCCTCCTCATGAGGAAACCAGCACTGTGGCAGCAAAGGCAGAACAGAGGAGACCTCTCAGTCCTCTCCACTGCCACAGTGTCACCCTCCTCATAAGGAGACCAGTGCTGGGGCAGCAAGGCAAGAGGAGGCCACTTGACCTTTCTCACCTTGTGGCAGGAGGAGAGCCCAACTGGGTGTCACCCCTTTTCTAGGGTGTCACCCAGTGTAGACTCCACCCCCACACCCTCTAGTGACACCATCGATAAATGGGTTCTTGAGCAAATGAAGCCTGAACTCTCCCTAGAAGCCAAAATGACTAAACTGTTGTACTTTGGCCATATCATGAGATGATATGACTCACTAGAAAAGGCAATAATTCCTGGAAAGGCAGAAGGAAGAGGAAGACCACATTCCAGATGGATAGACTCAGTCAAGGAAGCCACAGCCCTGAGTCTGCAAAACCGAAGCAGGGCTGTTGATGATGGGATGACTTGAAGGTCTTTCATTCATGGAGTTGCTGTAAGCCAAAGTCACAGCAGTTAGCAAAAACAAGAAATGTATGTGTTTAATGTCCTGACTATCTCTGAACATGGGACCTAAGGCTGCTTCAATATGGTTAAAACAAGGTCAGCCAAAACACCGAGGAAATAAAAGTTACAAAAACAATTGAATTAGCTATCATGTTAAAACACCAATACTTTAATACAGTATAAAATTATTTTAAAAGATTGACATTTTAAAAGCAATAAAATTTTTTTAGAATACAAACCAATTTAGAGAAAACTTTCTACTTAACCAATTTATCACCAAATGTCTGTTGAAACAAAGAAGTCAGAAGAAGGAGAGTAGAGGTGAGCCTAGCCTCCTGTGGGAGGGGATTCCACAGCATGGAAGCAGCCACCAAGAAGCCCCTCTCATGTGTCCTCATCAGGCAGGGCTGTGAGAAAGCCTTCCCCAAAGATCTTAAGACTAGGGCAGCCTTGTATATAGAGAGACATGGTCTTTCATGTAGTTTGGACCTAAGCTATATAGGGTTTTAGAGGTTATAGCCTGTGATTTGTGTTCAGAAATAATTGGGAAATTGCCACTGTTTCTGGGATGGGGGAAAGGTAGGTTTGAATCCTTTTGTTAGTCATAGCTGGAACAAACACATTAAATCAGTGAGCCTTAGCTATGTACTGATTCACTACTCAACAATTGTTTCAAGGAGTCTACTTTAGTTGGATCTATTCAGTAGAATCCAGGCCATAGAGAGGATGTGGACAGGATTCTTAGACAGATGACAGCCACCACATCTTGTACTTCTTGTACTTCTTGACTTAGTGGGTAAAGGGAGTCACTAATGCCTTGCTAAAATATGGTAGAGTTCTGGTTTGGGTGTCACCATTCTGGATAATCATCAGCCCGTATCTAACATTCTGTTTTAAGGCAAGGTCCTGCAGTATGTGGTGATCTCCTAGCTCCAGAGTTTTCTGGATGAGATGGATTATCTAGATCTATTTCAGGACTAACTGTACTTCAGAAACAATACAGCTTGATGCCACTTTAACTGCCATGGCTCAATGCTATGGAATTCTGGGGTTTGAGGTTTTGTGAGCTATTTAGCCTTCTCTGTCAGAGAGCTCTGCTACTACAGTGAACTACAAATCCTAGAATTCCATAGCATCAAGCCATGGAAGTTAAAGTGATATCAAATTGCATTATGTTTGTATTGCAGACTAGACCTCAGTCTGGTTACGTTTGTTTATATATTTTTTTTTGGATGAGGTTTAAGATTCATTAGCTTTTTGCACTCTGTCCAAAACTTCCCTCCAGTCGCTATCAAACTTCATTGGAGATGGGGCAGCTGTTAAACAGTGGAGGGTGGGAGAAGGAGTTAAGGAGAAGACTGAACAGCAGGCACAGCTTCCCATCCCCACCAGAATTCTTCAGAGTGAGAGAAGAGGAACAAGGTTAATGTGTGTCTTCCCACTGTCTAGAAAACTCTGCCAAGGATGGGAGACAGTCCATGCTGTTCAGCTGCCTGCCTCCCCTCCCCTCCCCTCCCCTCCCCAGCCATTTAATGGTCATAGCAGTGCCCTGCAAGGCTTGGCAGGTGTCATGAGGGGGATGTATGGGGCTGTGTAGTCAAATTCCTATCTTCTTGTTCAAATTGGTTGTTATCACTACATTGATGGGACTGGACAATGCAAATCTCTGGACAATGTATTTTATATGTATCTTTATCTGTTTTAATTTTAAATATGTGTATGCCTCTTTGGTTCCAAGGTCTGGGGAAAAGATGGGTCAGAAATAACTGTCTGTCCCTTTCTCTTTCTCTTCATAATCATAATCTTCATATCATAACGTTCACTTTTTCAGAGATTTGATGCATATGTTAAATGGCTTGCAGAACAAGACAGAACTCCAAGGGACCCACAGACCAATGGCCATGGTGCCAAACAGGAGTCCTTCAGCATTAGCTTCCGAATTCACCTCTCTAGGAAGGACTGCAAATACCATAAATTACTTTTCCAGGTTCTTTTTCAGTATCACAGTTCCATGGATCCACAAAGCTATCTCTGTCTCACAGCTAAGCCTAAAACTATCTTGGCATGGCTATAGATAATCCATCTCACTGTGAAGCATATATGAGTATACAGTTGGCCCTATACATTTGTGCCTTTGACTTTTGTGGATTTTATTATTTGTGGTTTTGATTAATATGTTCTCTCTTGGAATCTCTAGGTTCTCTAGTGCAACTCTGCCAGAAGTTGACCATAAAGTTGTGCTGGAGAAACTGGACGTTCCTAGAGAAAACACTTGTCTAGGCATTTGTAGATCCTCCAGCATTGTACTGGAAGATCTGGAGATTCCTAGAAAGATTTTGAATCAGGAGCAGAAATGTATTGCCAGTATATAATTGGTATAATATGATCCAATGATTTAGGCTGAATAAGGTTGTGCATGGCTACATTCTATGCCAGCTGAAGTTTCTGAGTCATCTAAGTCAGTTCCATACAGAGTACATAAAAACAGTGCATAGAATTGCCGGGTCAGGACTAACCTAGGCCTTAAAGTGCTGACTTGGGTTTTAATGTGCAGTATAATATGCACTCTTCTCATGTAATGCTGTGTAGCTCGTTCTAAAAGGTACAATTGTTCATGGCACATTATAGCAAAAATTTATGCCACTGTCTCCTTGTTAATGTTTGCAGTGGAGAAAAATCAATAAAAAACATAACAAAAGATCAAATCATTGTTTATGTTCCCTGATAAATTTTCACCTAATTTTCTTGTATCTTGTAAGAATTACTGACAAAGACATTATTGTGGTGCAAGTCAAAAGGTCAGCTTGTTTTTATTTTTAAAGCCTGGCTCTTTTGTGAGCTGCGAAAAATTAAATTCCTTGCATGTACTCTTTATTGATGGAGGTTACACATAGGCCCAATTCTAGAATTATTCTTAAAACTACACATTTACTTGTAGCAAAGATGATGGTGCCTAAGGGGGGAAAACAATGGGGGAATGTCCTACATACAGTGACTATGGCCCAAACAGCAAGATGGTAGTGCTAGAGTCCTTACAATAAGTAATGTTGTTTACATTTAGCCATGCACTGGGAGGACTGCCAAGAGGAGTCTGGAGGAGAGGATCTATCAAGCTTCCTTGTGTGCAAAACTATGGGGAGAGAGAGCATTTGGGTTGGTTCTAGACTTAGAGCTTCTTCACTCTACACAAGTCCACTTGAGCTGCATCCTCTGGAATTCTGGATTTTGTAGTTTGGGGAAGCACTAGAGCTTTCTGGCTGAGAATTCTAAACATCCCACCCTAAACTACCAGTCCCAGGATTCCACATGATGGAATCATTGCAATTAAAGAGAATCACACTGCTATAACTGTGTAGTGTGAAAGGAGAATTAATGATACTTGGAAAAGACCCACTGCAATCAGTGAGACCTAAGTGAGCAACTCAAATCTGGCTGATTTTAATCATCCTATTCTAGGTATAACTCAGGTCTCCTCTAAGCAGGGCAAGTGTATTAAGAGGTTACAGCAGGGGTAGGCAACCTTTCCCCTTTAAGGGCTGAGG
>CM034701.1:107074910-107084972 GCA_020142125.1 Phrynosoma platyrhinos
GCTGCTGGAACGGATTAATTTCGTAAGTAGAGGTTCCACTGTATTGTTCAAAATAAAAGTTTGTAAAAGATATGAAATATATGTGGTGTATTGACTCCTTTTGATGGATTAATAGAGTGTGGCCCATGAGCTTCATGAACACCTGAAAATTGTGATTCTTTTTCTACACCACCCTTGGTATATAGCTCCAATGAGCAAAGGAGGATGATCAGCAGCACACTTAAAAGAACATTTAAAATTTATTGAAATGATAGAAAAGATGGTGAAAAGCAATAAATGATTATAAAACACCAAGTAATATAAAATTTGAGGCAGTGGCAGTAATAAAAATAGTTACATTATAACAATGTAAGCAACTGTAACATGGCTGGCAAATAGGAAAATAATAGAAGTTACAGACTAAAGTACAATGACTAAAAATACAACAGCATGGATAATAAAGATTACTGAGCAAATGCAGCACAACTATAAGAAGTTTGTTAAATCCTCCAGATTTTCTACCTTTAAGAACCCAAGCTTTAGATATAAAAGTTATTAAATTGCTGAAAATTAAATACAGTGTGCTCAGACATAGTCTTAATCAAATGTCTAATGTATGAGACAAAGTAAAATTCACAAAATTATAACAATTAGTAAAAATAAGCAGAAGAATTTGAGAAAGCAATCCTTTCAAAAATTATCCTAGTCTGATTGGATCCTAAATATCTCAGTTATTTTGGGGTCAGTTCTGCATAGGCTTAGAAAAAGGCAAGCATATACAGGTTGAAAATGGAAAGTCTCCTAAACAAAATGCAAATTATACATATAACTACCAGCCTTGAGATGTACTGCCTCGGCAGACGACTAATACAGTCATCTTCGAGGCAGGGAAGAGGAGGGGCAGCCGCATGAGCGGCGCCCCTTCCTCCTCCCGAGGTTGCCCTTGGAGCTGCCGGCCGTCCGCATGGCCGGCGCTCCCAGGGCAACCTCCTGCCGCAGCGACCGCACGCGCTGCGGCGGAAAAGTCAGGGAAAGTGCGCCCTACGCGTTTAGGGCGCACTTTCCCTGATTTCTGAAAGGAGCGCTATTTTTGCGCTCCTTTTAGGGATGCCGCCGGAGTGCTGTGGTGCGGAGGCTGCGGTCCCATGGCGCTCCATCCCAGGGCATCCCTGACTTCCTGGTGTGCTTCCCTCCGTAGTGTCTCATGATGAAAAAGTCACAAAGATGGAAGAAATAGGAACAATGAATTTACACAATGTTATAAAGAAAGATATGAATTAAAAAAACAAAACAAACCCACGTTCTTCCATCCCAAATATCTCAAAACTTTTCTGTACTTTAAAGAGAAATTTCAGGAGTTAGCTTCAGTCCCAAAAGTTAGGGTTTTTGTCTCTTCTTAAGAGAAGTCTGCAAATTTCAAATCCCAATGGAAATAGAAGAGTTAAAGAAGGAGCAAAGTGAAGAGAAAAGGTGTGGGATGAAGTGTGAAGTGTCTTTGAGTTATTTTATAATCCCCAATTTATATATTTCTGAACTTCACATGGATGTTTCCACTCATTCATTTCTTTCTTAATCTTATGAAAACTTTAAATCAATTAAAAATTGGTCTGCCTGAATTTCTTATTGCATTAAAAGTGTAATTATTTCTTTGTTTTCCCAGATTCATCTCTTAAATCTCCATTTAAGACATCTGAGAGGTCATAAACTTCTGTATTCCAAGTTCATTCTTGGTACTATGTAGATAAACTTCTGATCTAGGATCATAAATTTGTCTTCCTCATTTCAAGTGTTTGATCAGCATAAAGGGTGTGAAAACAATTCTTACTAATACTAGCTATCAGCAAAACCAAAAAAATTGATACTGATTAATCACACCAAAAAATAAACTGCAACCAATTATTTTAGCCCCTTAAATTTCTGGCAAATTTGAAATAAGAGTATAAAAATTTCTTTGTTTCACTGTGTAGGAATAAAAGGGAAACTTATGCTTACTTCAAACATGCACACATAAACAAAGAACTCATGAGTAAATAAATAAATAAATAAATATTCCTAAAGAGTTAGAGCCTTTTTGCACAATGCCCCCCAACAAAATGAAAACAGAGCTGGAGAGTACCAGCTTTTTCTGTGCCTTGTTGCATGGTTTTGTAATGCTTCCATTCTCTTCCTATGGAAGATGTTGTAAAAGCATGTCTTTTGCAGAATGGATTTTTCCAGTTAGAAAAAAAGATGTGCTTTTATAACCATCTCCTGCAGGAAGAGAATGCAAGTGCTACAATGTCATGCAGTAAGGTATGGGGAAAGCTGCGATTCTCCAGCTCTGTTTCCACTTGGTATTCTTGTATGACAAGTCTGTTAGAAACAGATACTATGGTACACTTAATTTACTTAGCTATTCCCTTTCTTATATCAGGGTATTAACTCTAAATGTATGAAAGAAAATCAACTTACAATATAATAGCAAATAAAATATCACTGTAACAAAACATTAAAAAAACATTACTAGGCTTTTGTGTTTATTCTCTGTATTATTTAACAACCAACAGGACAGCTTAAAAATATGTTTTTAATTTAAAATTTAAATTGAGAGTCTTTAAGGGTGCAACACGCGGGTGTCTTATCTTTAAACATTCTTTATTAGACCATCTTTAAAAAGTGATCCATCTTTCTGTGGTCCTCTTCCTAGCTGGCATCTGTAGTTCATCCTCAAGATCAGGCTGACCTCTCCACTGTGGGGTCATCATAGCTGCAAAATTCCATCATAGAGTCTGAGAACTAAAGTCTTCTTGAACCAGAATATTTGTTCATTGGAGGCTTTTCATAGGCAACTAAGGGGCTATGTAGACCGGTATAAAGAGCTGGCATGGGTGCAGAGAGGGGGCATAGCAACTGCATGCTGGATGCCCCGACTCCGCCCCCATGCTGGCATGATGCTGCCCAAGCAATCACACAGTGGGTGACATCACGCCAAGTCTTCGGCGCAGCGTTTACATGTGCTGTGCTGAAGAAGCAGAGAAAAGCCGCTGCTGCCGCAGATAGAGCACCTTTCTGTGGCGCAAAAAGCTGCGGAAAGCCCAGATCGAGGCCGTGCCATGTGGTTGCCATGGCCCTGATCTGGCAAGGAAAGGGATGGCATCCTGCCGCCTCTTAAGGGCCATCAGTACAGCCCCTAAATGACCACAGTGCAAAGAGAAAATTGAACAAAAGAGGACTTTAGTCTGATCTAGCTCTTTTTAGGTGGTTGTTGTTGTTCAAAAATGATCCTACGTTTACATCTCCAAGCCTTCTTCTGTGTCCCGCAGTTTTGAAAAAATTGTCATAAAGTTTAGTAATAATGAATTCTTAATATGGAAAATAAAATAAAATATGTGCTTTGATCTATTTTATGCTTTTTTTTTAAAAAACAGCAACAATATTCTGCTCTTCCATTTAGGCCACACACCATAAGTACGTCGCCCTCAAGCATTTGAGCATATAAGAAGTGGCATTCAGTGTTGTGGACATTGTCCACCACTGATGTACACAAGTTGAATGAGATATCTATACCATAGATGTTAATGTTCTATATACTTCTTTCTTCTTCCTGGCAATTCTGTTAGGAGGCTTGTGAATCACAAATGAAAGAATTCTTGTTACCTTTATGAAGTTGTGATTTTCAGAATTTTTGGAAGAAACTCAGACAGTTAAACTGCTATAAAATAGAAATTTATAGTACAGGTTCCAGTATAAAGATATATCTTTATATTATTAAAAAGCAAAGTCAAAATCATTGATGCCATAATATTTCTGATTTCTATGCACTCATGTGAAAGCTGACGATAAAGAAAGTGATAGGAAGAAATAAACTAATTTGAAATGTGGTGCTGGAGGAAGGTTCTGTAGAAACCATGAACTGCCCAAAAGACAAATGAGAAGGCACAAGAGCAAATCAAGCCTGAACTCTCAATAGAAATCAAAATGAGTAAACTAAGGCTATTGTACTTTGAACACATCATGAGATGACATAACTAGCTGGGAAAAATGATAAAGCTTTGTAAAACTGAAGCTGAAGGCTATAGGAATTGAATACTTCATTATAGATGGATAGACTCAATCAAGGAAGCTAATGGCCCTGAATCTGAAAAACCTAAGCAGGACTATTGATGACTGAGGCCTTTGGAAATCTTTCACTCATAGGGTCATGATAAGTCAAAGGAGATTTGAAGACATCTATCAACAACTGCAAGTATGCTCTAAATGCTCAAGTGTCCCTTTCAAATAATAATAATAATAATAATAATAATAATAATAATAATAATAATAATAATAATTTATACCCTGCCTTTTGCCGTGGCAATCAAGGCGGCTTCCAGCTAAAACAGATACAGACCCCAATAATAAGCGTAAGCTTATTACATTACATAATTATAACACTGTGACTCCACATTAACTGCCATGGTTTCACCTTAGGGAATCCTGGCATTTGCAGTTTAGGGAGGAGTTCTGAGAATTTTCAGCCACACAGCTCTACTCCCTCCCACAAGAAAAAAAATATCCAGGATTCCCTAGGACACAGCCATGGTAATTAAAATAGAATTATAGCGCTATAATCCTGTAACAAGAGAGGGTCCATGGAATAAGCGGTCTGGTGCACCATGTACACCAGCACACTGGTTGGGGGCAAAATCATGTCCTGAGGCCCTGGAGGTAGAATGTATTAAATAAAAATGATAGCTGGAAGCTTTCTGGTTGCTTTTAACATTTTGTTGTTGTGCACCTCCAAGTCTTTCTTTATTAGACCTCCAAGTCATTCATTATCACGGGGTTTTCTTGGCAAGTTTCTTCAGAGGGGGTTTGCCATTGTCATTCTCTGAGGCTGAGAAAGGTTGACTTGTCCAAGGTCATCCAGTGGGTTTTTGATGGCTTCCAGCTATTTTTGTTTTGAGAGCTTGGAGAGGGGCTTTGAGTGTGAATAAAGGTTAACCTCTGTTCTAGGAAGCAGCATTTTGCTATTTTTAACTGTTTGGGTTGAAAAAATACCCTCCCACTTTGCAGGGAGGGTGATAATGCTTTTTTAAAACATGTGTGGGTCTTAGGGAAGCTAAGAAACCATATGAAGCCATTGTAGGGGGGCTCGGAAACTTTAGGCTGCACTTTGCCCATTTCTGGTCTACCTAAAAAAGAAAAAAGAGAGAAAGAAAAAAGGAAAAAGCAAATAGAAACTTTATGCACAGTAAGAACATAGATATTATATTCAATACACTGACAAATCAACAGGTTCTTGTTGCAGTCTGTTGATATGACAGGTCATATCTGTTTAAAGAGCAATTCATATATATCCTTCAACATTCTGCAGATCAGATTGGGGACATCAGATTGTGGCAACATCAGAGAGTGGTCAAGATGGCAAAAGTTATGAATGAGAAAGAACTCACAAGATGGAGGAGGCTGCAGCAGTGTGCTTTTGCCTAAGCCAGGGGTAGACAACCTTTCCCCTTTAAGGGCCGAGGGACTTCAGCTCCCAGAAGCCTCAGCCATGTTGGCCAATAGTCCCATGTTGGCCAATAGCTCCTGGGATTCTGGGAGCTGAAGTCCCTCGGCCCTTAAAGGGGAAAGGTTGCCTACCTCTGGCCTAAGCCCACATGCTCTAACTGTCCCGATTGACAGGGTCAGTCCTGATTTATCCTTTGTTACCCCACTTTTTCAGCTATTTTAAAAATATTCTCTCTCCTCTCACATCCCTTCTTTGTGTTCTGCTTACTTCAGATGCTGCAAACTGAGTTCAAAGTGCCAAAGTAGTTTTCATTGCCATTCCCAGGAGGCTCAGGTAAAAGCAAGCTGCTGCAGCCTCTTCTAGCTTGTGTGTTCTTCCTCACTGACAGTTTTTGCCATCCTGACCACATTTTGATGTTTCTTGGCTACATTTATTTATTATTTTTATTTGTAGGATTTATATCTTGCCTTTCTCCTAAAATGGGATTTGAGGCAGCAAGTGCCCCAGTTTTCATCTTTGAAATGTTGGATGTTATGTGAGTATACTGGGAAAGGCAGGATTCTGCCCCATCTCCTCTTCTCCCTACCACACCAAATTTATTAATTTATTAATTAAAAACTACTTTTGCACTGTGAACTCAGTTTGTTGCAATTGAGGAAGACGAGACTAGGGGGAAAGTAGGAGAGATAAACCCCAGCACATTTTAAAAGCAGCTGAAAAGGTGTGATGATGGAGAATTAATCAGGACTGTCCATGCCAAACTGGGACAGTTGGAGGGTATATTCATACCACCAACATTTGGCCCCTGACCAGACTAATCCCTGAAAGAATGGATCCATCAACAGGAGAAAAAAAGATTGTCCACCTATTTTCTAGAAGGTTGCTGGGGTGAGCAGTATGATCTTAAGATGTTTGCTGGGAAGGTATGACCTTTTTTACTTTATTTATCTCTCTAGATCAGGGACAGGCAACCTTTTTGAGACCTGGGCTGGTCTCAAAAAGGTTGCCCCTTGGCTGGGCCAAGGGGGGGGGAATGGCGGTGTGCATGCGTGTGTGCGCGCGCACCCTCCTCCTCCGTGCGCAACCCCCAGCACACGCTGCCGCTGCAGCCACTACTGCGGCCACCGCCGTAGCGCGCACGGCTGCAGCTGCCACAGTGCATGCACGGCCACCATTTTGGGAGTCAACATGCCGGCCGCGACGCGTTTGCACATGCGCAAGAGTATTGCACATGTGCACATGTGTTGCGGTTGCCATTGTGACTCCCAAAATGGCAGCCGTGACAAGCACGGCTGCGGCTGTGGCACACGGCGGCAGTGACGGCAGCAACCTGCAGCCTGGGTCGGTAAGTCCGGGGCCCAGGGCCTTAACTGGCACCCGGGCCGTAGGTTGCCGGTCCCTGCTCTAGATTGTTTTCATTTTGTCTTTGTCCTGGTTGCCAAACAGGTTATAGAGCCCTTTCCTAGACTTATAAACATGCCACTTCCTGCTACTGTTTAATCTTTGAAATTTTATTCTGTCTTGTGGCCTGGGAAGTAGCTTGCATTTGCTTTCAAAGCACAACATAAAACTTCAGATGATAGTAGAGAGTTAGAAAGCCTTCCTGCTTAAGACTTTGAGCCAGTTCTCAGTCACTACAAATGTTGCAGAATAAATACAGTCATTGACGGATCAAGAAATTTGCATGCTTCTGATGCAAATCTTAGCCTCACTTTTTTGCTCCAATCAAACTGCATGCCCCAGTTTATCAGAGCTTGGAAGTAATTAGTTACAATATCTAATCACTTGCAATTAATTACATATCCTTATAACTTAATGTGGAAAAGTCACTTTTTTTCAACTGCTAGTGTAACTATTTCAATTGCAATTATAGTTATGGGATGGGTGACTTCCCTAAATGGTGGGTGAGGAACATCACCATAATTCAAGCACTGGTTTCTGTTGCTATCTCTGACTCTGCTGTGGGTGTTGCAGTGGTAATAAGCTGGACATAAGAGGAGTGTTTTTTTTAGCTCAGCCTAGTGGCTTGTAGAAGCCAGATTTTCTTTTTAAAGAGAAACTAAAAACTAGCAAATTTTGAGAAATGAGAAAGTAAAGACTTACCTTTGGACATTTTAGCTATAAGAGTAACTAGCTACTTTGGGGGCATGAAATTATAATGGTAACTAATTACTTTTTAGTAGTGATTTTTCATGAAGGGAACAGCTGGTAAAAAGGGAAAGGTTTCCCTTTTGATGTAATTGCCGAGTCATGTCTGACTGTAAGGGGTGGTGCTCATCTCCGTTACTAAGCCAAGGGAGCCAACGTTGTCAAAGATGATTCTATGATCCTGTGGCCAGTATGACTGCACAGAATGCTGTTACCTTCTCACCAAAGTGGTGATTATTTATCTACTTGCTCTTTAACATGCTTTCGAACTGCTAGCTTGGCAGAAGCTGGGACTAGTGACAGGAGCTCACTCTGTCAGGCGACGCTTGGGTTTTGAACTTCTGATCTGGCACCCTTGCTGTTGTCAGAGTCGGCATCTTAACCACTAAATCACTGTGTCCATATAGCAACTGGAGTTCCATCTTTGTTGTCATAAAGCTTATAACTAAGGTTGTCAGCTTTCCTTTATAAATTTGCTACAGAATCAAGATATAAGGGATAGCAGCACTATTAGCTTCACTTTTCCATTCACATCTGTTATTACCTGACATTGCAAGGAGTATGGACAGAAAGATGAGGAAGTGAGCATGAATAAAAGAAGCCACTGAGCCAAGCCATTCCATAGGTCAGTGTGAAGCTGAAGGGGAGCAGTTCAGAAATATGTATTCACATACATGGATGGAGTATATAAATAACCACAGTGGCCATGGCCATGTGGCTACACATACTATGGTTTATTGGACTGGGATGAGTGCAAAAGGGAGACCTATATGAGGACAGTCCTGCTGAATGTGCTTTGATGTCTGTAGACAAGCCCATGGTCATTGTGTAGTGGGGTAACCCAATGGTAAACTGGGTTTTCCTGTCAATGTAGACATGATATCCATGTTTTTTTTATATAGTTACAAATAGGTTAGAACTCTCTCACCAAACTAGCTATTCACATTAATTGTTATTAGGTCAAGCCATAACATGGCCTAATTTTCCAGCAGAAGGCTGTTGAAATTGTCAGTTATTCTAATACAGCCTTCTCCAGCCTAGTGACTCCATATGGAATATGCCAGATTAGGGGATGTTATCTTAGGGCCTAAGCAGACGGCTTATTGGGCCATCTTCGGTGCAGGGAAGGGGAGGGGCAGCCGCATGCTCGGTGCCCCAACCCCATCCTGAGTTCGTCCTCGGAGCAGCTGGCCCTCCGCACGGCCGGCGCTCCAAGGAGGACCTCCTGCCACAGCGTCTGGACACACTGTGGTGGAAAAGTCAGCAAAAGTGCGCCACAGCTTTTTGCGGTGCACTTTCGCTGACTTGTGAAAGGAGCGCTAATTTAGCGCTCCTTTCAGGGGCGGCGAAGCTGCGCTGCAGGATCGAGGTGTGGGGATGCCTCGGTCCCGCAGCACAGCTTCCCAGGGTGGACCACGGCCACCCGTCTGCTTAGGCCCTTACTGGATTTGGCCCTCCCTTGGGCATTAGTTTCTTTGTTCTGCATTTGGGCATACAGTGTTTGTTGTTGTTGTTAACTGCCTTCACGTTGATCTCGACCCATGGCGACCCTATGGATGAGACATCTCCAGACCCCCCATCCTCTACTGCTCTGCCTAGCTCCTGCAAACTCATAGTTATGGTCTCTTTAATAAAGTCCATCCATCTAGCATATGGCCTTCCTCTCTTTCTAATTCTCTCCAGCTTTTCTAACATTATTGTCTTTTCCAATGAGTCATGCCTTCTCATGATGTGTCCAAAGTATGATAGTCTAAGGGGCTGTACAGATGTTCCCTAAGGGGTGGCGGGACACCGCCCCTTTCCTTGCCGGATTGGGGTGGTGGCAACCACACATCGTGGCCCCGATCTGGCCTTTCCATGGCACAAAAAGAAGCAGCAAAAAGTGGCTCCTTTTTGCACTGCAGAAAGGGCATTTTACCTGCGGCGGCAGCGGCTTTTCTCTGCTTCTTCTGCGCAGTGCGTGTAAATGCTGGGCTGAAGACTTGGCGTGACGCTGCTCACTGTGTGGTTTCTTGGCCAGTGTCATGCTGGCATGGGGGTGGAATCAGGGTGGCTGGTGTGCAGTTGCCATGCCCCCACCCTGTCCCCATGGTGGCTTTTTATGCTGGTCTGTATTGGGCCTAAGTCTTCTCATCTTGGCTTCTTGATCTGTTCTAGGACCTATTTGTTTGTCCTTTTGGCTGTCCATGGGATCCTCAGCACTCTTCTCCAGCACCACTTCTCAAAGGAGTTGATTTTCCTCCTATCTTCTTTCTTGACTGTCCAGTTTTCACATCCATACATGGTAAGGAATACAACAGCTTGTATAATTCTGACTTTTGTGCTGAGTTGTATGTCTTTGCATTTTAGGATCTTTTCCAGTTCTTTCATAGCCACCTTCCCCATTCTTCATCTTCTCCTGATTTCCTGGCCGAAGTCCCTGTTCTGATCAATATTTGATCCCAGATATGAGAACTCTTTTA
>CM034701.1:107111666-107147398 GCA_020142125.1 Phrynosoma platyrhinos
ATTTTTTGGGGGGTGCAAAATCTCTCCCCCTTTTTGGTGTTCTTGATGCTATCACCTCACCCCTGCCCCCCATGCCTGTCTCATGTAGCTATGCAAAGTCTGGTGATGGCTGACTATTTTTCTTCCAACATGAATAATTTTTTTCCTAATCCAACATGAAATGAGCAGGTTCTTGCCTCAATTCTGCCTGTATCCAACATTCATCACTTCCCCTCAACCCCCCAGTAACCAAAACATTATTCTAGGATAGGCAGAGGTATCTCAGGCAATTGTAGCAAGTTCTCACTGCAAAGTGTCTCTTCCCACTGACGATTCAAAATAGGATGACAAATCCCAGGGACCCTGCAGGAAGCTGAAATGGAGTGTGTTGTCTGCCTTTCAGCCATGAGGCAAGCTCAGGGGGGATTTCTGGGTGTGTAATCTCAGTTATTGTAACCCATGGAACTGGAAGGATTTAGAAGACTTGATGCAGTTTCAAAATATCCCATCGACTAACTCTAAAATCGTTGTAAGCTGCATCTTTTATTAAATACTTTATGAGAAAGTTTTTAAAAGGAACCAAACCATACCAGACCCTCTGCATGTAAGTTGGGGGAAAAAGCATTCATTAATGAGTCCAGTCATTTCTAAAGAAATTCTTAAAATAAACTATTTACTGGAAGGGAAAGAACAGTGTATTGATTGACAGTTATGGTCAATTTCAGTGCAATGCTAATCCAGTAGCTAGCCAAATCTCTCTCCTCCCTCCCTCTCTCTTTTTCTCACAAAATGATTTATGAGGCAAAAGAAACAAAGCACCCATGTATCATTCCCACATTCTCACCTACTTTTACATCATTTGTTATTCCCTCTCTTGGTGTGTCAGTGGCACCCTCTTCTCTGCTCAAATACTGTTCCCTTAAAAGAGATTTATTCTGTGAAGATTACTGATAATGACATTTCAAAACTATCCTTGTGGGCTCAAACAGAGAATCTTCATTTAGTGGAGGAGATATAAGAGAAACAATTCTCCCCCACACAGTTGTCTTAGGGCCAAATCAAATATGTTGAAAAAAATGAGGCTTGAGGAATAGTGAATTTGGTTGAAATGTTTGTACTGGGGAGATGATTAACCCTCAATCCCTTAAATTCTTTTCTGTTCCATGGGAATATCCTAGTACCCAAAGGATCACATATTACATCATGTATTCACCTAAACTTTGTTGTTGATGGCTTTCATCTGTCTACCAGGTGAATAAAGATAATTGTTCAGAAGACTTATAAGAAAGGGGCTTTTTGGTAGTGGCCCCCCAGCTGCAGAATGTCCTCTGTAGAGTAGCTGAGTGTGGTAGCCGTCTTAATATTTTTTGATGCCATAGAAACAGCTTTATTTATTTTTCTAGCCTCTTTGAATCTTGCTGCAGCTTTTAAATTTGTTTTAGAACTGAGCTGGATTCCCTGCATTTTGGTGTTGTTTTTTTAAATCCCTATATGGGATTTTTAATGTGACATTCCTAGATTGCACCATTTTTTTACTGTTGTCGTTTTGAACTTATGCATTTTTACCCTGTAAGCTTCCCTGAGAACTTTGTCTTATAAGGCTGCCAATTAATATTACAAACATCCCCCCCTCACATTTATGTTGGGAAAATAAAGCTCTGGGAAAGGGAACTTGTCTGGAAAAAAAAACGGTCTACAACTTTAAGTCCCTCAATGAGGGACGGGGGGGGGGCACATGAAGCTTGCAGCCTGCACTTTCCTCACTCCTGCCATAACAGTTTGCTGCAAGAGGAGAAATGAAGGATGTCACCTCTTTTCTTGGGATGGCTGTATCTTATTTCAGTACTATTAACAGGGGTCGGAGGATGGGAGATTCTCTACTGCACTGAAGGGCAGCAAGGTAGATTGGGTTGCATGTGTGGCACATATTGCCCTGTAGTCCAAGATTTTTCACTCTCTATTATGCACCACCTGAATGAGCTGTCACTCTGCCCAATGGAAGAGCCAGCCCTGGCATTAGGTAAACTGCTCTTCTCTCAGCCTCATTTCCTTGTACAATAAAGAAATCATTAAAATGTTTTCTTTACCTTTTTTTGTTTGTATGTTGTTTGCTATGGTTGTTGATAAAGAAAACTGAAATAATGTATATTAAATGTTTTTAGTACTGTTGTTGCTGCTGTAATTTCCAAAAATATTAACAATAGTGTGAGCCAAAAGCACTAAAAGTTCTGCCAGTGCTTCTGTGAATCCAAACACTTTGATTTTACACAGCTCTAAAAGTAGTGCACAGGCACAGATTTCTAAGATGTGACCTTACTACAAATGATAAATCATTATTGCCAAACCTAATTGCCTCACTAATATGCTCCCACACCTGTCCCAAGTTTTTCCACTTAATTTTTCCACTTGCCATTGACAACAGCTGATCTCATTCCTTCTCTGAATAACTGCTTTATTCTATTGAAAATCCAATCCAAATATTAGCAGATTTCCTTCTTGAGCATAAGAATATGATTGGAGGTGATCAGGTTATCCAAAAAGAATCAGTTAAATCTAAAGGCAAGGAACAATCAGCCTCTTGGCAATAGGTGAAACAGTGCAAATGAGCCACTGCAAGCAGAATTATTCTGTTATATTCACTATGAATAGCTGAATAAAATGCATTAGAAATTCAAGAAACTGCTTCATAGCAAAAGACCAGAAATGGAAATAAATTTTGTTGGATTCAACAGTCTCAAAGATAGTAGCATTTTCATACCTCCCAAGACTTCTTGTGAGAACATGAAGACTTTATCTTGAATGTTTGCACATTTGCAAACCTAACAGAGCATTTCCAAAACAAACAAACAACCCCCCAACAAAAAATGTAAATAAAACAACATGCATATTTTAAAATATAATAGGCTAAAATATGCATAATTGCAAAAAAAAAAAATACATAGAAACATTTGTCAATAATAAAAAGTTGTGCAATTCATCTAAATGTGTCAGTCAGGAATAGTGCATAAAATATTGTGTCAGCTTTAGTGCACAAAGCAAATGCAAAGTCTAGCAGCGATGCAAGACAGAGATGGGAAGAAAGTGTAGATGAGTTTCACAGAAACTCAACACAATCAAGGCTGAAATATATTTTGTTATCCCTACACACCACTTGTCTATCTAGCTCAACATGGTCTCTCTTGATTGTCAGCAACTTTCTAAGGTCTTTAGGGGGGAAAAAATCGTTCCCAGCCCAAACTGGTAATGCCAGAGATTGAAGCTGGGGCGTTCTGCTACTAAGCAGAGTTAGCCAGATAATATTGGTCTGTAACTCGGTGACCTGTATACATCTCCCCTGACTGGGCATAGAGGAGTATATGTGTCATGAGCTTAGAGACCCTGGAACCATTTTCAAGGTGTGAGGAGGCCCTCAGCATTGGCAGGCAGATTGTTTTTAATCTTGCTTACTAGCAAGTCCTTGCAGGGGAAAACAAACTGTTCTTACCATATTTCACCACTGAAATATCCTTAAACATGAAGATTTTTACAAGCACAATGTATTCTTATTCTTTACACCCAAGTCAGTGTGCCTAGGATAGACAGCAGGCAATTTTTATCATTCTTCAGGGAAGTCTTGGTGGTTCAGGTTTGCCTGATCACTTCAGGAGGGCTTACCTTCAGCCTGGTTCTAGGTAGGCCTGACCCTCCTCCCCAATGCGTTTTCAAGTATCTGGGCACATCCACTTTAATTTCAGGAATGACCAATGTGCTAGTATTGCCTTCCAATTTCCTATTGCCTTAATAATGAGAGAACATTCTGAACATGTGTGGTGGATGATCTGTACAGAAAATTCCCCCATACTTCTGAGGGTGGCAGCATGTTGTAGTTAGGATTTACATTTACTGATGATGTCCACCAGTTTCAGTGGGCTCCAGCTACCACTGTCAATGAGCTACATCCCTTCTTCATTAGGTGAAGCTAGAAACAGAAAGGAGTATAGTAGCATTCAACTCAAATTGCTTGAAATGTATAGTATTTTTGAATAATAGAAGCAGAAAAGGGATCTATTTTCAGAACATATATTTTTCAGTACCTTGATTTTGATAAAAAAAAAAGCTAAGCATATGTTATTCATACAATGAATTGTATACAGTATGAAAGTATATGCTATCAAGGGAGAACTTAAAATGTGTACACTATGGAGGAAAAAAGCTAACAGGAGAAAAAGAAACCCACAGTAGTTCCCAGCTTTGTCAATGATGAGTATCTGAACTAAGCATTGGTGGTGCATTTTCCTAAAAGGTCCAAAGCATGGTGTAGATTCTTTGATGTCATACAAGGAAATGGAGACAACCCAGAAAAGACTCAGAGGCTTTGCAGACTAGCCTAAAGGGCCGGCCTGGGGTGGAGTTGGGGCAGGCCAGCTTCACACCAGCCACCCCAACTCCACCCCGACACCGTCCTGATACTGCATGCCCATCCACATGGCGTGTGGCATCACAGCGCATGGTGTCAGGACACGCTGCACCAAAAGGGCACAGAAGACCTGTGGTGCCAGCTCTTAGGGTGGCCTTTTGCCGCACCTAAAAGGAGTGGCATTTTGCCACTCTTTTGGGGGCAGCAAAAGGGAAGATCAGGGCTGTGGCGTGCTGTTGCCACGGCCCCGATCTGCCATTCCCAGGGGCAGCTCTGTGCTGCTCCAAAAGGCAGGTCTGTAAAGGCCCTCGGTGTTGCATTGATACATCAGATAGAACATTTGGCTTGGGTTTGGTTCTCTTTCTTTCTTGTCTCCACCCAGTTAATGGAATTCAGAAATGATTAAAAGGTTAAGGGAGAGAAGAGAAGCATACATCACCATTCATTTGAAACTATACTCTTTCAGAATGCAGGGGAAGAATTAAAATCCCATGTCTGAATGGAAGAGAATGCTTCACATCAAGAATTCCTGATGTTTGAAACAGGATGGGTTATGAACATTCACTTCAAGAACAAACAAACCTTTCTCCAACAATCATCAGACCCAAGGGCAGGGTTTGTAGAAATTACTTCTCGATACCATAACTCCCTAGGGGTTTATAAAACTGTAATAGTAACTCACTGGGGAATCCTGAATGTTACGATCCCAAATTAAACATTTTTTTCAAGCTTTTATTGGGACACATCTGTTCCAGCATTCTACTGCCCTCAGTGGCCATTCAGATACTTCTGTGGGAAAATTGTTGTTCCTCCAGTGACTGGTATTCAGAAGCATGATCTTTGATCCTGAAGGTAGCTTTATTGTATCATACTATACTTCTCCATAAATTTAAACCATTGATAAAAAATATTTAGAAGTAATGGGCTTAGGCCAGAACTCTGAAGCACTCCATTTGAAACCTCCTTCCAATTTGAAGTGCAGCCATTGATGATATCACACTACACTCTTAAGGCATTGCTATTCCACTTTAACTGCTCTGGTTGCCTCCTGTTGCATTCTGGGATTTGCAGTTTAAGGAGGGGCACTAAGAATATTCAGCCAGAGCTCTTAGGCCTCACTGAACTACAAAACTCCAGAAGGCAACAGGATGCAGCAAGGGCAGCTAGAGTGGAATAGCAATGCTTTAAGAGTGTAGTGTGATAATCTCCCACATTAACTAGGTAGTTACTGATCAACTCCTTATAAATCTTGATTTGCAATTCCTATTCCTTGCCAAGGTATTTGCTGATGCATGGAAGCATGCTATCCTCTTTTTTTGGGGAAATCTAAAGCAAAATAGGAATTGAGCAGTTCTGCCTTTTCGGTGTGATATGTTAGTATATTATCATCCTTGCTGAGGAATGGTCTGACCATTCCCCTGGTCATTTTCTTGCTTTTAACTATTTGAAGGGCCCTTTCTTTTTGCTTCCTGCTTCTCTAGCCAGTCTAGTCTAATTGTGAGCTTTAACTTTCCTTGGGCATCTGTGTTCTTCCTTAGTGATTCACCCTTCCTTCCATTTTTTTATAATACTCTTTTTTTCATTTCACTTCCTCCTCAAGTTTACTGTGCATTTAACTTTTTAGATGCTTCCCATTTTTGGCTTTTTCAGATGTTTCCCATTTTTCTTTTTCCATGAAGTTGTTTGTGATTGTGCTTCTAACAATGTCATGGAATCACATATATAGCTTTCAATGTTCATGGCACTTCAAAGCTATGGCTAAGTCAGCCTTTCTAAGGTTCACAGGAAACTTCAAACATGCAACTTCTGAAAGATTTCAGTTCCAGAAATTCTTTTTTTAAACACAGGAAATAATTCAAATTTTACTATGTGTTGTAAACATCACATAAGCAGACTTCTGCTTCAATAACAGGATTTCCTATCACATATATAAGTGTGTATGGAAGAGGAGGAGGAATGGACCAGTATTGTCCATTCTTCTGTTGACAGATGCCATTGGATACAATTCTTCTGTAGACAGATGCCATTGGATAAGGTAGCCCTATCCGTTAAATATGGTGGGACGTGGTGGTTCAAGTGGTTAAGACACTGACTCTGTTGATTGCAAGATTGGCAGGTTGGCAGTTCGAGACCCAGGTGCTGCATGATGGAGTGAGGTCCCATCACTAGTCCCAGCTTTTGCCAGCCTAGCAGTTTGAAAGCATGCAAATGCAAGTAGATAAATAGGTACCACTTTGGTGGGAAGGTAAACAGTGTTCTGTGCAATCATGTTGGCCCCATGATCACAGAGTAGTCTCTGACAACATTGGCTCTTCGGCTTAGTAATGGAGATGAACACCAACTCCTATGGCTGGACACGACTTGACAACCTTGTCAACAAGGAATACCTTTACTTTTACCTTTTATCCCATATATATATATATATATATATATATATATAGAGAGAGAGAGAGAGAGAGAGATGGAGAGACAGAGAGTTTTTTATACACCCTGGCATAGGCTGGGAAAGAAATCAAATACAGTTTTCTCAGACTTCACTAAAAGCTCTTTTGAACTTCTTTTGGGCTATGAATGTTTGGAAGTGTTTATGTGGGGTGAACAGCAGAAGCAAGCCATTTACAGTCAAATATATATTCTAGCCAATGTAAAATTTACATCTGAATGACATGTGGATAAAAATATGTTGGATTCATGTGCCAAACCTGCCTAGGGTGCCTAATGAGAATGGAAAGGCAACTTTACATTTTAGAAAGCCTGATGAGGTCCAGGCAGAAGCCAAACTGCCAATACCGTACAAGCCACAAATTTTAACTTGGCTATTTTCTTGAAATGTTTCTATTTGCTATTTCATTTAAATGATGTATGGACACATTTTCCAGACTTTCAATACTGTGTGCAAATAAGGTTGAAATGGGAAAAACAAAACAAGTGAAGAGTCAAGATAATTGAAAAAGGGAACCCCTTGAAACACTCCCCTTCTATGAACAGCCCCCATTTGTATTTTGCACATGATGGATCATTTTTAAAATTGGCATTTAGTGATGAATAAAGTATAGTAAATCTCTCTGTGCAAGCATGCATGTGCTTAGAGCAACATAGTTAGAATCCCCCAGTGCCAAAGCCACAGGTGGGTGTGAAGAGAGAATACATTAACTGAGACAGTGGGAAAGTAACTTTGGACAAAATAACTTTCCCATTTGTGAAGATGTTTAAATGTGCCTGCCAGAGCTGGAATCAACGAATGGGCTGGGAAAGCAATAGGAAGAATAGCAGAATAATTGTGAATTAGGAGCCAAATTATGCCAAGCACAATGAATAAGTTTGACTTTTCTTACTGACAGACATGTATATTAATAGTTGGCACTTATTGAACCAAATATGAATATTCATCTTCATTTATATTTCAAGGCCTTTCATTCCTCAAGGACCACAGTGCTTTTGACCAATTTTCATCCACATTACTAAAATGACAGCTTTCACTCTTGGGCCCTGACAGAGGTCTGCAGAATTCATTGGAGGTCCTAGGAGAAGGGAGCCAGCTCCCGCTCCCAGCTGTCCACAAACACTCATTAAGAGAGGCAAATATCCAGCAGAATCTCTGTGAGAATTTTTAATCACGCAAAGGCTCTGCTAATTAGGTAGCTGATGGGGCATAGAGAGCACAAGGACGAATTCTTTAAACAAAGGACTAGAAACTTTAAGAGCTTTAATTACTTGGGCACAGAGTTCATTTCAGAACTTGGGAGCAAATTATTCTAATAACAATAGGACTAAGTGGCAGGCTGTGTTAGAATGGTGTAGAAAAGTTCAATTTCCTTGGGCTGTCACAACCGTGACTGGTGTCTACAGAAAACCAAGAGGTTATAAAAACAAACCATATTGTGGAACAGGTTCACTGGAGACAATTAGCTCCAGTGAGTCTTTGTCCAATTCTTCTTTGCTGTAGGTCTGGCATACACACACACACACACACACACACACACACACACACACACACACACACACATGCTTTGTCAGAGTAAAACTCTGTCCTTTTCACTGTAAAGGCTGTGATCTGAGTAGGGGAAACTGTCCCCAAATTTTAAAGACCACAAAAATGTGTGTGTGTGTATTAGCACATGTACATGCATACAAAACCAGATGGATTGATCGATTCAGGTAATAATGGGCTATGCATGGGGTTTATATGACATTTGTTTTGGCTTAAGGTGTGCCAATTCAGGTATATTATGCAAGGTTGTGAATCGCTCCATAGAACTCATTTAGTAGTTTTACTTGTGGCCTCTATTACTACTCTGGACCTAAATGAAATACATAGGAACCCAGCATGGTTTCAGATGCTTGAGGAACATGTCTTTTGTGAATACTGATTCCCACTTAAAGTGTAGATCGGACATTAGTTATTCTATGGTTTCATGCTTGTGCTGTCTTCCAATGAAATTCTCAGCTCAAAAAATAAAACAAAACAAAATACCCAGATACATACTTGAGAGAAAATATGTTTAGAAATCTATTTTTAAAATACATCTGGCATCCTGTTAGTGACTTATACAGGCTCAAGTGCAACTTAATCTTTTGTAAATCATTTTATTTGATTGTTGTGGAGGTTGGAATTTTCTACTAACTTCACACAATTACCAACTCTCTCCTCAACCCATCATTTATTTACCTGCTACAGTCCCTTTAATATGGCCATAAGACAGTGCTGTCATCTTCCAAAACGTTGAGAGGATGTCTCATTGCTATGTTATCTATTGTAGTGGGAGAGAAGATGTGATGTAGTTCCACTGGGAGAAATGCGAATTTGTGTTTTCCTGACTGAGGATTTTGGCCAAAGGATTTAAATGCAAATTTTCATGTGATTTTTTTAAAAATAAATTGCAGCTTAGTAGTAAGATGGAACAGAATTACGCGTGAGCACGTGCAGAACTGAAATGAACCAATAAATTCTTCCCTAGATAGGATGTCTAGTCTGCCAAACAGTATCATTTCAGACTGCAGGTAAAGAGAAAATATTTTGTTTTTTCACCTTAAATGTGAAAATAGGACTTTGGCTTTGTATGTGTGTGAGACTAGAATCTTGTCCTTGACAATGGATTTTGTTAGGATGTCATTTTAAATGGGATAACATTCAGGAGCCCTGGTGGCTCAGTGGTTAAATGCTGGTACTGCAACCCAGAGCTCCAAGGTTGACTCAGCTTTCGATCCTTTTGTAGGTTGGTAAAATGAGTATACAGCTTGTTTGGGACAATTGGCTTACAAATTGTAAACTGCTAAGAGAGTGCTGAGTTCACTGATAAGCAGTATACAAATGTAAATGCTATTGCTATTGCTTCAAGTGTGTCAAGCACAGCCCAGCAACAAATATGTCACTGGTAGGTATTATTTATTTCCTTTAGTTTTAGATCAAAGAAGGGAAATTCTGGCCCATGGGCATAATCTATGCATTGAAATGGCAATTTAAGGGTGAGCGCTGGTGAGGTGGTCATGATACCTTAAGCATGATACCTTGGAAATCAACCATAATTGCACAGAGTCTGCTGTTCAAATAGAAAACACCAAATCTAACAAATGAGGAATATGTATATATATATATGTAGGGTGAGTCTGCACTGGCCAGAATACTCTGGGCTGCTCCTAGAATATCCTGGCCCCAAAGCTGCCCTGAATTTCCCCCATTACCTCCACATTCTGGAGTGCTGCTGCCACTGGCACTGGTCACTCCCTCTTAGGTCAAAAACAAGGTACCAAATATTGATCACATTGCTGAGTGCCTCATTGTGATCTCAGAGGGAGTGGCCTGTGCCAGCTGTGGAGGGTGCCACAGTGCATCACTGTGTAAACAGCTGCCCAGTGTTGTTCAGGGGTGCTCTGGATTTTTCCTGGAAAATATGGAATAGAGGGTATTTTTTTTTTAATTGCTTAAGGCAGAGACAGCCCAGATTCAGTGCAGAACTGGCCTTGCCACATGAAGACAGTCTGCACTTGAATCAGGGCTTTAGCATTGTGTCATCTGGACAGCGCAAAGAGAAACCAGTGTAAATGGCCTGTGTAGACATGCATGTACACATTTTTCCAAGACAGCAGCCTTGCCCTTAGACTTCTCTCCCTCTCCTTGTGAAACAGAGAAGTAGGACCAGGCCCTGAGATCTGGGAACCTGAGTATCAAATCTGGGACTCAGCTGGCTTTCAAAGCTTGCGTACCTCTGGCTCTGTGCTCTCTCTTCATTTCCCCTGTGTGGGTATGGAGAGGTGGGAATGGAGCTGGCACTCCATCAGCCCACGTACTGGCTGTGAAGTCTCAAGTTGGCACTTTAAGCAGACCACACCATTGGCATCATCCAACCTATAGGGAAGCGTTGGTTTGGGGAGGGAAGAACCCAGCCTGGGACCTTAACTAGGTTTCTACCCCTCCTTTAGTTTCTTACTGTTATTACAAACATTTCCTCTCAAAACTGTCACTTACAACAGGGATATGTGGTCTTCTGGATTTTGTTGGACTGTGGCTGCCACTAGTCCTAGCCAGTGGTGTGGTATGATGGGAATGACAGTCCAACAATATCTGGAAATCCATACATTCTCCATTGCAGATTTAATATGTTCTGTAAAGCTAAATGTAAAGATAGTTCCTTGACATGAATGTCTAGTTGTAACCAACTGTAGAGAGTGGTGTTCATCTCTGTTACTAAAGTCAAAGAGCCAGTGTTGTCCGAGGACTACTCTAGTGCTCATGTGGCCAGCACCGAATGCTGTTACCTTCCCACTGAGAAGTGGAACTTATTTTATCTCCTTGCATTTGCTTGCTTTTGAACTGCTACATTGGCAGAAGCTGGGACTAGTGACAGGAGCTCACCCCATCGTGCTGCACTTGGGCCTTGAACTGCCAACCTTCCGATCTTGATTGTCAAATTGGCATCTTAACCACCAAGCCACCACATCCCTTAATATGTACTTATGTGGATTCAAAGGCTTGCTTGCTTGTTGTTGTTTTTTGGTTGTTTATTTCTTTGCCACAGCTTTCTGTCTAAAAATGGGGAAAATGGCTTTCCACCTAAAACAAACATTAAAACATAATTAATGACTTACTAAACCTCATTAAACCCCATAAAAAGAGCAGCAAAACCACATTAAAAGCTGCATAAACAAGCAACCAAAGAGAGTAGTTTAAAAACTGCTCAATATGTAAGAATGAGAGAATGGCAGAGTAAAAAGCTGACACAACCCCTCCCTGTTAGCAACCTCATTTCCCTTTGAATATTGATAGTTCACTTCTGCAGTGTGGAAACTTTTCATTCTTTGTAAGCTCCTCAATGAAAAGGAAGAGGCGATATGTTAAAATGTCTTAATCCAAGAAAAGGCCCAACAGGTTGAGCTTTTGAGCCTTTGTAGATGTAAGTTTACCTCTTTAGATGCTTTTGAGGAAGTACACTTACGTCTATGAAAGGATTTGTGTCAGACCTGAAAAGTTTCCTCCTTGGGTCATACTTAAGAGTTCCCATCATGCAGCCCCCCTCCCCGGCTACGATCCCAGGCCTTTGATCCAGATCAAAGTGACCTTTCATGTTTCCTCTTTCCTTTCCTGCATTATCATTCAATCACACTTAAGGAAGGAGAGCATCCATGTTTTACAGCCCTGATCCCCTTGCAGGAACAACAGAATAATAAAATCATATATCTCTCTCACCTGTGGCCATTTGCCCCCTCCCATTATTTCCCAAGCATGGCTCCCACATGATTCCCATTCCCCTTTCAATAAACCAGCATCTTATCATAATGTTATATCACCCTATCATGATAATATCATCATATCATCATGACAGAACTATGCATATGGATCTGACATCTCGCCACTCCTGGATTAATCTTATCACATTATTCAACCCCTTCCCCCCAGTTTGTCTGGATAGTTTTCATGAAATAACTCAGTCAGTTCAGAAGTGTCCACATGGTGGGCATATGAACTCATTATCAGACTCTGGAAAGTGTTTCCAACAGTCCAAATACTGCAGCTTGCCCCTGTTTAATCTCGAGTCCAAAATCCCAGACACTTCAAAGTACAGTTTCCCCTCTGCCACCAGCAATGTGGGTAGTCCTGAATCTGCCCACCAGGGGTCCACAGCCAAAGCTGGCTTCAGCAGGCTAAAATGGAACACTGGATGTAGATGTCTATAGGACTTAGACAAATCTAACTCTGCAGTCAGTTCATTGACCAGTGTTTTTATCACAAATGGTCCCACATATTTTGGCACCAGTTTCTTAGATGGTTGTTAGGTCTTCAGATGGTTAGTGGACAAGTAAACTTTGCTCCTTGATGCCAATTCCCATTCCTTGCCCCTCTCATGATCAGCAAATCTTTTATAATCTGTCTTTCCTTCATTCAAAGTGGTCACAATTTGGGGTCAAGCATCTTTGATTTTTGTATTTCACTGAGAGAGTTGGAAAGGGTCTATGGGTTCCATCATTAGTGAAGGCAGGGTCTTTGGCTCATAGCCATAAAAAAATTAAATGACATATGACCTGTACTCTGGTTGATGGCCCCATTGAAAGCAACTTTGGCATGTGGCAATAAGTCAAACCAATTATTCTGCAAATAATTGCCATAACAATGTATATATTGCTCCAGAGTAATGTTCATTTTCTCCGACTGTACATCTGTTTCTGGGTGATGAGAGGTGCTCATCACCTGCTCAATTCTCAATTTTTTCTGCAACTCCTTTGAAAATTATGAAGTGAACTGGCTACCTCGATCACTCACAATCATCTCAGGTAGCCTGTGTAATTTGTACACATGCCCAATGAACAAATCAGCCAGCTTGGTTGCTGTTGTCAAGCCTTTGCACCTCCCAAATTCACCTGTTTTGAGAATAAGTCTATTACCACCCATATGATGTTTCACTCCTTACTATCAGGTAAGTCTGGTATAAAGTCCAGCTATGTGTCTCCAGGGGGTGCTGGGCATGGGCAGTGGCCTCAACAGACTTCAAGGCTTATCTGCTGCCAGCTTGGTGTGGGCAAAACCAGGCAGTCTTTGACATAAGTCTCTACATCCTGTCTGATCCCATCCCACCAGTATTGTTTTCTTACCAAGTGCCAGGTCTCAGGAATTCCCAATGTCTGGCTGCTTTGGCGTCATGACACAGTTGCAAAATTTTGAGTCTCAGTTTCTCCAGGATGAAGATCTTAGTCCCTTTGTACCACAGTCCATCTTTTGACTCTAGGGCATCTGGATGCCCCTTAAGCCACTGGTCCTTCCCCGCCACCTCATGAAGGCTTTGGAACAAAGCATCCTGGGATGAAGCTTTGTCTTCCTCCTGTTTGCAGGCTTGGCTCAGGTGGTCATTGAAAGTCTGATCTGCTCTGGGGCTTGTCTTTAGTTCTCATGCTGGGGTAGTCTAGACAAAGCATCAGCTAACACATTTTGTTTTCCTGGAAAAAATAAACTTTAGCTGGAACTTAAAGAGATAAAAGTCCTTGGTCCATCTATTCTGTTTAGGACTTAATTTCCTCGGGGTCCACAATGCCTCTAGGTTGTGATGGTCCATACAGACCTCAAAGGGATGGGGGTGCCCTCCAAAAAGTGTTGCCAGCTCTTCAAAGCTCACTTGATTGCAAATGCTTCTCTCTCCCAAGTGAGCCAGTCTAACTCCGCTCCCTGAAATTTTTTGGACAGGTAGACACACAGCCTTAACTCTCCCTTTGAGTCTTTCTGCATTAGTACTGCTCCTAATGAAACATCATTAGTATCTGCCTGTATGAAAAAGGGTTGATTTGGGTCAGGGTATTTTAGGATTGTTTCAGTGCTAAACAACTACTTTAACTTCTCAAATGTCTCCTGACACTCCGGCATCCATTTAAATTTACTGAATGGCTTGGGTTTATCACTGGGACCCCCCGGGTGGGTCTTGGTTTTTAGCAGATTTGTAATGGGCAACGCTATATCTATAAAAGTTTGCAAACTCCAGGAAGCTTTGCATGTGCCTCTGGGTTTTTGGAGGGGCTTATTCTGAAACAGTCTGCACCTTAGCAGGGTCCATCTCAATCCCTTGAGTGGACACATGGTATCCCAAGAAATCCAATTTATCAGTATGGAAGTTACATTTGGACAGCTTGACATATAATTGATTATCCAAGAGGCACTTCAGTATCTCCCTTACTAACTTCACATGGGAGTCCAGGTCTTGCAAATAAATCAACATGTCATCAAATTAACACTTGAGCAGCAAGTCATGCATAATTTCATTCATTAGCCACATAAACACACCTGGACCACCCAATAACCCAAAAGGCATCACTAAGTACTCAAATGTCCCCAGAGGGCAGTTAAATGTGGTTTTGTGCTCCCAAATCCCCCTCCCAAATCCACACTTGGAAATAGGCATCCCTTAAATCCAATCTGGTGAAAATTTGGCCAGTAGCCAGTGTCCCTAACACATCCTTCATAAGCGGGAGGGGGTATTTGTTGGTATTACATATCCCATTAAGGTTCCAATAGTCCATAACTAGTCTCAGCAATCCGTCCTTCTTTTCTCGGAAGAACACTGGGGCTGCGAACATAAAGGTCAATGGGTGGATAAAACCTCTAGCTAGATTCTTCTCTATAAATTCTTTGAGGGTCCTCATTTCAAGGGGGGTCATTGAGTACAGTTTAGGTTTGGGGGGTTGAGCTCCTGGCTCCAGTTTAATTGCACAGTCTCCCGATGGGGTGGAAGCTGCTCCTCAAACACCTCTGCCAAGTCCTGATAGATGGGGGTGGTGGTAGCCCAATTGGTCCTTCTGGATGGCTTTTCCCACTCATTCTTGCAGGGAGTTCAGTTGGATCAGCACCATTGCTGCCCTTCCTTCCGAATTCGAAGTGGTACCCTGCATCTCTTCCCTGCATACCAGGTCCTTGAAGATTAGTTCTCTTGGCCTCCACCAGATCCTGGGATTGTGGAATTGCAGCCAGTTTATTCCCAGGATCACCTGGTAGCTCGGGCCTCCCCCCCGACACAAAACGGATCTTTTCTCAGTGCTGCACCACCCCTAACCACACTGTCCCTGTTCTCTCACTGGAGGGTTCCCCCCCCATGGGGGAGCTGTCCAAGGTAATAGGATGTACCAATTTCTTGGTGTCCAGTTTTAGTTCTGCTACTATATCTGGATTTATGAAACATCAGGTGCAGCCTGAGTCTATAGCTGGCACCGAGTCTCTGCTTCCCCCCCTCTCAAGGTCCTCCACTTTAACTCTCAGGATGTAGAGGGGTTCCTCCACTCACCATCAGTGTGTGGCACCTTAAGCCTAGGGCCTGCCTTCTGCCACTGTCTGAAGTAGGCCAGAGAAGTTACCTGCCAGCTCTGCATTGTCCTCTGACTCTGTGGTGTCTGACATTACCTCCCATTCTGCAGCATCTCAGCTGGCCACCTTGAGAGCCTGACTGCCCAGTGGCCCTTTGCCCAACTGCCACTGGTCTCCTGCCAGAGTGGGAGTGGGCATCTACTTTGGCATGGCTCCCCAAAGTTGGCTCTCAGCGATCTGGTGTTCCTTTTGCTCACATGCCAGAGTCCTAGTCTCATCTGCCACTGTCATTCTGATACTTGGGCCTTGGCCCCTCTATGCTTGTTACAGGAGGGACTCAGATTTGGGTTAGTCCCTTTGCCCATTCCCAGTCTTCGCTGCCTCATCAGGCAGATCTCCTCCTTCACCATCTTGGCTTCCCTGTCCAATCAGATCCATTCCCTCACAGTTCAGGGATTGCCCCTCATCTGGATCCATTCTAGGAGGCTCCTCCTTGAAGTATTGCACCTTGGCTGTATCAGGTCAGTCTGGAACTTGCACAGCAAGTCCACAAAATTCTAGTGCATATTCAGCCACTGAGTGGGCACCTTGTTCCAGTACCATCAGCTTGGGGTGGGCCTTCTCCACCTGAAAAGGATCCTCAAACCAGGTCTGCAGCAAGTCCCCCATAAAGGTCATCAAGTTTCTCAGTTCTGCTGCTTTTCCATCATATAATTGTACCAACCAATCTGCCACCTCGCCCTGCAGGTGTGTGGCCACACATATAATTTTTGCTTGTTCACTGAGGAAGGTGCATCCCCATTCATTCATGTGTCCCACTGCCTGGGCTAGAAATTAGGGCAATCAGCTCAACTTCTCATCGAATAGCACACCCAGCTGTCTTGCCACAGGGTTCTGGATGCATGGGACTGGGGCCATCACTGGGGCTCATGGTGCCACCTCCTTCACCGTGGGTTGAATTGGGCCCCAAGGTCATGGGGTTGGTGCTGGTGCAGGGAATGCTTCTACTGCTCTAGCACTGTTGCAGATCTCTTGTTCCCCCAGGGTCCCCCCGCTCTGTGAGTCGGTTGTATCACGCTTCCCCTCACTCTGTGGGTCACCTGTCCCACCGACCTCCCGGTCCCTCCATGGGCTGATTGTCCCACCATGATCCTGGTGAGCATGTTTGCTAGTTCAGTTAAGAAGTCTTACATTGAGAACACCTTCATAGGCACTCGCGCTTACCCAGGGCTCCAGTTCTCCCCCTCCAGGGGGTCTATATCTAGTATGCTCACCACCATGATGTCCCAGCCCAACACTCTCCTTTCTTGGATCTGCTCCTGCTTTCAAGTGGAGATCAGGATCTGGAACCACTTATCCTCCTCCTCACAGCTCAGCGGCTCTTGCTGCACTTCTTCCCAGAGCCAGTCCTCCGCCCCTGCATCATCCTTGTTGTCCGGGGGCCAGTCCTCCATCATCATCAGGGGCCCATTCTTCCACTCAATCCCATGGGGCCAGTTGAGCTTCCTCCTGAAGCCCGTGCCTCCCTTGGCACCTCAGGGTCACTTGGTTCTGGCTCCCTGGCCAGGAACTGCACTCTATTCCAGGGTTTGGGCTCCCTGACTGCTCTTCCTCAGAAGGCTCACCCCTTTGGAATGGGTGCACCTTGGTCTGAATACAGTTGCATCATACGAGGTACTGTTGGGAGTTCCAACATGCTGTCAGGATCAATGGACTTAGTTCCAAATAACCAAGAGGACATCTTAGTGTGATTAAAACAAAAGATTTTATTCCAGAAATTGAGAGAGAGGTTCCTCTGTCCAGAGTTTGTGTCGGAACTGAAATGTTTTCCCCCAGATCATACTTAAGAGTCCTCATCATCCAGCCCCCCTCCCTGGCTATGATCCCAGGCCTTTGATCTGGATCAAAAGTGACCATTCATGTTTCCTCTTTCCTTTCCTGCATTATCATTCAATTGCACTTAAAGAAGGAGAGCATTCCTGGTTTACAGCCCTGATCCGCTTGCAGCAACAACAGGATAATAAAACCACAAGTCTCTCTCACCTCTGACCATTTGCCACTTCTCATTGTTTCCCAGGCTTGGCTTCCCACATGATTCCCATTCCCCTTTCAATAAACCAGCATCTTATCATAATGTTATATCACCACATCATCTTATGATCATATCATCATATCATCATGACAGAACCATGCATATGGATCTGACAAACCATTCTTAATTTCCTAGAGAGGGAATGCTCAAACTGTGGATGGTTGACAGCTAGAGGAGAAGGTTGGTTGGGGAAAACAGTAGTTTCTCGAACATGGCAGTTTGGTGATAAGATAAGATAAGAAACAACTAGTCAGGCAGGACCAAAAAGTCACCATTGACTGTATTCTGTTGACAATGGTGGAAGTGGAGTTGAGTAGACAACATGTTTCTCTGAGCCTTGTCTTTACATGTTGTGATTGCCCATTGCCCATTGTTTGTTGCAGTTGTGCACTGTATAGTATGCATTGTGGCTGTGCTTCATGCATTGTGCAACAGCACCTAGTCATTGACATGTGTTGTGTAGTGTTGCTGTTTGGCATGGGGTTGTATAGTATTCATCTTGCTGCTATAAATCATTATGACCCAGCACCATGGGGATTGGGGCTGCATCTGTTTTAATTGCCATGGCTCAGTGCTATGGAAATCTGAGATTTGTAGTTTTGTGAGATAGTTAGTCTTCTCTGTCAGAGAGCTCTGGAACCCATGCCCTATGAGAAATGACTTAGGGAACTGGGTATGTTTAGCCTGAAGAAGAGACAGTTAAGAGGGGATATGATAGCCCTGTTTAAATATTTATGTCATATTGAGGAGGGAACTAGCTTGTTTTCTGCTGCTCCAGCAAACCGGACCTGGAACAATGGATGAAAAGAGATTGCACCTCAACATTAGGAGGAACTTCCTGACAGTGAGAGCTGTTTGACAATGGAACACACTCCCTCAGAGTGTGGTGGAGTCTCCTTCTTTGGAGGTCTTTAAACAGAAGTTAGATGGCCATCTCTCAGGGATGCTTTGATTTTGAGTTCCTGCATGGGAGGGGCTTGGACTAGATGGCCTTTGTGGTCTCTTCCAACTCTATGATTCTATGATTCTACAATAAACTGCAAATCCTAGAATTCCATATGATGGAGCCATGGATATTAAACTGGTATCAAACAGCACAAATTCTGTAGTTAGCAGCACCCCGAGGCACTAATAATCATCCACAACTAGCTCTCATGTTTTCTATGTTCACATTTCATGGTAACTTTGCCTGTACCATTCCTTTGGATGTCAAAACTGAATTTCTAAATGCTCACCTAAAATCCTAAGCTATAGCAGTGCTAGAAATTTAAGGACTGAAGGAAGATTTAATCTTTTTTTTGGGTGTGTGTGTGTTGAATTCTTATTTAGGTGTCAAAGCCCTCATCCCTAGTGGTATTCCCAGTGGATATTCTTCATCTTTATTTCAGCTTCATGAATAAAGTGTTTCAGACATATGTTGCTACTATTGTCTATTCCTACAAAATTCTTTCAAGGTACACTTAGACCTTGATACTGGAAAGGAACTTTCAGATGTTACAGAGCAAAAGTAAAGCAAAAAAAAGCAGCTTATTTATATACCGCTTCATATCACACTATGGGATGTCTAAGCGGTTTACAACTGTGAGCTGATTGCCCCCCAACAAGCTGGGTAAACATTTTAGCGACCTCAGAAGGATGCAGGCCTGAGTCGAGCCTCAGCCCTGGCTGGTATTGAACTCACAACCTTGTGGTCTATGAGTGAGTGGCTGCAGTACAGGCATTTAAACCACTGTCTTTATGGAGGGGCATTTAGAATTCTGAACTAGGAAATCCAGGATTTCAGCTGAAGAGTATGTAATATCTTCAGGTATTAGGTATCTTCAGGTATCTTCAGGTATTATCAGGTATCTTCAGGTATCCTGGAAATCTAGGATTTCAGCTGAAGAGTATGTAATATCTTCAGGTATTAGTTCCAAGAATAGAGCCAAGCACGCCCTTTTTGCAACATGATGGCATGTCCTTTGCATCATATACATAGTCGCTGACTCTTCTTGCTTCTCACCTGCATCATTTTTTTCTATCTTCTTCAGCATATGAAAGAAACTGGTATACATTTGGAAGTGTACCAAATGAGGAAAAGAACTGACTTGTCTGGACAAACTTTCCCTTTTTACATGAAAATTATAAAAATGAAGTGTCAGAACGGCAGAAACTGCTGATAGGAACACAAATTAGAAAATGATACTGATTATACTAAGTATCATGAAGCAGACTTCGATTATCTCTCTCTCACACACACATCCTGCTGCCACTTCTTTGTTTGAAAATGAGTGCTTTCTGAATCTCTTTGACAATGCTTAGGAGACCAACATCACGATACAGAACTTCCTTAGGTTTACTTACCATGTTGATAGTTTCTTCTGGTTTTGTTTTTAACTTTCCTCATGCTTCTCATAAGCATGCAAAAACTAAAAGGTACTAGATTTCTTAGCTTGTGGCTGAATTTGTCACAAAAATTCACTTTTAAAAAAAGTTTAAAAGCAAATTTGAACAGAAGGCTTCCCACAGTTGCCTAGCTAAACTATTCCTTTACATTTGATAATCCCAAATGTGATAATTTTATGTGCAAAATCAAATGTAATGAATTTTTATGTCCCTGAATTAACTTGACTGTAAAAGGCTCTAAAATAAAGCAAGTATCAATATATGTCCCCAAAATGTCAGACCTCTGTTCTGAAAAAAATAAATTCAATATTTCTTATATTATATACCCTCATTTTGGATCTTAATCCTGGGCAAATGAGATTCTAGACTATTGGGGGCAATAATTTGTTTTTTACAAAGTCAGTTAAAAACCTCTTTAGGGAATTTACCCCAACAACAGAACCCCATGGAAACCTAGAAAATAGAAGGAAGTCCAAGGAAAAGCTTTCCAAACCAGGAATGGAATTGAAGCATTACATTTTAATGTAAAGGCTTGTCATACTACAGTTACGGAAGTATGATTCCACTTTACCTACCATAGCTATGTCTATATAGCCCTACAATTAGTAGTTTGATTGATCATTAGATGAATCCTCTAGTTCAGAATTCTAAATGCCCCTCCATAAACTGCAAATCCCAGGATTCCATAGGATGCAACAAGGCAGATAAAGTGGAATCTTGGTGCTATAACTGTGTAGTGTGAAAGGACTATGCATGGCATCTACACTGCAGAAATAATGCAGTTTGATACCACTTTATGTGCTGTACCTCCAGCTGATGGAATCCTGGGATTTGCACTTTTACATGAGCTTTAGCTTTCCTGCCAAAGAGTGCTGGTGCCTCACAAAGCTACAAATCCCAGAATTCTGTACGATGGAGCTGTGGCAGTTAAAATGGTGTCAAACTGCATTATTTCTACAGTGTAGATGCACCCTACAACTAAGATCCTATTTGCAGATGTAACGACACTGGCAGAGGTTGAGGCAGCCATGTGGTGGTAGAGGAAAAGGGGCTGTGGGCAGTGTGGCAGCATTGAAAGATCTCTCTTTCTGGAAATAAAAGAGACATGTTGGCTCTTGAGGCTTTTTGCTCCTGTCACCCACTGCTGCTATGGCCTATAGAAACATGACTTTCGCCCCAATCACCAACAGGATTTCAGCTGAAGACATATTGTCAAATCCATTCTCTTTCTCTCTCCCCTCCTCTCCCTCTAAAAACTGATGATGCCATATTTATTTCAGAAATTGTAGTTGGCTTCATAGGATTGCCATATTTTGACAAGGTCACATTTGCAAACTCTGATAAAATGACATCAATATGAACCTCAAGAGCTTAGCAGATGAACTTTGCCTAGGAGGTGAATTTTACCTAGCCTAGGAGAATGCTTCACCTACACATTTCCATGTGTCAGGCTACCCTTAAAGGTAAGAGCTGGACCACTAAACCAGCTGCACAGCAAATCATGGTTATAGAAATGATGAAGAGAAGTCCTAGAAAAAACATTTGATTTATATCTTAGAATCTAATGTTTGGCAGTATTCAACTTAAAAAACTGGGTCTTTTGACATTTTTTAATGCTCCTCTATAAAAAAGTGTATTGTCATTCCTGCACTGTCACATAGGCACTGATGGAGATGGTGGCACTGCAAAGGGTTATGAAGTCCATTCAAGATGAGCTGGCTGTCCATTTTGTCACTGGGGTGGGTAACAGATCAGAATATGGTAATTGGACAAAGGAAAAGTTCCAGTGATATTCCAAAGGTAGCAGGTGAAACTATCTGGCAATAATTGGAAATTAATTATCTTCATCTAAAAATTGTCCTTTAAGTACTCAAAACTCTCCAAAAAGCCAGAAGTGGCCAATAAAATAATAAAAGAAAGTTGGTATGGGATGAAATATTTAGCATACAGTTTATATTTACCCGAAGATTTCATCATGTTTGTTGTTAAGGGGTTGTGTGCACTGTGGTACGTGTTACTTTACAAACACAATTTCAAAGCTGTGAGGCATTGGGGAATCAGCAGAAGTGTCTGTTTTAGGAGTTTCAAGTGGAATTCTCTCACAGAGAGATACATAACCTGCATAATCAAGTACATAGTTTTAATGCTCTATTAATTAGTATAAACAAAACGTTCCCTTGGTTCTGCACTAACAATTATGCTTAAAGTCATGTTCCAACACTACAATATTCATAAAGTGCTAAAAGGGAGCATCTACCCTTTTCAAATAAAAACTTGGTGTGTATAGGTGATTGCAGGGGACACACTGTATCTGCGGGCTCCATATTCACAGATTCAACCAAATTCAGACTCAAAATATTAAAACATAAACCCCCACAAAAATACAGGGTACCCTTACATATGGAAGGAGAAGAAAGGAACCCAATTTCCCCTTGCCCAGTGACTCTCCCATTCACCTCCAAAGCCTGGTTGGTTAGTTCCAAGGCAGCAGTCAGACACACAGTTTTTGGACTCTTCCATTTCTGAGAAGCCCACTAGCTGCCCACCTCCATCTTGCAAATATACAAGGAGGAGTGGTGCAGCTGCCATCTTAAAGGTGGAAATGGGTGGCTGGCAGGTCCCCTGGGAGTGGGAAAGCCCCAAAAATGCAAGGCTGGTGGTTGAGGCATGCCACCACTTCCATTGCTGCCTTGGGACTACTTGGCCAGGCTGTTGAGGTATGAAGCAGTCACTGGGCAAGAACAATTTGGGTTCCTTCTCCCTTAGTATGTGTGCATGGTGCATTGGGCTTGCCAATGTCTCTGTTGGTGCCTTACACCATTTTAAAGACTTCAGCATCCATGTTTTTTGGTTATCTGTGTGGGGTCTTGGAACCAAACCCCTACAGATATGGTGGCCCCACAGTACAAAACCAAACCAAACAAAACAACACATAAAAATGTTATTTAAAAATAAATAAAAATAATTGCCTCAAAATTGTGGATTTCCTTAAAGGATCAGTCTTGTAGCAGACATCTTATCTAGAGGGCTGATGACAGATGGCAGCCATAGTTACTTGGACCTCACAGTGCCTCTGATGATCTCTATGTTGTAGGGATGTAATTCTTTATAATGATAATAATATAATAATAAAATTTATTTATATACCGCCCAATGGTTGCCCAATCCAGGTGGTTTACAACATAAAACACAATTACAATAAACAACATCCCCCCCTTAAAACATTATTAAACACTAACATAGTTAAAATCCAATTAGCGAATTAACCGCATAAATCATAACAATTAAAATGATTAAAAACATTCCACATTACCCTGTTGTTACATATCGAGGGGAACCAGGGTTCAGAATAGTGTCACTGAGGGGAGAGGGGACAGTCTGGGCCCGTGACAATTTAGTCCGGAAAGGCCTGCCGGAAGAGACCTGTCTTGACAGCCTTTTTGAAACTGTCCAAAGATGTTAATTGATGGATCTCGTCCGGCAGGCCATTCAAGAGCCTGGGGGCAACAACAGAAAAGGCCCTCTGGGGGGTAACAGATAGCCTCGATCTTTGGGGCTCTAAGAAATTCCTCCCACAGGACTGGAGCGTGTGGGGAGGATTATACAGGAGGCGGCGGTCTCTGATATAGCTTGGACCCATGCCATTTAGGGCTTTAAAGGTAATAACCAACACCTTGTACTTTACTACATTTCTTCTTGAAGCAATAAGCAATTTCAGCACTTTTCTTCCCATTGTGAGGAAGTCTAAGAAAACCAGTTTCTAAAGACTATTTGCAATTTGGGATTCATTCTGCACAGAATTTGCATGTGGTTGTTTTGTATCGGAAACAGCATTTTCTGCACAGGAAATAGTTATTTTCTGTTTCTATCCAAATCAACCATGTGCAACTTTTACATGTAAATTATTAATTGCAGCATTTTGTGAATAGAAACCAGCATCTTTTCTGCAAGAATAAATATTTCTGCACTGAAATAATCATATAGAAAATGCTGTTTCCGGTGGCATCCCTAGGGTTGGTTTCACCCGCTGCAGTAACTCATGGTGTCACCTCCCCCATTGACTTCCCCCCATTTCACACCATACAGAATCCTTAGTAATGCTTTTTTGCGCTAATGTTACTTGTAAATTGTAATTTCCACATGCCATTGAATGTAATACTAATAGTTGTGACATAAACAACTAGCAAAATTAAAATTTTACCTTCAAATTATAATACCATATGCACAACCCTAAATGTAGTTACATATACATAGTGAAGATTTGGTTAAAATGTGATGTTTTCAAAGAAAATTTAAAAAGAATATTTTTTAAAAAAGTTCAAAGTCCAAAATTTGAAATTTTAATTTCAAAAAAATCTGGGGCCTCTCCTTTCTCCTTCCACTAAGCTTCACCCCACTCCCACCATTTCTTAAATCATTTTAAAGAGAAGCAGGTGAATGCCATAGCCTAGTTTTGCCAAAATGTGGGTGTTTGAGGAGCGGTGGTGTCATCCCCCCTTAGGGTGTCACCTGGTGTGGTCCACACCCTCCTAGTGACACCACTGGTTGTTACCTGACAGAAAATGCTGTTTTCTGTGCAAAATAATTGTATGCAAATTTTATGCAGAATAAGTCCCAAACTGCAAAGCTTCTCTTCAGGCTATCATTCTTCTCGTAATAGTTTCTTAGCAATTGGAAAAACATGTTTTTCAACCATCTTTCTAACATTTTCAAATATTCTTTCCATCTTCATCGTTTTGATGGCATGATGGGTCCACTCCAAGCTTTAGTCCTTCAGTGGGTCATCCAAGGTGTTTAACCTATTTGGGGGATAGCACATGGAGAACTCTTTTAATGATTGTTCAAGACTAGAGTGGATTCACTGTTTTATTGATACAGATGCCATCAGCTACCACCGAGCAATGGATGGTCATGGCTGTCATTTTGGGTAGGCAGCATCCACTCTTCCTGACAGACCCAACCATTGTCATCTCTGAACCTCTGCCTGATTGGACTAGATGCAATTAATGTTATTTTGGTGTGCTAATAAAATTAGATGGCTGGAAATACGGCTTCCAATGTTTTTGTCAATTTCCCTAGCAAAGACAGCAGAACATGTTCAAACAAACATGGCAGCCCAACAAGATTCTGTGTCAGTGTAGAGAAAATGTTTGCCTGTCATTCTGCTAGTGTCTGGTGAGCACAAACACTGAAAGGGAAGCATCTTTGTACTCAGCATCATAGTAATTAAAGTTTTCTTTTTAAAGGCACAGAAAGGATTTGTTACTTCTTTTCATATCCAGTTCAACAGTAAACCTGCTCTTCACATAGCTGGCCTTCATGCCTTTTGGATGCTGAGGGTGTGGTTATGGATAGAGGACAAAATGAGGGCATTGATCCCACCCAAATAATAATTCTGCCCTCCCCAATGAAATTAAATTTCCTGTAAGTCTCGAAATGTATAGCATGATAGGGAGGAAAACATTAAAAATTATTCATGCCTATATTTGCTGAGCTTGCTTTCCCCTGGCAACTTTGCTTGCCCCTTTTCTTTGGATGCCTAAATTGTATTTCTAAATATTCAAGAAATGTTGTGACTGTAATGCTAGAAATTTGGGAGCCGGAGGAAAAATTTTATTGGGTGGCAGAATTCTTATTTGGGGAGCATTACCCTCATCTTGCTTTCTATAGTTACAGCCTTGCTCAAGTTTTTCCCTTTCAAAAGTCATTTTAATTGGGCTAAGGAATATGTTTACCTTCCATTTTATGAAAAGCAAACAACTTCCTTCTTTCTATATCACTGGTATAGCACTGGAAAAGAAACTTAATGTTTATTTTAGTCCAGGATAGCAAATGTGTTTTGGGTGTCTTCTCTTCCTCCTCCTTTCCCAGTCTCTCTCTCACACACACTCTTTCTCTCTCAGCACTTAAGGCACTTAAGACCCAGATATTTGAAAGTACATTTCTTCAGCAGATTGTTAGATTATTTGGAAGGGGGAGTGGAAAGGAGTGTAATTTGGTACTATATTTGTGCATGGTTCTTCCCTCCCCCAGTCATTCCAATTTTCTTAATCTGTTCGCAGGTCTAGCCTTGGACATGCAGCACATAGCCAATGAAAATACATTTTCCATGCAATTATGATAGAGTTGCTGGAGTTTTGGATCTGTATTATATCATGGTAAAACTGTTCTTCAGTGCCTGTAGTTGGTAAAAGTATTAGAATCAGATGGAAATGATGTCCTTTCTTATAGGAAAGTGTACAAATTATGTAAATAGACATAGTGTACATGATCCATCTTTTCTGTGCTTTGCTGGCCATGAGACGAGGTGGTGGATGTCACTGTGTGCCTTCTTGGCAAAATTTGTTCAGAGAGGTTTGCATTTGCCTTTTGCTGAGGCTGAGAGAATGTGACATTACCAGATAAGCCCTATTCTCTCAGCAATCGTGCTTGTTAAGGAAAAAAGAGACAGGGGGAGAGGAGGAGACACTGATATCATGTGACTATCAGTACTGCAACTGCTACAGCAGCAATATTTCACACCTGAGGATTAATGGGACTGCAGCATGATAGGGAGCTTATTGATAGGTTTTCTCAGGCAATGAAAAGGGGCACACTAACCACACTTTGGAGACACAGCGGCTATGGGTAACAAATATCACCAAAAGCACTATTTTCCAACTGCAGTTGTGATTTAGAAACCACATTTCATAATTTCCTACAACTTGCCCTAAGTCTTTATGGTTGAGTTTTTATGGCTGAGCAGGGATTTGAATCCTGGAGTTCATAGTCATAGTCCAATACTCAAACCACTACACCATGATGGCCCCCAAGAAGAGGTTTAGAAAATTTTCGAAAACATCTTCATTCCTCTCTTAAAAAAAAAAAAAGCAAAGATTTACCATTGTTTGTATCAGATAAGTGGATGGGATGACTGCTGCTTCCTTTTAAGGATAACAACTCCCCCCCCAGGTGTGTGTGACTCCACCATATGTGAAATGCTTTCATGTTAAATATTTATTATTTTATTTTATTTTTTTTTATATCCTGCCATTCTCCTGATAGAGACACTCAAGGCTGTTAGCAACAAATTTAAAAACATACAAATTGGAAACAATACAAAAACAAAAGTATAAATATAACATTTAAAAACAATGAAACTATTTATAAAGTTAAAAGCATTAAACATTTAAAATATTAAAATGTTTTAAAAACTCTACACAAACCTTAAAATCTGAATTCAAGGACATAGCCATGTCAGACTGAAAAATCACCTTTAAGATTAAAAAGGTTGGTAGCATGAGCTTTCATAGACTTGAGTCACATGCATCTAAGGAAGTAGCCTCAAGTCTAAGAAGCTTATATTACATTTCACTTTCAAAGGTGCTACAAGATTCCTTTACATATTGTCAGTTTGAAAAAGCCTGATGCCACAAAATTGTTTTCACCAGCCACAGAAAGGTCAGCAGGGATGGGAGGGAATTCCAAAGTTTGGAAGAAGTGAAGAATCTAAAGATGATATTTATCAAAGAATAATTCCAGCATTAGCAAACTACACAGGACTGATGGAAATGGAAATTAACCAAGCAACAGATAGAATTTTCAGAATCAATTCAGCAATCACTAGAGAAATAAAATTACCATGTGATGTGGTAATATGTTTTACAAGAACCAGGATAAAGGATATTGTGATTCAGAGAAGCTATGAGGAGGATTTAATAATAAATGGATGGAAGATAAGCATCTTTAAAGATACACCTCTTGTAATCTTGAAGAAACGACTGGAATATAAATTTTTGACTCAACTTTTAAATAAATACGGTATAAGATATGCTTGGGAAAAGAATGAAGGAGTTGCATTCCCCTATCAACAAAGAAGATATAGAATAAACTTCATACAAAAAGCAAAAGACTTCTGCAAAAGATTTCAAACTGAAATGGAAAAAGACAAAGAAGAGAAAGGGAGAGAGGAAGAAAAAGAGAAACCAAAGGAACAGAGAAAACAGGTTAAAGCTATAATGCAAACTAGAAGTCAAAAGCAAGTGAAAAAAGTAGAGGAGGAAACAGAAGAGGGTGAAGGAACTGATCCTTTCTCAGATGACAGTAAAGTACAGGAACAAACTGATGAAGAAGAAGAAGAAGAAGAAGAAGAAGAAGAAGAGGTGTTGGAGGAACAGGGAGATGTGGGCTTATAGATAAAAAAGATAAAATAATAACTTTAACTTTTAAAATAGTGACACAAATTTGTTCATGGAACGTTAAAGGACTAAGTTCAAAATATAAACGTAGCAAAATATTTAATTATTTAGAAAAGAAAAATCAGGACTTTATTTGTTTGCAAGAAACAAAGATTAAACAATCAGACATTAGATTTTAGCGAAATCCTAAATTAGGCCAATTATTTGTATCAGCAAATGAAAAGAAAAAAAGGGGTTGTGATTTATGTGAATAACAAATATGAAGCAAAATAAATATTTACAGATCAAGAAGCTCATTATATTGCCGTAGAAACAATTTGGCAACAGAAAAAAAATCTTGTTAATTGATATTTATGCTCCAAAAGAAAATAAAGATTTTTTAAAGAACCTGAGTAAACAAATAGAGAAATTTGATTATGAATATTATTTGTTAATAGGAGATTGGAATGGAATAATAGACCCTAAAACTGATAGAATCACACAAAACAAAACAAAGAAAAACCAAGGAAGGCTCCCCAAAACTTTTTTTGAATTACAAGAGAAATTTTCATTAGAAAATGTTTGGACCAGACTATATAACAGGACTAAAGGTTTTACCTTTTTCTCGGGCAGACACAAAACTGAATCAAGAATCAACATGTTTTTAATCTCTAAGAATCTCTTTCAGCAAATTAAGAAAATGGATATTTGGCCAAAAATCACTTCAGATCATAACCCAATTCAACTTAGTCTTCTGGGACAAAAATGTCAATATTCATGGCATCTGAATGAACATTTATTCAAAAAGGAAGAATTTGTAGAGAAAATGAAGGAAGAAATAAAATATTATTTTGGTGAAAACACTACAGATGAAGTCAAATTGAAGACAGTATGGGATGCCAGTAAAGCAAGTAATGAGAGGAATTCTTATTCAGAAAGGTGCCGAAATGAAGAAAAAAAAAATCACAAGACAATGAAAAAATTGACAGAAGAAATACGAGAAAAAGAAAAAGAATTCCAAGATCAACCGACAAAAAGAGATTTGAAAAATGAGCTTAAAATATTACAAGCAAAATTGGATGCAATATTGACAAAAGAAGTTGAAAGAAAGTTAACTTACATAAAACAAAAACACTGAATTAGCAAATAAGACTGGGAGATGGTTGGCAAATAGGTTGAAAAAAGAAAAAGAAAAGAAATTAATTTAAAAAATAGTTGAGAAAGAGACAACTATAACAAATCAAGAAAGAATTAGGAAAGTATTTATGAAGTATGCAAAATTGTATAAAGAAATAGAATCAGAAGCAAATCAAAAGACGATAAAAGAAAAGATATTGTCAAACTAGAACATAAAAACAATTTTGGCGGCAGATAGAGAAATGCTAAATGCTCCTTTTACAATGCCTGAAATAGAACAAGCAATAAGAAGTAAAAAATTAAATAAAACACCAGGACCAGATGGCTTTACAGAGGAATATTATAAGACATTTGGGAAAGAATTAGTAATACCATTAAAAATATGTTTAACAAAATAAAATAACAAGGAATACTAGATTCATGGCAAGAGGCTAACTTTACGCTTATACCAAAAGAAGGTAAAGACAAACTGAAAGTAGAGAATTACAGACCTATTTCACTATTAAATGTGGACTATAAAATTTTTATGATGATATTAGCCACGAGATTAAATAACATTGAAAAAACGAGATTAGTCACGAGATTAAATAACATTGAAAAAACTAATACATGAAGATCAAACAGGTTTTCTGCCATCAAGACATATGAAAGAGAATATTAGGACAGTTTTAAATGCAATTGAATACTATGAAAAAATAACGAGAAAAAAGCTGCTTTGATATTTCTAGATGCAGAAAAAGCCTTTAATAAAGTAAAATGGGACTTTATGTTTAAAGTGATCAAAAGAATGGACTTTGGAGATAATTTTTATGAATGGACAAGAAAAATTTACAAAAAACAAAGTGAAAAACTAATAATCAATGGAGAGAGAAGCGTAAAATTTGAGATACAAAAAGATACTAGACAAGGATGTCCTTTATCTCCACTTTTATTTATTATGGTATCTGAAGTATTAAATAACAAGATTAGAGAAGATTTGGATATAAAAGTACTAAAGGTTAAAGGACAACATTATAAGCTAAAAGCCTTTGCAGATGATGTTGTAATATTTCTGGAAGAAGCATTAAACTCAATAGAGAAACTACAGAAAATTTTACTGGATTTTGAAAAAATCTCTGGTATAAAAGTAAATAAAGAAAAGACAATGATGCTTGCTAAAAATATGACAAAAGAAGAAGAAACTAAATTATAAATTATATCAGGATATAAAATTGAGAAAAAAGTTAGATATTTGGGAATTTGGATTACAAAAAGAAATGCTGATATATTTGAAAACAATTATGAAAAAACTTGGAAAAAAGTAAAAGAAGGCCTTAACAAGTGGACAAATTTAAATTTATCATTATTGGGAAGAATAGAAACAATTAAAATGATGGTATTACCAAAGACAAACTTTTTGTTTCAAAATATTCCTATAATTTTAAATGATAGACCATTCATACAATGGAAAAAAGATCGTATAAAATTCATCTGGTCAGGCAGAAAGCCCAGAATAAAGTGGAAGACATTGATTGATAAGAAGAAGAATGGGGGTTGTAGCTTACCAGATATATTATTATACAAATGCACTTACTTGGATCACAGATTGGGCAAAATTAGAAAAAGATAGAACTCTCGCTTTAGAAGGATTTAACTTGAGATATGGTTGGCACGCATATATGTGGTACGACAAGATGAAAATACATAAAGAATTTGAACATCACTAAATAAGAAGATCATTAATTAGAATTTGGTTACAATGCAAAGAAATTTTTTATAGAAAACTACCTTTATGGGTGTCACCACAAGAAGCATTCTTTGGAAGATGGCGAGAAGTACCAGACTGGTTGAGATACCGAGATATTTTAAACAAGACAAGAAAAGGATCTTATAATTAAAATCAATAGAAAATTTGAAAGAATTGGACAAAAATATACATTGGTTTCCATACAAACAGTTGGCAGACAGATTTAAAGTGGACTATAAAAAAGTAGGATTTGAAGAAACCGAAACTGAACTAGATAAAATGATAAAACAAAACAGAAAAAAAACCCTAACTTCTAAATATTATGAGATCCTACAAGAAAGAGAATTAGAACAAGATGTAGGGGGGTTGCAGACTGCCAGAAATAGTGCAAATTGAGTCCACTTTTAGGGTTAGGGTTAGTGCTAGGGAGTCATGGAAATTGTTTTTTTTTCTGAGACATTGAGCCTTCTCTGTCAGAGGACTCTGGTGCCACAATAAACTACAGTTCCCATGATTCACTATCCCTAACCCTAACCCTAAAAGTGGACTGAATTTGCACTATTTTTGTCAGTCTGCAACCCCCCGTAGTAAAAGAGATGATGATTAGATGGGCGAAAGATATTGGAAAAGATATTGACTTAGAAAGTTGGGAATGGACAAGAAAGAAGACACAAAGATTTACTCAATGCCAAGATCTCTCACCACCAGCATAGTATATGCCTACTATACATTAGAAAATATATACCTACTATACATTAGAAAATAAATTTGGAATGCACACATTAAAAAAATTATGTGGAACTGAATCCACTGTAACATGCAAAAAGGACAAGCCAGAAAATTCTCCACTGAGAAGAGTTTTATAGGCTCCAGCTACACCCTGGTATTTACAGACAGCTGGGGGGGGGGAGCACAAAAAAGAGTCACTACCTCTTACTTTAATATATCTCAAAGGGTGGTTAAGAACATAATTGAGCTAAGCATACTGTACATGAGAAGGTGATGATTGGTAAGGTAAATAACAACAAAGCATCATAGGATGTATAGATCTGTGTCTGTTGCCCACAGAATTGCCAAGGATTCATGGATATTAGCGACTGAGTTTTGTTTGATCCTCCAGGCACAAGCCTGTTACACACTGAATCTGAGAGTTTGCAACAAGACTTTCTCTTCTTCCTCCCTGCAAGAGGATCTCATCCTTGAAGGCACTGCTTTAGAGGAGGCTGCTATAACTACTTCTATATAACTGAATGGTCCTTATCAATTCATATTGGAGGAAGAATAACATGTGACTGGGGAAATTATCGCATTAGCTTCACTGCCAGGATTGACCTGAGATGTAACTTTTTTAAGGCAGATCTTATCACACTCACTGATCGCTGGGCAGTATGCAGCCCATATGCAACCTGGGCTTCTCCGAGCTTGTCCCACATCTTTTCAAGAATGGAAAAAATTGCATTCTTGAAAAGCTGCAAGAGAAGCCAGGGTCGAATATGGGCTGCATACTGCCTGGCAATGGGTGAATGCAATAAGATCCATCTTAAGAAAGTTACATTCCGGGTCTATTCCAGCAGTGAATTTAATGCGATAATCTCCTTAGCTTCCACTCCATAATGTGTATGGTCAGGATACAAATACTATAAATGTTTTCTTTCCTTATGGTACCTGTTTGACCATCTGTGCAAGCCATAAGACTTTCACAGAAACTCCTCACAATAGGAGTAACGGTGTACAACTATTATATATTACTACAACACCAAATCTTGGCTGAAAAACTATTCTGCTCATTTAAATTGACCTCTCCAAGACAATTCTTTATTGACATCGATATATGCTGTTTTAACAACAAACAAATAAAAACACACAAGGTGTCTGTCAGAGCGCATATGTAAACATTTGTCAAGTTTTACATCAAATGTTTTGCAGAAAGTGCTCATTCATCATGGTCACCCTTGTCTAGGGAGGAGATCTATAAGAAGTGAAGCAAAATCATTAATTCGGACCTGTCTGTATCTGTGTGTTCCAAGAAGATTCCAGCATGTATGGAAAGAATAAAAGATACAAACTAGACAAATATCTATGCAAAGGACAGCTAAAGCACTTATAAAGTGTGGCATAAAGGCCCTGTACAGGTTGCAATTGAGATTGGTTAGAAGGGGAATGTACATGGACAATGCTGTGGTCTATGACATGTTTAAATGCAAAATCTACAGAGCAAATTTATTGTTTGCCCATATCCTAGTGGCCTGTTTCTTCAGAATGAGAACAGTGGATGTTGAGACATCCAGGTTATTTTCCAGAATATTTTAGTAGTCCATATAATGAGAGGCACTGTTAACACCTATTCTGACAAACTGCCAGGGCTCACAGTTCCTAGTCTTAAAGCTGGTTGCTGAGCAGTGTTCTCACAAGCTTTACAGAAGGGTCAACAATATATGATGTCTGCTGCTTCAGATCTTCATGAGGTTAATATATGAACCCTATCATATGGAATCAGTGGAAAACAATGGATTATGTGTGGTTATCTAGTGTTGCACCTGTACAATTGTAGATCAAATCTCAAATCCATCTAATTCAGTATTCTAGTTACAATAGGCACCAGCAATATGCCTCTGGACATCTGTCATACGGGCATGGAAATTATAGCAATGATTTCAACCCAGTATGGAAATTATTTGTTGAAATGAATTTGTTAATCACAAGTTGTTTTACAATGTTCAAGAATTCTTTTAAAATATATTATTTAAATTGTTAAATGACAACAATATTAATAGGTTGAATCTGCTAATACTTTCACAACATTTAACAACCAATTAAATCAATCAAGATTAACAATCAATTAAAACACTGATTGGATTTAATTGATTTCAAAGCATCTGTTTGAAGCTTGTAGTACTATTACAGGCCATGTCCACACAGGCCAAATAATATGTCCTCCCCTCATCCTCCTGGCGAACAACCCAGATGATGCTGGGGCAGTTCAGCACTGACCCTGCTCTATAACACCCTTACAATGGTTTTAAATAAATCACCTTTGGCTCTGGATTTTCTAGGAAAATCTGGAGCATTATGATGCTGGATGGCTGTTTACAGTGTGCCCTGCTGTTCCTTGTGGGGCCACCACTGCTGGCATGATTCACTTGGACTGAGGTCAGGATAAGACGCCCAGACATGTGATCAATGCTGGGCACCTCGTTCTGATGTCAGAGTGAGTGATTTGTGCCAATGACAGCTGTGCTGGGCATCACAGTAAAATGTGCATATGAATAGCTCACAATGGAATGCCCAAGGGAATGGGGGGGGGGGAAACATTGGTGTAACTTCAGGGGCAGAATACTATGGTCTCCTCCTGGAGTATTCTGGACTGTGCAGACATCACTGCAGTTAGTGGGTGGCAGACTTCTACAACCAGTGCATAGGTTTGAGATGATATAGTTTGAAGCTGTATTTCCCAAGAGGCAGATCTATAGGGTTGGTTACTATTTCTTCTTGTGGGGAAGCTCTCTCTTGCAGGAGGGTAATCCCCCCCCATATGTGGAGTATTCAGATTCCTCCCTCTTGGGGTGTAGAGGGTGCTGATGGGGTGATCATAATGCCTTCAATTAGGGCAACTGCATACCTTTGTTTTGAATTCTACAGTGTATCAAATGGGACTATCCCAAGATGTGGACAGTTAATTAGTTTTAAAAAATATTTCAGTACTCCTGAATAATTTGTAATCTACTGTTGTCTTTGAAAATAGTCTTCAGAAACTGGTCATTTATAATGTCACCTTTTATAATGTAAAAGGTAAGTAATATTAAATTAAAATTGTTTAGACTGGAAAATTAGAACTTTTTAACGTTTTTGTTTTCATTGTTCCTTTTTATTGGTTAAGTGCTTTATATTGTTTACATGAAATATTTACATCTCAGTGAAGGTCTAAAATACTGCTATGATTGCACTGAATAGCTTCAAGCTTCTTCATTAGCATTTTGTTTAAGCAAAAGTTTGAGCTTTTATTCCCCTTGCCAGCCAAGTTTGTTCTTCTGCTAGAATATAAAAAGGATCACTGCTAGAACTAAGATGGATTTGGCATTGACTAAAGTTCAATTATGTGTCAGAGATGGTTCACACTGTGTTTTATGCACACTTCATAGGAGCTTCCAAATAATACTCTAGATTAAAATATTAGTTAAGCCTTAATGCTAAATCTACAGTGTGTGTGTGTGTGTTGATGGGTACAATTAATGTGGGTGCAGCACCAGTAAGTTTAAAATAAAGTAATAAAAGCTCCAGAATCTCATTGGTTTTATCAACTGTCACTTTTGTAAAGCTAGGGATGTTCCTATTACATTTCATTTTCTGTCCATTTTTAGCAAAAGCAATATTGCTTCCTACACACTTTACTGTGTATGTGTCACACACATTATTTCATGTGAAGACACTTCATAGTGACTGACAGGTAATCAAAGAAAGATTTTTCATCTTCATTTCAAAAATGCTCTTGAGGGAGAAAGTAGTCACATTAGTAGAAATTCATTTAAAGAATTATGACTCCTTTTCTGCAGTATTTTTATAGACATTAAAATGGGAATAGCCTAGCC
>CM034701.1:107147498-107166540 GCA_020142125.1 Phrynosoma platyrhinos
TTATTATTATTATTATTATTATTATTATTGGTCCAATGTTAGGGACAGCTGTGCTTTTTCACCTTCAGGGCAGAGGAGGCTGCAGACAAATCTCAAACTCTTTCCATTTTGCAAAAATTCAGTCCTTTCCAAGGTGAACATAGCCATGCCTCTGGATTCCTAGGAGGAACTGCATCTTTAGACTGGTGGTCAGAAATATATATGTAAACAAATGTATGTTGATGGATCCAGACCTAAATACCCTATAAGGCACCAGATTCCAGATCTGATCTTGGAAGTTAAGCAGGGTCAGCCCTGGTTAGTACTTGGATCAGACACAGGCAGTGAATACCAGGTTCTGTAGGCTGTATTTCAGAGGAAGGAATTAAAAAACAAAAACAAAACATGCCTCTGAGTATTCCTTGCCTAAGAAATCTCTATGAAATTATTGGGATCACCATAAGTCAACAGACAACTTGAAGGCATATACACAACAGGTTGATGGATAAATGAACACATAGTGCCTCACTAGTCTCAAAAGATGGGTAACCTACTTAAAGGAGGGGTAAGACAACCAGTGAATGACTACTTTGGGTCACTGTTTAGTTCATTTTACATCCATATTCCAAACATGGAATAAAATTTACTATACCAAGGGTGATGCATTATGATTCCAGAATTTTGTTGTTGTTAGCTGCCCTCGAATTGGTTCTGACTCATATGGAGATCCTGGGGATGAGACATCTTCAAGAATCCCTATCTTCCATTGCCTAGATGATGGTGATTCTAATAAATAAATAAATAAATAAATAAATAAATAAATAATAATAATAAATTGCCACCATCATAATCACATCATCATTTATTTATATAACACCATACATTTAAAAGGGGTTTTACAATAGAACATTACAAAATAGAGTCCTACCAATGGTGTACAAGGATGTAGCAAGAGAATGTTTATGGAAAGGGCAGGGGCAAAAATGGAGGATTGGCTATCACTCAGTATAAAATAGGTTTCAGTAGGTAAAGGTTTTCATAGGTAATGACAAAAATAACCCCATATAATGCATTTTATTTATAAAGTAATTTGTGAAGCTTCCAAAAAACAAAACAAAAACAAAACACCCCCAAATCATTTTGAAATACAATATAGGAGTGAAGGGGGGGATGCTTGCCAGCAGCCAGGAGAGTGGAAGGGAATACCTTTACTCTTTTTGGGGGGGGAGGGGAGTGGGTGCATCTACAAAGAAGAAATAATGTACTTTGACACCACTTTAAGTGCTGTAGCTCCATCCTGTGGAATCCTGGGATTTGTAGTTTTACAAAGTCTAGCCTTCTCTGCTAAAGTGTGCTGGTGCCTGACAAAACTACACATCCCAGGATGGAACCATGACAGTTAAAGTGGAGAGTGGAAGGGACTGCCTTTACTCTCAAGGGACGGGCTTTTCCCACTTCAAAAGTCACTGGCCTACAAGTCTCCAATCATAATCTCTGCCCATCCATTCTTGAGCATGAGAGAGAAGCATGAGTGACAGCTCTGGTCAGAACCTGAATCATGTGATATTCATCCTCCACCATTTAGTCAAGCCACATGCCAAATATGATAAAAATAACTGAAATGTTACAGTTACACCATAAAATGAATGAAGTTATCATATTTGTAATGTAACATAGGTACTGTCTACAGTCAAACCTAGTTTTTACAGAGAGCTATCCAAATGACATATGGGATGATTGCATCTGAACCTTGGCCTTTTTACCACCTTGGGGGCTTTAATCTGAAGGAAGAAAGTGAGAATTAGCCCTGTTTGAGCAGAAAATTTGGATATTCACACGTGTATATGTGAGAAGAAACCCAGAAATTACTCAGAGAGTAGTGGAGTCTCCTTCCTTGGAGGTCTTTAAGCAGAGGCTGGATGGCTATCTGTCGGGGATGCTTTGATTGGGAGTTCCTGCATGGCACGGGGTTGGACTGAATGGCCCTTGTGGTCTCTTCCAACTCTATGATTCTATGAAATTTCCCCCTCTGCATCTTCCAATTGCCCAACTTCACTCATGTTATTCACTAATCTAAATTTCAATCCAAAATTCTCAAAGTCATTTTTCATCAATGTACATTCCACCAGTATCTCTTGTCACATTGCTGAGATACAATTGGTTGCAACTTTAAATCAAATCTTGGCATACAAAGAATTAACACTTCTGTATCTACAGCAACTCCTCTGATACAATGTAGCAATAACACAGCCCTGTGTTTAACCTTTCTTGTTATTCACACTGCTTTCAATGAGATACCTTTCCCAACCAAAACAATTCTGTTTTCTCAAAACAAATCAATCTCTTTCTTTAGTCCATTTTTACTTGCAAAGCAACCAGTCTTCCAGCTTTAATATTTACTTCATCATTTCACATTACCGTGCCCTTAGTTCACATAGAAACTTATTTTTTCTTCTTTTTTCATCCAGTTTTATTAGACTTTCTTATTTCAGTTTGCAAACTTAGAACTTCTTGGAAACAATCCACAAGATCTCCCACATTCATAGAGAAAGCAGGAACTCACCCAGGTATTGGTGACCCCACTGGATTTAAGATTTCTTTTTTGTTCAATAAATCCAGTTGTTATAACAGAATATAGTTAAAAAAAAAAAGAAAGTGTGGTTGCTGGCTTAGTATTCATAAAGGCTTGTGTGCAGCAAGATGAGCAGATGAAATTGTCTCATGCTCCCTCCCCACTCCTGGTCAACTGCTACAGTCCTGTGAGCTTGGTGAGATTCCCTCAAAAGTGTGGGTGATCTCCACACTCTCCCCTTAAACTGGGAGAGAAACACTTATCTGGTGAGAGAAACTTCTCAGAAGCAGAGATCAACACTGCTGCAGGTTTCCCTTCTGTGGAGACCTAGGAAAGGATGTTAGTCAGCCATTATTAACATTATTAATTGATACTTTCCTTCTGACTGGTAATTGAATACCTGAATGAAATCCAGAAGGTAGTTTTACTGTTTGGAAAGATGGACTACTGTCCATCTAACCCTAAACGCCCTTTCAAACCAGTAAGAGGAGAGGAAACAAGATGTGTTTAGATGCTTCATGTGAAGAAGATGAGGAGCACATAATATGGACTTGGCTTCACTGCTGGTGACCCCCTTGGCTCTGTCTCTTGCTACCTCAGACTCTGCCCCACCACTTTCAAGAGGTATCAATGACTGATGATGTACCTTAAAAATTCCTGTGTCTGAGAAGATATGGAAGATCTATCTGTTGTGCTAGACTCTTGATAGCTGATTAGCCCATGCAAATAATCCCGTAGTGTTGCAGTGTTCAAGTGATGAATCTTGACCTTCATAATAGCCATAAGTACTATGACAATCTATTCATCCACTGTCATAGAAAAGCAGAAATAAGTGCCATTTAGGGGAAAAATTAATATTTTAAATCTCATTAAATCTTTAAAATGCCATGGATAGGCTACTTTAATATGACTTGTAGCTTATTGAGGAGTTATAATATCTTTTAAAAAAATGATTAGCTCATACCTTGTGGACATAATGTGCTTGGATGCTCTCCTGGGAAAGTCTTGTTGAAATAAATGGGAGTTACACAGCACTACTGCTACATTCTTGGGCTACCATGAGAAATACTTCATACCCAACACATTGTTCTTTTAAGTATTCTGAGCATATAATATTAAGGTGTCATCAGGACAACAGGAATTGGCAGCTTGCAGCCCTAGGGCAGACTGTCACCCATGGCCTAATTTCACATAGCAGGACTTGGAAGAGTTACTTTTTTGAGCCAGCTCACATGGTTATGCTGACTGGAGGATTCTGAGGCTCATAGTCCAGAAAAGTAACTTGTCTGAGCTCTGTGGGCTTCAGCCTAATTTTAAAAGCCCTCAACAAGTGATCTGAATTGCGGCAAGAGTGATCTTGCTCAATGGCAACCCACTGGATGGAGAATGAAGAAGAAAAAGATTGAAGCAGGGGATGTAGGAAAGGGAGACAGAAATAGGAGAGGGAGTTTGGCTTCATCCACTGTAGCTCCCAACAGACTACTGCTCTGCACCTCTCCATAGAATAAACATTTTCCACTATGCCCTACAGCAGAGATTTCCAAAATGGGTTGTATACCCCCCCCAGGGATGGTGGAAAGATCCAAGTGGGTGCTGAGGTGTAAAGGGAGCAACAAGGGGGTGGTGAGGGGAAAAGGGGGCAGTAAAGGGACCTTCAATTAGAGTATTGGTGCACAAGAAAGACAAGGGGAATCAGCAGCCTTTAGGACTATGGTGAAGATGACGGTTGAAAGAAACTTCTTTTCAGGGTCCCTTAAAATCACTATGAACCCTCATTTTGTGTGGTGGTATTTCCTGCTCTCCACCTGCCTGTGCAAGCTCACTCTCTTATCTGTATCTTTCACTAGTAGTGGTGGGAAACTCTTGCAAGGGTTGGGCGCAAGGCATCATTTCTGTTGCTTGGAGCAGCACCATTTTGGGATAGACTCACTGACTGGAACAAGGAGTTACAGCATGTGGCAGTGTGAAAGAAACAGCAGCAAAAGGAGCTTTCAGTTTTGAGACCATGTTTAAGCTTTGTGTGCTCCAGCCTGCTTCTCCTTTTTTTTCACCAGGTTGAGAGAAGAGGTCTCCAATCCAGAGCACATAGCCTCTGTAAACCCACTGTACACACACTGACTGCACCCCTCTCCACCCCAACAAAGGATTGGGAGTTCTTCTTTGCTGGAGAGAAGCTTCTCCCTTTGCGTTTAGTCCCTTTGGGAGCAGCGATCAAGAGTCTTGCCCACACTGGCCTTTGTGACAAAGCTGGAATGGACGAGAGGCTTCTCTGTCACTGCTCAGCCAACTGCATGGGTACTGCTCTGATAGTGACCAGTTGCAAAGGGTGTAGTGACTAAGCAATCAGTCGAACAGCAATTGGAAAGCTTCTCACATGCACTAGGATTTATCACAAGGCTGGTACAGGTGGGATTCTTCTTGGTAACTACTCAGGCGACTGCTTGGTTGCTGCTCCCAAAATAGCTAGGTGCACAGAGAGCAGCAACCAAGATTGCTTGTTTTAAATTTGCAGCAAAACAGTAGACATCAGCAAATTGGTGTTGGGGGGCACTAGGGTTGTAGCCCAAGAGGAAAGTGGGTGGTGGCCTAAAAAAGTTTAGAGACCACTGCCCTACAGCAACAAAAGAGGGATTAGGAATGTAAATCTTTGCTTATTTGATGAGAATGACATGGAACATATATATTTTACAGTTTTTTTAATTAAATAATTTAATTTTTTTCCTCCCTATTGGACGAACAATTCACCATGAGAATGGTGAATTGTTCAATGGCTTTTGGTACTTCAGGACTTCTTGTGAATGTCCTCAAACCAATATTTTTAGACAGAAAATGGCATATTTTGCACAATGCACATGGTATTCTGTGCAAAATAGTTGCTTTTTATATTAAAAAAAAACCCCAAGGGTTTTTTGCATAACAAAAACCAAGCAAGGTATGGGCACAAATAAGTTCCTTGTAACATCCAAAATGATCAAAAAAATCTTAATAGTAGCTGGCCATTTTCTCAACAGAACATTATTTCGTACTGAGGATGATAAAATGGGTGAGTATTATTTTTCAAGGCAGGGTATTACTATTAGTTCTCTACTATAGCTAATGTGTTGAAGCTGGAAGAGTATGGGCTTTACAATGCACCTTATTGAGTTCATGTTACTCAGTTCATGCCAACCTGGAAAGAATGTGTGAGATTCATAAAAAGGATCTTTGACATTTTAACCACAAACTAAGCAGCAGATTACCTAAATGCTACTGTTAATCTTGGGTAGAGGAGACCCATTGAATCAATGAGATTTACCTATGTGTTGACCCATTATTCAATCTTGCTTCCATGTTGTCCCAGCTCTGTGCCTCTATGGAGAGTGTGAAGGAGAAAGCCCTAGGGAACTATACCTATTGTGTTATAAGATATTTAATAATCCACAAAATCTTTAAAGATCATTACATTTTACCACCTAAAATATTTTAGAATGAAGACATTCTCTTATCTTCAAGTCCTCTGATAACAGTGATTCAAGTGAGTATGTGTAGGTTTCCCAAGTTTGCTGTAGTAGTGCACTAGTTAAATTATTAGATTTTAAATGACAATAATTAGCCCATTAGGATGATTAATGCTTATTCAGGACATTTTAATTTGCATGCTATGAACGTGTATGGGACAGCTAATTTGAATTTATGCCAACTAGAGTATTTAGTTTTCATATACAATGCTTGTTTGGCTTCCCACTGTGAAATAATTGACAAGAGTAATCATAGCTGAGGAGTGAGGTCAGCAAATTTTCTTTTCTCTCCGTGATGAGTTACTTAGTGAGCAAATTGCCAAGAAAAAGTTTACTCACATTAAAGAAGTCTAAGAGAAATTCCTGAATTATATTTAATGGAACATTAGCCAAGATGCTTCTTCTGTCACCCTCTCATCCAGGTGAAAGCCATCTGTTGGAGGCTGATAGTGTGTCTTCTCTTTGCAAAATGAAGATGGAAGCAAGGTCATTCATCTGCATCTTGTGATCAGGATGGTATTTGTATATTTATATACTAATTTATGAAAATCAATTAAACAATCATTAAACTACTGGACCCGAGCCATAGGTACAGCACAAAAGATACAAGAGCTTCATGTGAATAACCAAAGCTGGGTAAAGTTCTTGAGGGAGAGGTCATTCTCTCTCTCTCTCTCCCTCTCTCCAATATTGTTAGATATATTATAGCACTGCTGGAATTATCATAAACCACCAGATGTGGTGGTATAACTTGGAATGAACATTAAGACATTTAAAAAAACTTTTGTATTAAGAAGTCAGCTCATAATATTAGAAAGGTGTGGAAACATAACTCACTCAAAAACTGGCTGGCATCTTGTTCACTAATTATGAGATTGTAAACCAGGCTATTGGGAAAAGCCATTGTGACAGGACTCTGAAGGGTTTTTCTAGCTGTCACTTCTCATTGTGCCCTCTCCACAACCGGCTGGGTACTATAGACCTCATTTCTGAGTGTCCTGATCTGCAGCAACTTGTAAATCCTTCGGTTGAGGGCACTGCCTGGATGAAAAAGTAGATTTTTTGGAGAAGGGCATTGTCAGACATAGGCCTTGTTTGCATGGTACAAAACACTCATCTGTCCTTTCCGCCCACCTTTCTGGCAGTGTCTTGCTTGGATGATGCATAGCTCAAACCCCAGTTTTGGTGTGAACAGTCAAGATGATGCCCACCATATTCAGCATCAGAACTGGGAAATAACTCCATTAAAACACATTTTAAAAACTCATCACTTACTGTGGATCTTCTGGGAAGAACAGGAGCTATCAGCTTGATGTCCTGCTGAGCCACCCATCATATCTGCCGTTGTTGTGGGTTGCTCATTCTGAGGTAAGAATGAGGTTCCTGGCCATGTGATCATCACTCGTTCTGACCTCAGAAGCGAGGGACCCATGGCAATGGTGGATGTGCTGGGCAGCTCAGTGGGATGCCTGTACAGACAGCGACCCTGGCACAGGAACAGAGAGCCAGGTAATGGGGAAGGTCAAGGCACCCTCAGGATCAGGATACTCTGGGCTGCCCCATTTGCAGACAGGGCCATAGCTACCAAAATGGAGTTTTTGAACTATTATATTTCCCAGTATTACAAGCTTGAATGGCTACTAGGGGCCCACTAGGGAATATCTTAGCCTGCCCTGTGGGAATTTGTTGAAGTTCGGCTAACTCACTCTAGGTTTACATGAGGGGCCCTTTAATTTCCATCCTTCTTATATTAGAAGGAGGAAGGTAAAAGTCCACAGTGAATGATGCTCTGACTTCACTCAACTCAGAACTACTTTTAGAGACTGAGAGGCTATGCAGATGGGCAGCCACATGCCACGGCCCTGATCCTCCCTTTTGCTGCTTCTGAAAGAGCGGCAAAATGCCGCTCCTTTCAGGGGCGCCAAAAGGTTGCCCTAAGAGCTGGTGCATGGCTCTTTAGCACCCTTTCTGGTGCAGCATGGGGTTGGGGTGGCCAGCGTGTGGCTGCCCCACCCCATCTCTGCCTCCAGGTCGGCCCTTTGGGCCGGTTTGCAGAGGCCCTGACTTGTGGGCCTAACTTCATCCAGAAATGTTATGGAATGGAAAACATTTTACACTCTTTTGTACAACACTTTAATCTCACTGCTTTTTGCCTACCAGTCATGTGATGGAAACTGTACTTCATGTTGGCTGTACAGGAAGCTTTCACTTCCTGTAGACCCCTACCTCAAGCCCATCACCAAATGCATTTGCTGTTCCTCTCTGAGAAACATATCCGGCACTATGGGGGTGAGTTTTGCTTGCTGTTCAGAGGTAAAGTTTTAGAAGGCTCTTCCGATGTGCATTATGGACAGGTTGCAATCTAAAATGCAATCTTGACAAATTGCCTATGATAATTTAATTTTTAAAATCTAAATTTGTGCATGTCTTCTTGATTTTCTAGTTAGCCCACACCCTTCCCATCTCCTCCTCCTCCTATTTTTTCTGTTAAGTTGGCTCACAGACTTGAGACTAAACTTGACTTGAGACTCAACTAGTAAAGACCTGAGTATCCCCTGGGATACAATGGGACAGCAGGGGTAGGGGACTAAAGTTGCTCTTTACTATACATGTTAGGCATAAAGAAAGAAAGAAAAAAGATTATATTAATTATAATATTAACATAATTCTATGTTATTCTATTATGTTAATTATTATTTTGACTTTGGATGACCTTAATGGATGTCAACCCGTAATATATGCCACCTACAATTCTTTGTATAGGTCTCTAGTTCTGAGCCATTTCTACCCTGTTTAAGACCCTGGGTGCTGGGAATTCTCGCAGAAACTGAAGTTTGGTTACAGAGCTTAAAACCTGTAGGTCTGTTAGAGGCATTTCTGGTCTGAAGATTGTTAGGAGCTCAAGGTTTTACAATAGGATTCTTTTCTCAGTGGGTTCTGGCCTGCCACATTCTGCTGCTTTCTTTGAAAATGCAGCAGGTTGGGAAAAGTCTGTTGTTGTTTGGGCCCCATTCTTTTGCACCAGGAAAAATGTAAAGAAAGAAAAGAAAGAAACCACCCTAAAGGAAAGGCTTCAGTGCTTAGAATGGAGGGGGTCTGATTGATAAGCTAGTTTCAGCCAAACCTGCTTTTGCTAATTGTCTTTCAAATGCCCTCATTAATCAAACTGAGGAGCAACTCTGACGGGAGGGCTGTCAGTGTTTTCATGATTTCCTACCTCTCACCTCACAGTGTGAAGCCTGGCTGCTTACCCAAATCATGGCCTTTAAAGCAGTTCTAATGCTTGTTCACCACAGAGCGCACCTGGCTTTGGCGGGATGGGGACTTGCCCAACTCTGAGGCATGATCTGTCTCTGGAGACCAATTTAGCAGTTATTTAATGATTCATAGCTTGATGTCTGGAAATGAGTGCTCCACATGATAACATACATAAACAAATTTAATTAGTTCCCCCTTTCTTTTTGCATAAGTAGCCACTAGTGTATAAAAAGCTGCAAACAAAACCAGGTAGACTGCTTGGAAAAAAAAGAGTAGTTAACAGTGTGTATGGGATTAATGCTATTGTGATTTCTTTTATCAGCCATTGATCTTACTTGGTTTCCTTTCTTCAATTGGCCACCTTGGTTTAACAAGAAACTGGTTAGCAGATACCACTTTAGTCTTCTATATATGAAATACTACCTATAGCTATACAAAATACTACAAACAGCATAAATCATTGCACACTCATTTAAAGCACACAGTAGCATTTATATTGTATCAGAACCTGATTTATGTAAAATCAGTTGTACAAAATATAGCACAAATAGTTCAATAGTATTGTATACAATACAAATCTCCAAACTATAAATAATAATTATATGATCCTTCTGAATGAAAGTTTTATAGATCCATTCAGTGTAAATCTTTGTCACCAGCACTCTCATTTATCTGGATTTTTGCTTATGCAAATATCTGTATACAATGCAAAGATATGTCCATTCGATAGGAAGACATTCTGTTGCCCTCAGTGGGACTTACATCTAAGCAGAAGTGCCCAGGATTACACTGTTAATGTATCAACTAAATATTGTTATGCTATATGCTTATATCAATTAACCTACAATATATATTAGTGGCTACAGTTTTTTGCATCATGAAAAAAAAAAAAAAAGGCTTTGCTATTATTATGGCTGAGATCCTTTTTGACACTTGTGGAGTGTAAGGCCCCAGAAGATCAGGAGGCAGAAGTCTCTCTCTTTTTCCCTAGCAGGGTACCATCAGACAGACAGTTCTGGGATTCCCACCATACAACCAATTAGGGGCCATTTGGGCTAGGCAGGTGGACCTTGTGACCTGGTGCTGTTTGCTAGCATTACACAATTGAGGAAAAGTGGTTGTGCAAGGAGATACTATATACCTCCTTGTGCAATGTCTGAGAAAGTACCTTACACTGGCATAATTTGGGGCTACCCCAGAGTAAATAATCAAAATTATTCTATCAATTGTAAAAAGAGATGGATGATGACTGACAGGTTTTCCACACTGCAGAAATAAAGCAGTTTGACACCACTTTAACTGTCATGGCTCCATCTTGTGGAATCCCGGGATTTGTAGTTTGGTGAGGCATTTAGTCTGGTATGTCAGAGAGCTCTGGTGCCTCTCCAAACTACAAATCCCAGGATTCTATAGGATAGAGTTATGGCAGTTAAAGTGGTGTCAAACTGTTTTACTTCTACAGTGTGGATACACCCTGTGTTTCAGGTTGGTTTCCAATTTGGTTTTTGAGTACAGGAGAAAATGAAACAGACAGATTTGTCCAGCCCTTGCTGTAAATTCATCAGCAACTTTTTTCTGTAAGAGAAATGTCTTTGTGAGTTTGCTAAAGTTTTGTCTTTCATGTTCCATGTTTTTAACAAGAATAAATCCCCTGATACGTTCACATTGCTAGGATAGACATTGTACTATTTCTGAAGTTTGTGAAAGCATGAAAAATAATGAAGAATACATGTCTAGAAAGGGTTGGGAGGAGATGGAAGACGCATTTAAAAGGCAGGCACTTGGACTGTTTTGTGAATGTCAGGCAAATTTCTGATCAATCTGTAATGGAAAACAACATATGAAGTACAAGCTGCTGAACCTTGTGATCTCAAGTACACAGTTCTTAATTATGCTATGCTTGGCAGGCCACAAGTACAATCAGGAGCTGTACAAGATGAAGGAAATGCCACAGAGACTGACTCGTGTCCCTCCATCCCAACCTTCCCACCTTCATCTCCCCATCTGCTTTGCCCTGGAACTAACCTGAGGCCTGCAAGAATAAACAATGAAGATTGCCACTTCTTCATTTCTCTTGTTCTGAAGAGAAGGCAGGAGAATGAACATTGCTCCCTGTTCCCAGTGAACAATGCTACTTTGTAAAGAGTACCATGAAGTCATTTCTCAAGACTTTTTTTTATCTGATAGAATTCCCCAGAGGAATGTGTTCCATTATGATAATAGTCGCACTGTGTGTAATTAAGAACCAACCATATAACACTTTTTGATTCAACAGAACCCAACATATTTGCCACTAATTGTAAGGAGATAAAGACACAAATATAGCTACATAGTTTATTTGAGTAGTTGGTTTCTAAATCATGCATTTGTAGTTAACCCTATAGATAAGAGACCTAGGGGCACTGCAGACCACCTTTGGGGGTGGAGTTGGGGCAGGGTAGCTGCCGGCTGGCTGGCTGGCCACCCCAACCCCACCTTGACACTGTTCTGATGCCATGTGCCTGTTTGCACAGTGTGTGGCATCAGGACACCCTCCCAGTGCAGCGTGCAGACACACTGCACCAAAAGGGTGCGGAAAAGGTCCACCGCTGGCTGTTAGGGTGTCCTTTTGCCACCCCTAAAAGGAGCAGCATTTTGCCACTCTTTTGGGGTGGCAAAAGGAAGGATCAGGGCTGCGACGTGGGGTTGCTGCGGCCCCAATTTGCTGCTAGCATGGGCAGCCTAGAGCCGCCCATCTGCATAGCTCCTCAGTCATAGACATACTGTTGAATACAACAATTGGATCTTAATAAAGGAGTGGAATTTAACTGTGTTTCAGCCCATGGACATGGTGTGGTGTGATTTGGTGTAAGGCATTTTCATATCAGTATCATACCTTCCAACTGTCCTGATTTGGCAAGTAAAGTTCTGATTGATCCTCTGTTATTTCATTTCCTTTCAACTGTTTTAAAAGTTTCTCTCACCTTCTCCTCCTTCTGCTTTCCTCCTTTGTCCACACCTTATGTCAGTTGCTAAAAACTGAGAACTTTATCACACATTTATTCTCACTGTGTGTCCAGGAAAGCAGCCAACAACTGGTAATGAGTCCAAACAAACACAAAAAGACTCCACACAGAATTTGTGGAGCAAGATAAGTCTGGAAAGGCAGACTTATACAGGCAAAAGCAGACAAAGGGGGGTTGCAGACTGCCAGAAATAGTGCAAATTGAGGCCACTTTTAGGGTTAGGGTTAGTGCTAGGGAATCATGGGCATTGTTTTTTTCCTGAGACATTGAGCCTTCTCTGTCAGAGAACTCTGGTGCCACAATAAAATACAGTTCCCATGATTCCCTAACCCTAAAAGTGGACTCAATTTGAACTATTTCTGGCAGTCTGCAACCCCCCAAAGTCAGGAATATAAGTATAAGCCAAAGGGTCAAGCCAAAAGTAAAGTCAGGCAATCCAGGTCAAGGGTTCCAGAAGAGCAGTGTGCTAAGGTCAGTCTGTAGTCCAAAGGTTCAAGCCAGGAAGCAAGGTGCTTTCTTCACAGAACCCAGATAGGCTTTTTATCATCAGCCCTCATTAGTGCAGGTGGTTTTGCTGAACTGGCATTTTTCATAAAGCACGCTCGAGTGCCAGAGGCATGCTCTTTCTGTTCTCTGGCTGAAGGTTAGTATGTGATCCTCCTCCATGCCACAGTACCAGAAGGCCCTGCTACCAGGAGGTTTGACTCCTAGTTATCTTCTGAAGCCACAGCCTCTGCTGGAGCTTTCAGGGTAGAGCTAGGACCAGGCTCTGATTCAGGCTGAGGCTCCAGCTCAGCCTCAGAGTCCTCTCCTGAGTCCTCAGCCAGGATGGGCCTGACACTGTGATCGTGTTAATGAAGGGAAGATGGGGTTGTGAGATAGGTGTTACTTTTATGGCAGTTTAAAAGTCATGTGAGGTAAAGTCCTGATTTCAAAGTGCCAAAGTCATTTTGCCTTCAATTAACTCAAGAGGGACGGAGGGAGAGAGGAGAGGAGAGGAGGAATCTTGCCCTTCCCAGTAGGCTCAGACAAAAGCAAAGTGCTCCAGCCTCTTCTAGTTTATCTGTTCTTCCTGCTTGATAACCTTTGCCATCTTGACCACAGTCTGATGTTGCTTGGCTATATGTATCCCTGTTTTTATCTGTGACATGGTGGAGGGTGTGTGGTATGATACCGCTGTGATTTCACTAATTCTTCTAGAATTAGTTTCTTTCACTGGGACTGTTTGTGAAGCAAATTATGGAGATTATTGAACTGCTCAAATAATCTGTTTTACCTCTTCCAAACTGAAGTCTAATTTGGGAGGTAGCCAGGTCCTATTGCAAGGATTTTGCCACTGAAGCTGCCAGGCGAGTCCAGCCCGGCTGTAGCCCAGGTCCCCAGCATGCTTTGGTGGGCATTTTTTCAAATCAGAAAGCTCCCGGTTTCGAAATAAGGCTCCTGAAGCATGCTGGGGACTAGGGCTTCAGCAGGGCTAGACCTGTTTCAGCAGCAAAATCTTTGCAATAGGACCTGGCTGCCTCCTGAATTAGACTTCAATTTGGAAGATGTAAGCCAGGTTATTTGAGCCAAGCGATAAGATCCTATGTATGTACAGTATGTCTATGATGCTGCCTTTCACTACTATCTGGAAAGTTCAGCTTGAACTTGACTGTCCAGTTACTGGTGTGTGTGTGTGCGCTTGCGTGCTGTACTTTTGAACAGTAAGACCTGTAACCATTTGAAACTTACATTCTTATCTACTTATTTACTTATTAATTCTCTGTCTTTCTCTTAAGAATGTCATTCAATAAAAATTCTAATAAGAATTTTTATTCCCTTTTATAGCCATTAATAAGTGCCTTCATCATTATTATTTCCCCTCTTTCATTTCACTTTTTTTAAAAATTTGTTTGTTTGTTTTCTATTTATCTTTTTTTCTTATCTTTTTTTCATATATTCCAGAACCGGTCTCCATTCCTCTTCCATTATTCCTTTTTTTGATTTTCCCTTCATGCTTCCAGATAAGATGTCCATATCTATTGCTTCTCTCAACCTACAACACAGAAGTAAGTTGCCATTCTAAATTTCCCATAATGCCATTGATATGGCATTACTCTGAGAAAATGTGGGAAATTTTAAATAGTGGTTCAAAGATCTGGCTATCTATTATAGCATACCCTCCAACTGACCTGATTTGGTAGGGATTCAGACTCTTACCATTAGACAAGACTTTTCAAAGACAATTGGCCAAGGGACCCCAAAGCATAGTAGAAAAGAGCATTTTGGAGCAATTTTGTTGTTAAAAATGAAAAATAATTGTTTATCCCTTGGGGTTCAGAGGGCCTCTAAATGTGATGGAAATGCCTTCCATATCCCTAAACTGGGAGGCATTTTGGAGCCGGTACCTGACTCTTAAGGTGGGTAGGGGGGGCATTCACATAACTTAACAATAAAACTACATAGTTTTACTGAATACAGATCAAATCCATAACTCTTAAGTGAAACTATAACTGCAATACTGAATACTAGCCTACATTTCTTAGGTGTACTTTTGGAGCTTTTTTTTTGTTTGCATTTTTTTTGACCCAAGGAGACACACTTTACTCATCCTTAAACTAAAGGAATGGGAGCCCTGCCCTTTATTTCATCTGTCATCCTTAGTCATGATACAATGGTCCATTACGATCACCGACACTGCTTTTAGGCAATAGTGAAATATTAAAACATAAAAGATAATTTACAGTCAGCCCTTCATATCAGCAGGGGTTCTATTCTGGAACACCCTGCTGATGCCAAAAACTGCGGGACCTCAAGTCCCATCGGTATTAATGGCAGCATGCCGTGTGTGTGGCTGCTATTGCGATGAACAGGGTGGTGGCATCCACAGGCTTGTTACAGAGCAGGTGGACTGTACTACCCTTCCCTTGAGGGCCAAAATGGAGGCTGTAGCCACTAGGATAAAAAAAATAAAGATATGAAGAGCAGCAATTGATGACTGAAGACATGCAAACTTCCACTGATGGACAAACTTATGAGCAAGGAAAATATAGAACACATCCTGAATAATTGAACGATTTCTAAGAGACTTGGCATCAGGTAAACCAAATCTCTTCAACAAAGTCAGAGGTTAACCCCCCACCCCATTTTTCATATGGACTTCTGGAAATACACTTTAGGATGACTGCTACTACTACACAGTACCAAATAACATTAATGTAACATGGTTAGATGTTGAATTAATGTAATATTGTCATTTTGAATTCACATATTATTTTAAATCAAAATTGTTGATTTTTTTTAAAAAAATCATTTTATTGGTGAGGATTATTTTATTGTGACAATTTAAGTGCCAAATTTGATGGGCGGCACTTTACATATGCAGTTTAGTTTTCAAAATTAAGAAAGACTACTGAGTCACACAAAAAGAAACAGAACAGTGTGTATAGCAAAAGAGAACATGGTTCTGCATTCCCTTCATCATGCAGCCATTCAGGCCTCCTAATAGTGATCAAGCCCAATTACAAATGCATACAAAGTGCCTGATGTAATCTGTCAGCAGGGTTTCTGAAAGAAAATAACTTGCACCAGTTCAGTATTGGTCATTAGATAATAAGGATTGATAAAAAGTAGGGGTCAAAATGTTAAAAATGCTACTATCGATTAGAACGTACTTTAATAATGAAACCATCGGCCTGGGGACGAAAGCCATGGATCATTTTGACAATTCGGCCTTAGACTGTGGATGAGTCCGAATGGGGACAATTAATCCCTCAGAGTCTCAAATCGCAAATAAAGCAATTGTTGCTCATTATAGCCCGACCTTGCTAAACTGCACCAGTGACTTTCTGGGAGTTGAAAAGTTTACAAAGCTCCATGGAGAAATGATTGTTTCAAGATAGATTTGGAAATATCTTGTCTGAAATCAAGCTGATCAACAGGGTTTTTTTTTTTTTAGCCACATCAATCCTGTAGGAGGGGTAAGCAAGCATTTGTACAACATTTTCTGTACCTTAAATTTTTTTTAATTAAAAATGGTAAATAAAAAATAAAGGCAGAGAAAAGTCCACTGACATTGTGATTCCTCAGTGGGACATCACTCGTTAAACAGGTGAGGAGAGAGATTTGTTGTTCTGTGCTGAAAAATCACTGAATCAGGGCTCTTATGAATAGCACAGTAAATATTAATTCCCTTCTGGGAGAAAGGTGGCATGCAAATGAAATAAATAAATAAAATCATGTGTAGCTGCTGCATAGTTACAGCTGGAAAGATGGGTTGTGTAGATTTTAGGAAATCCTGTGGATTTTAATGCATTCAAGACCTATTGCCAGGTTCACAGGTATGGTGAACTTGTAATGTGTTCTACTCAATTGACCTGATCTTTTTTCACTTCATTCCTACTATTCATCCTTGCTGGGATCAAGGACTGGGAAGCATCCCTGAGAAATAGTTGCCCAACACATAACCAGGCGCATGCAGTGACAGAAAACTTTTTATTGCCTATACTTTAATTTCTATCTTCACCCATATTTCTTTCAACACTGAAAACTGTTATAAAATGGCATTTGTACTGTGGTGAGAAAAGAAGGATTTTTCAGGAATCTAATATAGAATATTTATAGAACCCTAGCATTATATAAATTCATGATAGGGAGAGGGACAAAGTGGGGAAGATTTTTCTTTGACTGTTTTGCTCCTGACACCCCACATTTCTTTTCTGGTGAAGCCATATGGCTGTTGATTCCATTGAGTTGAGATAGTTGTCATGTAGTCTCTGTATCTTAATGATTAGATGTGTCTTTAGATGATTGTATGTAACCTATCTGCTTGTGATCCTGAAGGACAAGGAATGCATATCCAGGGTATCATTAATACAACCAAATAATTGTTACAAACAAGCAGTGAAACTTAGAATTGGACTGAATAATATGATTTGTTTTAAAATAAAACCATTCAATGATTTCATGCATAGAGTATAACAAAGTGAATCTTACTCTGTGCAATTCAGTACAAAGTACTCGCCTAGAATAATTAGAGATATTTGTCCTTTTAATCTCTTTTTTTGTCTTAACTGCATCTTTAAATGCATCTTTAAATAATCCTAGAAATCACTTACATTTTATATCTTTACACTTCTTTACATGTAATTCTATGTAATCACCAAGAGAGACTTTAGTTGAGACAGCTGTTGAAGTTGTACATGTACAGGAAGCATACAGAGAAGATATGGGAGCCTCCCCTCCCAGCTCTTTCCTAGCTGCTGGATTAGGCAAAAGTGGTCCATTCAGTTGCTGATTGGGGTCCAAGGAGGATGGCATTTGCATCTTTACACCTTTGTTGCAAGTTCTTGTCACAGGGTCACTCACTGGTTGGAGGAGAGTGGAAATGCCATCCTTCTTGCACTCTGATAGGAAGCTGAATGGACCTCCTTTGCCTGATCCAGTACCTGGCTCTTAAGGTGGCTAGGGGTGGTATTTACATACGTGAACAGTAAAACTACATATTTTTACTCAATACAGATCAGATCCATAACTCTAAGTTATAAAAACATAACTGCAATACTGAATACCAGCCTACATTTCCTAGGTGTACTTATGAGTACATAGAGAATGAGGAACTACCTCTTCCTATTACTGTGAACACCTCAACCAGCAACAAGATTAGCAGGCAGGACGGAGGGAAAGGGGTCTTGGAAAATTGCCTATGATGGAAAGGGGGTGAATTCTTCTCTGTCTTAGATTAAAATCTAACCCAGGGAATAAATTAAACCATGCCTCCTCAGTTTTTATTTGTGAGTCAGTAAATATTTGGCTCAGTCAGCATTATATCACTTCTTGAAACAGCTGAACCTCATTTCCCCCCATAATACCAGTGACTTCTTATACAAAGGGGCTCAAAAGCTTAAAGTTATGGCATCCATGAGTCAAGACTGACTAGAGGGTAGTTAACAACAACAACAAAATGGAACTATTATTTACATGAAGACTGTATAGTTTTACATTGTTATGAAACCAAAGGATGCCCATTATAACTTAGTAATAAGGTAAGAGGAAAAATCTAGGACATTGTTCAGATGTGCATTTTGGATAGTGGAGGTTTGGATTGTGGCAATCAAATTTCCATTGCCAGTGACAACACAAAGTTGTACTGTTCCATAGTTATGTGTTCCATTATTTCTTTTTATTGCTGATTTGCATTGTTTGTACTGGGCTGATAATATAATAATAATAATAATAATAATAATAATAATAATAATAATAATAATAATATATTTTATTTATATACCGCCCCAGTGGAAAACCAATCTAGGCGGTGAACAATAAAATTTGTGAATTACAAGCAAGTTAAAACAACAACAATCCCTCCTCCCCCCCTAAAACATTATTAAATCAATTACATTTAAAACAACTGCACTTAAGCAGTAATTAATCTAGAAACCAAACATAATTAACAACAACAACTAACAGCACACAACTCAGCTACAATGCAACAGTCCCCTGCAGATCTACTTGGGGGAATTGAAATGAGTACTATGGAAGTACCCAACTTCGGAGGGTCCTGGGCTAGCTTTCTAGTCCGGAAAGGCCTGCTGGAAGAGATCCGTCTTGACAGCCTTTTTAAAGCTATACAAAGATGTTAATTGATGGATCTCGTCTGGCAGGCCGTTCCAGAGTCTGGGAGTGACAATAGAAAAAGCCCTCTTGGAGGTCGCTGCAAGCCTAGCTCTTTGAGGCTGCAGCAAGTTCCTCCC
>CM034701.1:107188330-107200599 GCA_020142125.1 Phrynosoma platyrhinos
AGTCCCAATGGAATTAGCATTCAGATCATTGGGCCAAAGACAAGCTAAAATAGCTGTAGTTTGATACACTGACAAAGAAACTCAAAGCTGACATTCTATTGGACACTTCAAACTCTAAATAATACATATAGAATCCTGAGCAATGAGAGTAAAGATCTATGCATACATTATAATCTATTTTGGATACCATTATTGCCATGCCCACTGCATTCCAGAAACCTCTTATCTGTACCAGGAGCCCTCTAACCCAGTGTCTTGGTCTGATTTATTATGGCTATGATATTCACCAGGCACCTCTGCTAAAACATCAGGGTCATGATGTACCACAAACATTTCTGCTATTCTCTGCACATTCCTTGAGTTTAAACCTTCCAGTATCTTCCTTAGAGGCCCCACTTCCCAGAATCCTCTCTGCATGGCTGCTTGGCATTTGCTTAACCTCTATTTTCTACACATATTTAGTAACACACATCTCTAATTTAGGCATATAAAACATCAATTAAAGAAACCTCCTGCCTCACTATAAGTCCTTTTGACTCCTGATCTCTGGGGGACTCCTATGCCAAAAGTAATTTTTTCTTTTGGTCTGAAAATGTACTGTTACACCTCCAAAAGATTCCAAGACTCCCTGCTTGTGGTGTTACTAGTTCAAAAGGGACTAAATCCAGTCTTAGGCCCAAAATAATGGGATTTTTTTCCAGAGCAAAAGGTAATTTTTAAATTGTTTCTTGCTTTGAAAAAAAAATCCTAAAGGGTAAAAAAAATAGACAGAAAAAAATAGAAAAAGTCTGAACAAATGAGGGCATCTTCAGGAGACATTTAAAACACAACAGATTATTCATCCTCTGTAACAGTGGGGAAGATATCCCAAACTACAGATGCTATGATGCTATGATGGAAAAGGCTCACTTCTAACCAGATGACATTAGTGCCTCTGCAGATCTATAAAGAGAAAGGCAGGCTTCTAGGTAAACCAGAGATATTTAAGTTTTTATATGTTAATATCAGAGAGCCAATGTGGTGTAGTGGTTTCAGTGTTAGACTAGGACATTGGGACATCAGGGTTCGAATCCCTGCTTACCCATGGAAACCCACTGGGTGACCTTATGCAAGTCACAGACTCTCAGCCTCAGAGAGGGGTAAAGGTGAACAAATCTTGCCAGGAAAACCCTGTAGTAGGCTCGCCTTAGGGTTGCCATAAGTTGTAAATCACCAGAAGGCACACAACAACAACAACAACAACCACAACACAACATGTTAATAAGACCTTGAGGATGGCTTGGTGGCTAATAGGTAGTCAGCAATTGAGGAGAAACAGGCATAGTTTATATCTGCTAAGGATTTTTCATCAGCATGTCATGAATTTGGGTGAGTTTTGTTATCAGCCAACTCTTTGCCCAAGAGCATGAAACTGAAGGTCATCAGATTAGTTGCCTATGTTTATGTTTTCTCTATCTTCACCTACACAGTTGTGTAGTAAGATAATGAAATATGAAGCCACAAAATAGACTTTGAAGAATCATGAATAATTTTGTAGGCCAGAAGACTGATATTCAGCTACTGCAACACCACTGTTTTAAAGTTATCTCTACTGTTAATCAGAGAATCTATAGACTAGCAATTCAAACATCATTGCTGACCCATTTAGTAAAATCTGAAGTGGAGTATGGGGCATGTTTCAGCCAAAATTAAACACCTTTTAAGTGTCAGTGAAAGGGAGCTGATCTCAACTCAAAGAGCTTTGGCTTGATATGTCCTCAATGGGCCAATCTGTATTGGCCAGGATACTCTAGGGCAGGGGTAGGCAACCTTTTTGAGCCGAGGGCCGGGTTGCTGTCCTTCAGACAACTGGGGGGGCCGAAGCACCAAAAAATAAATAAAATAAAAAAAAATATGCATGCACATTTTCTCAGCCCCAGAAAAGCCATGGCAAAACCCCTGTGGAGATTTTGCCAAGAAAACCCCAAGAACAAGTAATAACAACAGTAATCAATATCATCATGGCAGGGGGTGGCGGTGGCGGTAGGACCGGCCTGGGGCCAGTCCAAAGGCATCAGGGGGCCGCATCCGGCCCCCGGGCCTTAGGTTGCCTACCCCTGCTCTAGGGGAAACCCAGAGTGTCCTGGCCTTGGAGTTGCCTTGCCTCAACAGAACAATACACAGATTTGCATGCTAATCTTCTCAACGAAGTGCCACACAGTATATATACCCCACACACCTCCACGCCACCATTCTCTAAAGATGCCAGCCACAGATGCAGGTGAAAGGTCAGGAATACATTCTTATAGAACATGGTCTCACAGCCTGAACCCCCCCCCCCCATAAAACTTTACATGAGGATCAATTCATATACATTTATTATTTATTATTTGAAATGTTTCAACCTGTATTTTATGCCAATGAATTCCAGGAAAGAATACAATCGCATACAGTTGTTGTTGTTATTTGTCTTCAGTCTGACTCCAGTTTATTCCAATAATCTCACAGGATTTTCTTGGCAAGATTTATTCAGCGGAGGTTTGCCAATCCTCTAAGACAAATAATCATATGATACAATAAAATAATCCAACACAACACACTTAGCAATAAAATCTAAAGACATCAACACATAAAACCTCCAAATAGAGCAGGAACAATGAAACCAACTAAAAATTCCCACACAGTGAGAATGTCTTAGGGGGGGTTGCAGACTACCAGAAATAGTGCAAATTGAGTCCACTTTTAGGGTTAGGGTTAGTGCTAGGGAATCATGGGAATTGTTTTTTCTTCTGAGACATTGAGCCTTCTCTATCAGAGAGCTCTGGTGCCACAATAAAATACAGTTCCCATGATTCCCTAACCCTATCCCTATCCCTAAAAGTGGACTCAATTTGCACTATTTCTAGCAGTCTGCAACCCCCCTTTAATTTAGCCCAGAAAGTTTGTAATGTCAGTGTCACAGGCATATGAAAGTTACTATGCCATCAGAGAAACTGACCTTTAGTTTGTACATATATAATGTACCTCACCAGTGATGTCACGGAATAAAGGGCCACTTACTGATCTTAATGCATGGGTAAGGTAATGTGGAAAGAGGCCTTCCTTGATACTAATATGCTTAGGGTGTTTGAAGTTTACCAGCATCTTAAATTGGAATTAGGAACAAATAGGGTGCCATATGTTTAGGTGGCAACAGTAGTTGAACACTAATGGGAACAATGGATGACTGAGGGCCTTTGCAGACTGCTAGAAATAGTGCAAATTGAGTTCACTTTAACTGTCCTGGCTCAGTGCTAGGGAACTGTGGGAATTGTATTTTTTTTCTGAGACATTAGGCCTAAGCAGACTGCCAGAAATAGTGCACATTAAATTGAGGCACTGCTCTGGCTCAGTGCTAGGGAGTCATGGGAATTGTATTTTTTTCTGGGATATTGAGCCTTCTCTGTCAGAGAGCTCTGGTGCCACAATAAACTACAGTTCCCATGATTCCCTAGCACTGAGTTAGGACAGTTAAAGTGGACTCAATTTGCACTATTTCTGGCAGTCTGCAAAGACCCTGAGTCAGGGTACAGCACAAGGAGAGCACCAGGACATTGAAGGACATGTGACAGAAGAGGCAAGGAATTGAGTAAACTCCATAGTTTAGATCAATTATTCCCAAATTTTGGTTCTACAAATGTTTTGGACTTTAGCTCGCTGAATTCAAGACAGCTGGCCAAGCTGGCCAGGGCTTCTGGTCCAATGCCCAAAACACCTGGAGGATCGAAGTTTGGGAACCACTGGCTTAGATGCATCATGATCCTGGTACTCTAATACCCATACATAAATCAGATGGGGGAGTGCAAGAACCAGAAGTTGTGCAGATATGTGGGTAAAGGAAATCCAAAATACAGTTTATCCATTATTGCTTTGCCATGAATTTTCAAGGATGTGAACCCAGAACTTCTTGTACAATGGACAAGATAGTTCTGAACCTCCCTGAGTGTTAAGATCCCCAGGGTTTTGTAACTCCTTCAGAGTTAAGATGCTCTCCATCCCATCACTTACACAGTATATTTGGTGAGGACATGCCATCTCAAATGTTGTTGCCAGGCTGTGGAATTCTCTCGTACAGGAGACTAGCTGCCCCCTACTTAGCTCCTTTCACTATCAGTTAAAGTCCTTTTCATTTGAAGAAACATTTGGTTAACTATGGGCTGATGCATACAACCCATAAGGGGCAGCATTGGGCTGCCCATGGGAGTGGCAGATCGGGGCCGCCGCAACCACACACCACAACCCTGATCCTCCTTTTGGGGGTGTCAAAAAGCTTCCTTTTGAGTCAGCGTGGCGGCTCTTTTGTGCCCTTTTGGTGCAGTGTGTCTGCACACTGCACCAAGAGGGTGCCCTGATGCCACGTGCCATGCAGACAGGCGTGTGGCATTGGGACGGAGTCAAGATGGAGTCGGGGTGGCCGGCATGTGGTTGCCCCACCCCAGCTCCACACCTAGACCAGCCCTTTAGGCCGGTCTGCATCAGCCCTATGTGACTGTGTGGAAACATCTTTAATGGGGGGGGGGGGTGCGTACCACATTTTTGTGGTCTTATGATGATTTTAAATTGTTTCAAAGTATTGATGTTTTAATGTGGTATCTGCTTAATTTTTTAATTTTATTTATAATTTTTAATTCATGTTGTCAACCAGTTTGGGTCAGGAGAAAAGCAGGACATAAATTAAATAAGTAAAACAAATGTTTTAGACTCCCACCATCCTCGAGTACAGACCATGCTGGTTGGGGATGATGGAAGCAGGAAACTAACAACATTGGAAGATCACTGTTTCTCCATCCCTGAAGAAGATAAGTGTCATTGCCTTGAGCAAGAAAGCAGCTGCTGAATTTGACACATTCCTATCTCTTCCCTCCCTTCTGTTAATGAGTTATCTTCAGTTCTGTCCATTGTATGGTAATGGATAGTTTTGTTGGCAAATCCTGGAAAGCAGAGGTAGTTTCATGTTTCAAGCAATCCCTTTTAAGCCCTCATATACGACTGATCAGAAGTAAAATGGGAAGCGCTATTAACAGTGCAGTTGCTCCCACTGGTAGTAAGCAATGATATCTAACAATGCCCCTAGGAGCTAGTTAAAAAGTGCCTCACACACTTCAAAAAGCACCTCAATGTAACTGCGTTTGAAAGCTGTCAGTTGCTAGTAGAGCAAAAGGGTTTCTGCACTGGAAGGGTGATTGCAACTTTTCTTTCTTGGTAATTTGGAAATCATAATAAAACAGTGCTTAATTTTGTTTCTCCAACCAAATGGCTAATGGTTTTTGTATTTAAAAAGAAAACCTAGGAAACAGAATTTTGCAGTTGCATTTCCCCCTCCTAACTGGATTGCCAGGGGATCAATACCATCAGCATTTTTATACACCATTCCTGAAAACAGAGGCTCAGGGAAATAGAATACAGCCTAGACATGGTCTGCTTTAGCTCCTGCGTTATCTGGTATGTTAAGCTAACTGAATTCCACCAAGTAGGGGGATTTTTCTTTCAGTGTTCAACATCACTTCCATTCTTAGCCATTTGAACAACAATTGGAGTCAATAAATTGGGTCTGGATTTAGACTTGCTTATATGTGGAATATGAATAGGTGTGTGTGTGTGTGTGTGTGTGTGTGTGTGTGGAATCTGACAATTTCACTTTCTTCCACATTTGAATTTTTTTAAAACCAAGAGTCTTACATCTGGAGGTTTATAAATTTTGGCAAATTATTCAAAAAGGAATTAAAGCAACATTCTCCCTTCCCATTTGCACAGACCAAATTCAACAGGGACAATTATTTTTAGCATTGGGAGGAACATGTTGTACCAAATTGCCCCCCCCCCCTTATGCTGGGGAGCTCCAGGGGGGGGTACCAATAGATGGCAATATTAATTCATAATAACCAAACTTCTGAATCCAGACTTTTAAGAATCAAGCTGTCAAAGCCCTGGGTCTAGGTGGGTAAACATTTTAAGTTCTTTTCAACCCAGATATGAATTTAAAATTTTAGTAAATTCTTACCAAAGCAAACTGAAGCAGAAGTCTCGCCTATTTCACCTCACACAATAAGAGTTAAGGCAGGAAGTCAAGATCCTTTTCAGTGCCAGCACATACTTACACAGTTATGATTTTCTGGACAAAGTTCTTTTGATATTTTGGGCATGGCTGTCAAGAGCATGGTGTTGGGGCCATTGTGAAAAATAGTAATCTTAAGTCCCACTGATTTCAATGGTTCTGCTGTAAATACAACCACAACTGAATCTAGCCCCACAGGCTTGCTTTTGAACAATTTCTTTGTGGTGCTTTGAGAAAAGACTTGAATAATGCAAGTGTGGGCACCAATGTGGTTCACCTAAACTGGATTGCATTTACTAAACAAATGGATGGGGATACTAGCTTGGGTAGGACAGCCTCTGCTCTTTATTTGTCCCTTTACCCAGCTTCTGCATGATAGTCCTAGTCCTATAAGAGCCCACCTAGGAATGAGAGTACATTGTGTAACATTAAAACACCTGTATGTTCTTTTTATGGCTTCTATTTGTGAAGGAGATAAATGCACATCTACCAGAATAAAACATTTTTTCTGATTATGACAAACGGTGTGTTTCTTTTCCCTTGCGGGATGTAATAGGAATATCAGTGTTTTACATTTCATATAAAAACCCAAGTTTGATAAAAGATGAAACACATTTAAGGAAGTTGTTATCTCAGTTATAGGTAAAGTACCATTATACTAAAATTCATAGGCTCAGGATTGTAAGTGCTGTGGATTTGCTGGCTTGCTGTGAATCTAATCAATTCTAAATGTATGACACCCCAAATCCAAGCACAATGGGCAAGAAAAAATGTTATTCATTACAGATGAAGATCTTTATTTATCAGTCCATCCATCCACTCATCCAGCCACCCAACCTTTCACTTTAGGCTTGGCAGAGATAACAGCCAAACCTGCAGTGTTTGACTAACTAATAAGTTCAATTATGCAATTAAAATCTCATGATTAACTAAAATGATGGCTCCAATTATATAAGTAGCTTTTTAAAAAAATCAAAAAAGAAAAGGTGTATTTTTTTAAAAAAATAACTACATATAAAACTTTAGAGGTCAAGCAACTTTGTAAAAGAGACATCTCTCTTACCTCACAAAGAGAGGAATGCCTCTTTTAAGATGGTGTCTTCAATGACTGAATTAAGCACCAATCAAACACCAAGGAACACCTATTGTTTTTATCCACATGTACATTTTTAAACTATAATCAGTTTTCAGTTGACTGACTCATGAATTGAAATGGAGAATTAATTTGAGATTTCTTTTAATTGGGTGACAAATCTGGTCCCAATCATCCTAAAATCTAGCAGTACTTAAAATTCTGTATGTAATGTGTATACATACCAGAGCTTGAAGCTCTCCTTTTAAAAGATAGTACATTAGAGCCACTTTTCAAAAAGGAAAGCATTTGTTGTTACATTATACCTTGACAGTAATGTGTTAGGAAAACAGAACTAACATTTGGTTTTGTGATTTCATTGTTTTTTAAAACCTTGAAAAATGGAAAATGGATAAAACAATACCTCCAGATCAGCCTACTACACCTATGCTCTTGTTACCCCCCAAAGTAACACTGTATGACTAAGGTAATAAAAGCTGGGCTTCAGCTACTTTTCTAACACTTTACTCCAAAGCTCAACCTGTATCTTTGCACCTGTGATCTATACTACTTTCCTGTGTTATAGAAAGTCTTTGAAATAACTAAATATTCCCAAGATCTGCTCAGGCAATTTTACTGCCACTATTTTCTTCCTCATATAGTCTTCTTGTTGGGTCAGGAACACTTTGGCTCTTTTGTCATCTGGTCACAGTTATTGTGGTTAAGGGTAAAGTATTACGGGAGAAGTAAAGGAGGTAGGAATCCCTAAACCATATCATAGGATCCACTGAATACTTTAAATGGGCTTATTTATTCATACGTGGAGAAAGTTGGTTGGAGAAAAAGATGGAAAACAGCACATGTCACACACATAACTCAGATGTAGAAGAGTAAGAAATTTGCTACAATTTCTATCCATGTTGAACCTCATGAGCATTTGAAGAATACCATCTGTATAAGCAGATATGTGTGAGAAATACTGGCTTAGATTGATTCCTTTCCCTTTTCTGTTTCTCTATGGCCTCTCTCAACTGTCTCAGAGGTGTGGCTGTGTGGGGGTGGGATTAGTATATTTCTTCCACAATAAGAATTCTGCCTCCCCCAAGAATTTTTCCTCATGTACCCACATTTCTAGCATAAAATTACAGGTTCAAGCCAATAGGAGGGGGTGCTGAAAAGTTCTCAGCCCAGCCAAGAAGGGAATGTCCTGGAGTCATGAAGCTTACATGTTATTCCATATATTCACCCTGAAGTTCAACACACTTGGCATCTCATTTCCCAAGTTTCTTTAACCCTTCCAAAAAATAAATGGTGCTACTTGGTCACTGAAATACTGCTCTGTTGCTGCTATCATCTCTGAATGAAGAGAGACTTAGGGAGCTGGATATGTTTAGCCTGGAGAAGAGACGGTTAAGAGGAGATATGATAGCCCTGTATAAGTATTTGAAGGAGTGTCACCTTGAAGATGGAGCGAGCTTGTTTTCCACTGCTCCAGAGAAAAGGACATGGAACAATGGATGGAAGCTGCAAGAAAAGAGATTCCACTTAAACATTAGGAGAAACTTCCTGAGAGTAAGAGCTGTTGACAATGGAAATTGGAGTATGGTGGTGCCTCCTTCTTTGGAGGTTTTTAAACAGGAGCTGGATGACCATCTGTCGGGGGTGCTTTGATTGTAAGTTCCTGCATGACAGGGGGTTAGACTGGATGGTGTTTGTGGTCTCATCCAGCTCTATGATTCTATGAATCATCGAAAAGTTTCCTTCTTTTCAAACTCAAAAAAAAAAAAAAGAAAAAAAAAGAAGAAGTCTGAAGACAGGAAATAGTTAGATGGAGCAAGATCTGGTGGGTAGGGTGGATGGTCTATGCACTCAAGCACCAAATTCTTCAAAACATCCATTATCTTGCCAGCCCTGTGAGCAGGTGCATTGTCCTGCAAAAAGAGAAAACTTTTCTGCAGCCTCCCTCACCATTTTCCCTTCAATGTCCCCTTTAATTGGCACAGAAAGTTAAAGTAATATTTTGCATTAACTGTTTGGCCCTTCTGAAGATAGTCAGTCATCAAAATACTTTCCTTATCCCAAAAAACTGTGGCCATGACCTTTCTTGCTGACTCTTGAGGCTTGAATTTCTTCAGTCATAGAGAACCCAAGTGCTGCCACTGCAAGGACTGTTATTTGGTCCCTGGATCATAGTGATATAACCATGTTTCATCAACACTGTGGAGTCATTCCAATTTTTTTCCCCACTACATCACTCAAAATGTTGCAAAATCAACTTGGAGGGATCCACTTGATTTTATTTCTGGTCAGCATTCAGACATTTCAGCACCCACTTGGCTGACAGCTTCTGCATAGCCAACTGCTCATGAATTATAAACCCAATGCATTCCTATGATATCTCTAGTGTTTCAGCAATTGTTTTAGCTGAGATTCTCCAATCTGCCAAAATCAGTTCTATGAACAAACTCAATTATTTCAGGAGCTGATATTGTTGAGGCCCCTCTACCCAGACCTAGCTTCATCTTCAGTCTCAAATCTCCATGCTGAAAGTTGGCATACCACTTCTTCACAGGAATTTATAGTCAAAAAAGTAAGTTTCTGAAGCCCTGGTTTTAGATTGTTACTGGTTTTATACAATTTTATGTTTTTTTGTTTGTAGGCTTGTAGGAAATATGCTTTGATGCATTTGAATTTAAATATAATAAAACAAACAATATTGTGAGTGTATCTGAAGACAGCTAGCATGTGGGAAGTAAGAAATAACCATAAAAACAAAATACCAGGTTTTGCTCGTTTATAAAAACTGATGACACTAGAGAATATGGTACAAAGGTGACAACCTATTTTCACACTGATGAACAATGCTGAAAAATCATTGGCATGATCAACAGAATCCACTCATAGAGGATAGAATGTTATGTCTGGTGGAAAAGTTACATACCGTAAGTGGGGAGACTGGTGGGTGGAGGAGAGATTTTGTGAAAAGAGCAGTGAAGCAGATCAAGAAAATAAAATAATCTTGGGGACTGTGTCCAATTTTTCTAACATTTATAATAATTGACTTCACTGGGATTGCCTGGGTGTAGCTGAAGTCCAAATTAGCCTCCAGTGAGTCTTGAATAGTGTCTTAAGTCGATGGGATTTTTAGTACTGTAAAACAGATATGACAAAATATTTTCTTTGATGTGGGATAGAAAAATAAAATGGATCCCAGACTGATATTTCTATTTGCCTTTTCCCCTTAAGCAGTGGTCTTTAGTTTCCTTTAATTTCACGATGGCTTATGATCCATTATTGTCTAATGGGGGAGGGAAGAAATCTGCCAAGTAAAAGAATAAGATTGCAAAATATATAGGAAGTATCTTTAGATTTATTTTAACCCCTTTAGAATGCAGTCTTATGCATGTTGAATAAGAAGTAGGTCTGAGCCCCATTGCATTGGTGGGACTTGCTCATGAGTGAGTGTGTTTAGGGTTGCCACTCTCTTGTTGCCACAAGAGAATCCTTACATTATGATTTTCATCACTAAGAGTTCTGCTGTTCTCAGTCACTTAGATGTGTCAACAGAAAACCTCAGAACCTGCATGCAGGCTATGCCCCATTGTAATCTATAGGATCTGCCAGCATGATGTTCTATTCAGCAGCCTCTTCCTCAACTTTGTGCTTTTCAGATGTTTGGATTGCAACTCCAGTCGATCCCCATCAGAATGGCCAATGGTTAGGAATATGGAGGCTATAGTCTAAAACATCTGGTGGGGACTAGGCTGGGAAGGACTGGTATGTATAGCATTGGAGTCTTAAAGAGGACTGTATTTCAAAATTGTGAAGAGATACAAGAGAGCCAGCATGTATAGTGGTTTGAGTGTTTTGACTAAGATACTGGGAGACCAAGGTTCAAATCCCTACTTGGCCATGGAAGCTCACTGGGTGATGTAGGGTAAGTCACATACTCTTAGTGACAGAAGAAGACAAAGATAAACTCCTTCTGAACAAATTTTGCCAAAAATGTCTGATGAGTTTGCCTCAGAAATTCAGAAATGATTTGAAGACACATAACATTTATAAATTTTTAAATATTTGAAGGGATGTCATATTGAGGAGGACACTAGCTTGTTTTCTGCTGCTCCAGAGAACAGGACCTGGAACAATGGATGAAAAGAGATTCCACCTCAACATTAGGAGGAACTTCCTGACAGTGAGAGCTGTTTGACAGTGGAGCACACTCCCTCGGAGTGTAGTGGAGTCTCCTTCTTTGGAGGTCTTTAAACAGAGGCTGGGTGGCCATCTGTTGGGGATGCTTTGATTTTGAGTTCCTGCATGGCAGATTGGGGTTGGACTGGATGGCCCTTGTGGTCTCTTCCAACTATATGATTCTATGATTCTAACAATAACAAAGATATAGATACTGAACTGAAAATCTGCTCTTAGGCTAGTTTTTTTGGTGCAATTTATGCTCAGAGTGTCATTCTTTTGCAGATTATTAGTAACCATGGATGTCTATAAACTATTCAGAAGTAAGATTTCAATGGGGATTTACTTTCAGGTGACTATAGGATTGAGTTTTATACATTTAAAACCAATTGCCAAAAGTCCACTCCCTCAGCATTCTGTCACACACTCTAATGCAGGGGTAGGCAACCTTTCCCCTTTAAGGGCCGAGGGATTTCAGCTCCCAGAAACCTCAGCCATGTTGGCCAATAGTCCCATGTTGGCCAATAGCTCCTGGGATTCTGGGAGCTGAAGTCCCTCGGCCCTTAAAGGGGAAAGGTTGCCTACCCCTGCTCTAGTGTGACCAAGAAACAGAAACCAGAGCTATGCATGTGAAAGGATCTGCAGTTAATTTTAAACAAAGACAAGGTTTCGAGTTTATTCTCTATAATCTCTTCTTAATACAACACTTCACAAATAAGTTCCTTACAGGACTCAAGGAAACTTAATATGGAAACAATGTCTAACAGTCATGTCATACAAGAGTCTTTCATCAGAATTGATTCAATATCCATGGAGGTTTTTAACTACTGAAATTATTCAACTTCTGTCACACAGCAGGCCTCAATGCTACACCACCCTATCCTAAATGCATTTAGGATTATCTGTATACCATATTTTAGAAACACTATGGAC
>CM034701.1:107200699-107219493 GCA_020142125.1 Phrynosoma platyrhinos
AGGCATCTGATTTCATAATGGACCACTAATCCTAAAGAAAATGTAGATTAGCAGTTTCTGTACCTCTTTCAAGGTCTGGCCAAGGATTGTTGTTTCCAGATTAAACTTCTGCCCATGAAATAAATGGCTTTGTAGAACTTTCTGCCTAAGTAGTGCTCAGTGCAGCTCTGTATGTGTGTGGGGGGTGGGTGGGTGGGGAGAGCATGAAGACATTGTTCCTCCAAATAAGAATTTTAACCCCCTTGGTGAAATTTTCCTTCCATTCCCAAATTTCTAGCATTTAGAGGGTGAGACATTTAGAGTTGTTTGCATTTAGAGTGCTTATTTTTGCTGTATTTGAATTCCCTTGGTATTTTTTGCTTGCCTCTTTTGTGTGTATGTCTAAACTGTATCTCTAAATGCTCAACTGACATTTTAAGTTACTGCATGGCAAGAAATTTAGAGACTGAAGGAAAAATTAATTGGGGTACAGAATTCTTATTGGGGGGGGAATGCCCTCATTTTGCTTGCCCCCAATGGCTACACTCCTGATGGTCCGGCTTCTGTAGGATTCTCTGCATTCTCTGTATATACATGGGCAATGCGTCAACTCTATGGTTCTATCATTCCATAAGGTGAAATTAAGAAAAAAATGGACGAAATTGATATTTGCACATCCCCAGTACCCTGGAGTTCTCTTCAAATATCCATAAAGAACATAATAACAGTATTTATTGTAAGCAGCAGCTGGTAGCACCAATGGCAGGGCATGCTGCATCTGCTTTGGGTTTAAGTCTGAACTTTAAAGGAACTAGCCAAATTTCTGAAGCCTATACTCACCACTGTGAAGTCGAAGGCTTTCACAGCCAGCATCCCTGTTTGTTTGTTTTTTTTGTGTGTGTGTGTGGGTTTTTCAGGCTATGTGGCCGTGTTCTAGAAAAGTTTATTTCTAACGTTTTGCCAGCATCTGTGGCTGGCATCTTTCTCTGAAGATGCCAGCCACAGATGTGGGTGAAAAGTCAGGAATAAACTCTTCTAGAACACAGCCACATAGCCCGAAAAACCCACAAAAAAACTTGTATATTCACCACCTTGGCTATCTTCTTTATAAACTTTTGAGAAAATTTACGAGCTCCCTGAGTGTCTCTTTGAAATAAAATAGATCCCCCCATTCATGCATTTATTTGAAAACTGACCCAACAGCAAGCTTCTTTTTCATTTGCTTCTCTCTCTCTCTCTCAATCTCATTCTCTCTCTCTCTGTCTCAGTCTCTTTTCAGATTCATTTATAAAACATCTACTTTTTGCAAGTAAGCAATGTAAAATATGCAGATTGTCACTCAGTCACCCAGTTTACTATAAACAATAATATAGTCTTAACAAGATGTGAGTGTCATTTTACTATGTAATAGTAATGATACTCCAGCATGCCTGTGATCTTCCTAGGAAATGACTTGCAGTGCATGATGAATGTGAAATGTGAGTGATGTGCCCCGACTACAAATGGGCCATTATCTATTGTGACAGTTATGTGACTCCAATGATGTTGCCAAGCTCCAGGACTTTGAAGTGGCTTTATTGCCACAACTGTGACATTGCTTAGATGTCACAGGAAGCCCTGTCATTATTTTATAGGCCAAGTTTCACAGAAAATATGAGGCTGATGGAGACATACTTAAGATCTCCTAAGGGAAAGTACTGGTGGAAAATTTGGATTCTGTAATATTCTAGCAACTTGAAAATTGTTCTTTAAATTAGTGGGAAATTTGAGTTTTTTTTAAAAGGCATTTTCACCTTTTGATATAGCATAGTACAGCTAGTCAAGAAGTGCAATTTGTAACATTAAAGATCTTTGTAAGTCATTTCAAAAATGAATTCAAATTATGTATCAAAAACCGATATACTTTAAAGCTTTTAACTTAGTTTCCATAGGGTAAAAGACAGTGGCACAAGAAAGCATCCTGTGGCATTTTAAGGCTGTCACACTTTATTGTGGCATAAAGTTTTCTTTGCATTTGAAAAATTAGGATCTGGTGCACAAAAACACATACCATAGTAAATGTGTGAATTTTTCATCCTTATCCTAGCAGGACATTTTAATTCTTCAGTGTCATATTTTACTGCAGAATTCAGAAAGAATTAGATCTACAAAGCAGGTGTTTACAAGATTGTCACCTCAAGAGTTGTTAAAAGTGTCTCTGAATTTGACCTGCATGCTACATGCATTTTTTTTTCCTAGTGGACAAAACCTATCATGGAAAAAAATCCCCAGAAATCTAATTGGAATGAGCCCTTGGATAAGAAACAACTCTTCCTGCTACTCAAAGGTATGATGGCAGGAGGCACACACACAGTTGATCCTGCTTAGGAAGGTCTAAACATAGATATTGATGCCATGAGAGGGAGGGATGGAAGGACTTTGTGTGGACACCCATAGATAATTCAGCATAACCACTCAGAGACATCACTAGTGATAAGAACAACTTCAAAAACTGTGCTGCCAATATAGGCATCCTCTGGGACCTCCTGGAACTCCCTCAGAGGTCCTGGAGGCTGATCTCATTCTTGTACATCTGGTTATCAGAACATAACTACCAATCCTTGGGTGCCCCCCACCCTCTCCCAGCCACTACATGATCATATCAGGTTGCATAGGAAAATAATGAATCTCTGGGGTTGGGAGAAAGGAGGTGTGATGCTATATCTCTTTGATGTATTATCTCAGGGTTGCACTTTCTTATTGGGCTATGGCTTGGACATGGTTCTCGGCAGAGATTCCTGACTCTCAAGAAACCCCTATTTGCCCCTGCAGTCAAGTATTCCTTCCACCTCTAGTTCATCCAAATGTGAGTGAGCCTTCCACCATCAAATGGTGTCTGCACTTTTGCAGATTGATTACCTTGAAATACAGTTGGGCCCTTTATTGTCCCATACTATTGTCTGGTGTATTCCTTTTGGCAAGTTACCCGAGCAACCTATTTCAATGAACTGATATGGAATGTTAACTGAAGTCCTACTAAAAGTTTAATATTCTGGGCTAATTTTATCATTAAAATAATTACAATTACAATTAATAACTGAATTATAATACATTCACATACTCCAATCCATCAACAATGAGTTGAACAAAGAAAATGGCTTCTTAGCACACTACACATATTATAATACTGGACCTTCTTAGCTAGTTTAACCAGGGGCCCAATGTACTTAAACAGCTGATAGAGAATACAGGCCATAACTTGTCACATCTCTGAGACTTATAACATTTTTAGACAGACCTATGGTAGTCATGTCAGAGATGAAATCCTGAATCATGCACAATAATGAGATCTCAGTGGGATTTGGAAAATGCTACAAAGCTAAGTATGTTGCTGTCCCATCACAATATCATGCCATGCTTTGATATTTGGTCACATTAAAAGGAACTCACAAAATAGTAATGCTCCTGTTCCTGCACAAGCTGGATAAACACACCTGCATACAAGAAAAAAGGTAAATGTCCCATTAGAATGCTTGCATCTCAATTAAGGTGTGTGTTTATGTGCCTTCAACTTTCTTGTCAGAGTATGGTGACCCCATCAGTTCCACAGGATTTTCTATTCCAGGAATACTCAGAGGTGGTTTTGTTAGTCCCTTTCTCTGAAATCTAGTCTACAGCATCTGATATTCATTGGCAGTCTCCCATTTAGTACTAATCAGAGTGAGCCTTCCACCATCTTAGCTTCTAAGGTCAGTCAGGATCTAGTGCCTTTGGGATATTTAGGGTAGGAGATGCCAGTTGTTCATGAATCAGGATCATGCATTTTTCCTTATTTGTCTTTCTATTGCTGGATAATATATATTGAATAAATACCAAAGAATAATCATTTTGGTCATTTGCCTTGTAAATTTTGTATTTTATTTATTCATTTTACAAAGTATGCCTCATTTGAAACTATAAGGAGAGACCTGGATGGGAAAACTTTTTAAAAAGCCTTGTTTAATATGATATTGCTAATTCATAATGATGTGGAGAAAATGATTTTTTTGCATATTGTTAAAATATTGTTGTTTTAAAAAAACATACCAATACTATTTGGAAATCTTCACCCTATGCCACTGATTTCAACATAACAGTGTTCTAAAAGGCAATGGTTTTGTAAAGTTTTCTGTAAGGATAGATGTTCCTGGAGGAGAATGAAGAATTGCTACCAAGCTCTTCCCTTTTCCCTTTTACAGTTTGTTTTGCTTTCCACAGTTGTGCTGTGTTCATTTGTTGAGATCTTCATGTATCTGACCCAAGGGAGGAGCTCGTGGGAACGCGGGGGTAGGTCATTCTCAGCTCCAGCCTCTGGAACTCACTCTTGCCAAATATGTGTCTGAGCCAAACTGTGACTTAGCTTTAGAAAGTATTGCCAAAAAAAAAAAAAAAAAAAGAGAGAGAGAGAAAAGAAAAGAAAAGAAAAAAGAAAAGAAAAGAAAAGCAGCTTTGCATTGTTCCAGCCTTCTATAAATGGCAGGCACTGAAATTTCACTTGGCAATTAGTATCCTTATAACACTAATTTAGAAGAGTTCTATAGCTACTTTCAGGAGTTTGGATGGAGATTGTGGAATTTATTCCCCTTTTCTTTGGCTAGCTGAATTATGCAGCATGCCCATGGGTACTGTAATAGTCAGCAAATAAACAAACAGAATACTTAGTTTGCAATTCTGTTGGTAGGTAATTTTTGTAGAAAATGTCTTTCAGGTAGTCTATTTTTTTTTGGGGGGGGGGAGACAGTAATTTGAACAAATCTGGATACAGATCATATCACTGAGCTTTGTAACAATAGATTCTCAGCTGATTCTCTGCCCTCTCTTTTCCATTATTGCTTCATGGAAATACCAGAAGAGGAAAATTTTTTAATGAATCAATTAAAAATTAACAATACATGATCAATTTCTCCAATTAAGAAAGAACAAAGGTGTTCTGCTGAACTTTTTAGCAGCCTAATTGTTGAGGATGACTTTCTGTCTGAAGACCATTGATAATATAAATATACATTATGTGACCTGGAATTCTTTGGGGCTATGATGCTGATGTAGAACTCCAGACTAAAAGGGGCTGCCTTATGCCAGCATTCTCCAGGTTGCACACCCACTCCTATGGCCTTGTGAAAGCCCATCTATATACACTGACATAGTGGAATAAGGGAACATTCAACACATGTATAGGCAAATTAGTGTGTAATGAATAATCCACCATCCACTAGATTTCTCCCTGGATATAAATTCTTATTGATTCACTAATGTAATATTGAACGTCAAAAAAGAAAGAACTGGCAAATCCACCTCTGAGTATTCTTTCTCTAAGGAAATAGTATGAAATTCATGGGGTCACCATAAGTCTACATGTAACACACACAAACACATACACATGACCCATGCTTTAGTACAGTGATTCCCAAACTATGGCCTTCCAGGTATTTTGGGCTTTGGCTCTCAGAATCCTAGGCCGTTGGCCAAGAAGGCTGAGGCTTATGGGAGCTGAAGTCCAAAATACATGGAGGACCATAGTTTGGGAATCACTGCTCTAGATATATAGACTTGCAAAATCCATTCACTTCAGTCTTCTCTAAATATGATGCTTCTAAGCTTTTAATGAGCCTTCTTCAAGGCTTAAGATCAGAAAGCATGCCCACATTTGCAATGGTGAGCAAAACTGGGAATAGTAAGTACAGTGATCCCTCTCAATTTGTGGAGATCTGCTCCAGAACCACCACCCCCATGAAAATGGCAGCTTGCAAATATTCAAGGCCTATTGAAAATAATTGCGTGTGCACGCCCCATTTTGTCCCCCTCTGTTTGCCGCCCATGAATGGGCAAGGGACACAGATTCCAAGTCCATGAAAATGGAGGGGTGACTATAGTTACAAGCCAGAGCAAAGTTCTCCTAAATTTGGGAGTCATCTCATAAATTCTAGCACTACTACTGCCTACTACAGAGGACTTCCATACCACTGCTCTCTCCCCCTTTTTTACAACTTTCCCTCACATAGGGTGGCATGAACAACTGCTATGGAAAGACTCCACTAATGTTCAAATCTCACTTTTAAAGCTTAGACACTGGTACTGAGCATGCTTAGATTATTACTGAAGAGAATAGGATATGGAGTTCATCTTAATGGGCTAAGCTAGGCATCATAAAGAGCTCTATTTCACAGGCTCCTCATCAGGAAGTCTCCAAATCAGTTCTGCCTATTGGTGTTTCCCCTTGCCATGGCATGTTTTGAAAAAGCAGGGAAGGATCAGTGGGGAGGGCACAGACAAAACTTCCCAGAGCTTGGTATTTCCATTCCCCCACCAAAAAAACCTCAGAAAGACCAGTGTTCTTCCTGAAACCAGCTACAAGGTGGAGCTAAAGAGAACTCTTCCATCATTACTCCAGACATACAGGAATGGCATTTAAATTATACTTTACTCTGAGAAGCAATTGGCAAAACTGTCAAATGCAGTTGTGGAGATACATACTGTAACAGATGCATATAAACATGTTTTCATAAAGTGGATGTTCAGATGCACATTTTAGTTAAAAATGAACATTGGGCTACAATGGCTGTTGCTAGCCAGATAAACCTGTGAGGTTTTCATGAGGAGTTCTTCAACCAATTATCCACATTTTGGAAGGTAGAGAACTATCTGAAGTTGCTACTAAGGAGTAGGAGAGCATGACAAAATACTCAATGAATGTTTGAGAATCAAATTACTTGGCTTGGATTCAGTTTATGCATTGTGACCCAAATCAATTTTGGTGTGTGTGTGTGTGAAGAATAGTGGAAAGACTGTCATTGACTTAAATATATTTATCCTAGGAGCTTTCAATAAACACATCTTTCAAAATCTTAGTTTGATATGACCATGGGGATGTGCAATGTTGTTTTCCTCTAGCATATACTCTTATCCTATTTAAATTTCACATCCTTTCTCCTGGGTGCTACTCTTTTATCATCTTTCTAAGGTCAATTTTGCTCCAGCGAATCAGATGCCTGTATTGTTTCTTACTCCATCATGTAGGATCAGACAACAATTCTGGAATCAGAATGTGCTTTTCGGTTATCTGCTGATTTTGATGGATTGTCATCCAGGAGTTTGACTTTGCCGAGTTGAAAACATAGCATTAAAACATTGTTGGTGTTTTGTTTTGCTTTTAAAAGCAGCTAACTAAACAAACATGCCAGAAAGTTAGACAGAAAGGTCATTGGAACAGTGTGTGATGAAGAAAGTTGTTTTTGATATTTTTTGTAGCCCATTTTTTCCCCAGACAGTTGAATGGCATATCATTCCCATGGTTAGCAATTTATAGTGCTAGAAATTATTTAATCAGGAGATGCATATAGTTTATATGACAATCAAGTGGATGGAAATTCTGAATGGGAGAAATCATTCACAACAGAATGACACATATTATATGCCATGTTTATTGGGAGATAATGTAACTTCACTCTGGCAGGCGGTGTCATCCACAGATTTCTTACTCTACACCTCATTTTAAGCAGAAATGCTTAATATGTGTTGACAGTAATTTAGGGCATATTGAACAAATAAAAGCAAAATAGAAGATTTCAAATCTTTGACAATCACTTCTTGTTACAAGTTATGCAATTTTCCAAAAGGACGTTTGCCAATATGATGCTAAAAATGTTAGGGCAATGAAACAACCTTTCTCTGTTAACTAGATCCAGGACCCAAGGAGACACAAAGAGGTGCAGTAATAAAAATCAAGATGAAATGCAAAGGACAGAGATGTCAACATCACAAGAAAGGAACATAAATTAAGGAGCAAAGAGTGAAAAGGTAGTATCTCTGGAGACCTCCTCTACCATTCTTTCCCCAAAGAGTGGTACTCATTCCTCTTTTTTGTCCCTCAGATGTCATTGCTGAGCTCTGGAACTGAGCTTCACTCAGAGGATGACTTGGCATTCTTGATGCTAAGACTATGATTTCCCTCCCCTGCAGTGGGTCCAGGGGAGGGCTAATTTTATGCCTCCAGGGCTTTCTATGAGGTATTGGCCAGAAATAATAATTAAAAAAACACCAAAATCCAAAAAGCAACATTTTAAATCTACTTATGAATTTGAAATGTGGATACACACACACACATTTCATTGGTACCCTGCAGTTGTTTAGAAGGTGATTTGCAGTTCCTGGAGGATTTCATGAGAGAAAATTTATTATTTCTTTGGTCAAAAAAGGGAGGAGGGAAGTTTAGAAAATTTGGAGGAATCAAAGGCCTCAATAACAGTCTTGGGCAGGGGTCCCCAAATTATGGCCTGTGGGCCAGACCCGGCCCACCGAGGTCTTCCTACTGGCCTGCTGCTGCTGCCGCTCATACCCGCTGCCGCCACGCGGCCAAAACTCACACCTGACGCCATTTTGTCTTCCAAAATGGCACCTGGAGTCATGCGCATGTGCCTGACGTTGCACATGCATGCGCATGACTCCGGGCACCACTTTATCTTCCAATGCACGCGCCTCCGTCACCCTGGAAGATCTGGGGGCCAGCAAACCAGCCCCTGGATCAAAAGGTCCAGTGTCTCCTGGTCTTGGGGCTCACTAGCCAAGCCTGAAAAGTGGAGTGGGGGTAGGATTGAAGGTGCATTGTGAGCAGAGTCAAGACTCTACTAGAAACAGATGGTGGCCATTCTAGTCTTGTTTGCAACCATTTGAGCTTAAGCCTGTAAATTGTAAACTTGAGCACCACTGCAAAGAATGCCTGACCCATCCTTAGCATCACTGAAGCAAAAGATTTGCATAACTCTTGCAACAACAGCATCATCCCCCTTCCCCTGCATAGCACTTTTGAAGTACAATTGTTCTTGCTTTGTTCATTCCCTGAACTTAGAAAAGCAAGGTATACTGTTCCTTGTTAAAGATGTTTGCATGGAGCAGCTGCAGATTATCATCTGCTCCAACTAAAACTGCTCTATAGTTGCTCTGCAGTTTTGTTCTTACAATATATATCCCAATGAGTTACTTTTTCTACTCTCTAGTTTCCCCAGTATCTCCAGTATGCAATCCTTGAGATAATAGCAATCTCAAATAGATGATGATTCCAGTTGATTTTCTTGGATCTAAAATGAGTGAATTTTTTTCTGTATTTGGCTGGCCCTTCTACCCTCCTGCTTCTTCTTTTTTTGTTTTTTAGAAAAGGCACTTGAAAATGCAAATATGCATTCATACAACTAGAACTGCAGAATGCTAAGGCTTTCTTAAGGCTAAGAACAGCGTGTTCTGCTTTCATGCCCCCCTTCCTAGAGGAAATTTATTAAAATGAAAATATACTCTTTTAGGAGCAATTGTTTCATAAAAGAAACATGAGTTTGTTCTGGCAAAGTTGTCTATGATTTATGTTTCAGTCTGTAAACTTGGCCAAACCATTTCCCTCTTTCTGATTGGAGAAGACAGTGGATGGGGGTAGGCTGGGGCTGGGGAGCTACAGGGATAGCATCTGTTCTTGAAGCAACAGGATTATGTTTATTCATAAAAGGTTTATGCAGGGAAAATGCATCAAAGAGTTTATTTGAATTTTTGATAAATTTGTCTTGTAAAAAAGAAAATCTTTTCTTAATTGGACCTTATAATAAAAATCCAATGATTGCAAATGCAAATGAGAAATAATAAGAATTTAAAGAGCCTTTTTTCTTCCTGAAGACCACTGAAGTTTGCAGTGGAGAAGGTTCTTCTTATAAGAACTGTTCTTTCAACTTGGATTCCTGTACAAATTTAGCACCCCTTTTTAAATACCCAGTGGCTTTCCATATATAGTCCTTCCATATACCTTTGCCTGAAAGCAGGAGATAGGTTTATAACTATAAAACTCAGTAACCTTCTTTCCTTGCTGACTTTCTTATGCTGAATGGGATTTTCCATCAGTTTAGTGAATGTCACTCTGTGAGTCAGGTTTCAGCCTCTTTCCCCTCCCATTAGTTTTAGCAAGGAAGAGGAAGAAATTGAAGAAATTGACCCCAGTATCTTTTGAGACATTCTCAAAGTTTCTTTTGAAAAAGCTGCTTGGGTTTTCCATATAGCCTAACCAAAAAGCCTATCAGAGGATGCCCACAGGATTTGAGAGGAGACATGGCAATATTGCTAATGTCTACAGTGGTATAATATCAAGAATATACTCCTACCCCCATCCTCCCCCCCCATTGGTTAGTATTCTCCATATTAGAAGTTTAGGCATTGCTTTAATCTCATATGAATTTTCATATGAATTTTCAGTTTCCAGTCAAGTGTTGCACTCTTATTCCAAAATTGATGTGGATAGAATCAGAATATGAAAGTTACTTTTTCAGTCCTTATGCATTACGATTGAACATCTTGTAGAGTTACATTTTGTTCCAGAACCACATGGAAGCAAATGTACCAGGTAGGCATTCTGGGCCACTGATAGCAGAGCAGATGTGAAAAATATCTCCCAGATTTCAGCTATATACAGTTTTTTTAAACAAACAAACAAACAAACAAACAAAAATAAAAACAGAATAAAGCAAAATAAAAATCAATCACAACCCTGACAAAAAATGAAACAAAACAACTTGCCCCTAAACCCCAACAAGTCTATTATTTTTCCCTGTTGGGCTACTTTTTCAAAGCACTGGGACAAAAAACAAAAAAGTTCCATGGTGTTATGTTGGTAAATTAGGATGCAATGAATAGTGACATACTCTTAACTGTCCACGGGTTGGACTCATATAGAAATGAAGCTTGCACACTGGAATTTTCATTAAGGTCAAGAAACACAAGAAGTGCATATCATGTCCTCACCCTAATTCTAATTCTGAAAACAATTGAATTCTCACTGTAGTCAGAAAATATCCCACATCTTACTCAATGCCACCACCTTCTGATTTGATCCCTTTTTTCCTTAATAACACAGAAGGCAGCTACTTTTGTGATACTTTCTATCTCCAATGCTGAAAAGACATTCCTTCCTCCCAACCCTGATAAGGAGATGAACTGAGCAAAAGGCACATGAAAAGGAATGTGTATGAGAGAAGTACTTTTAAAGAAAAGGCTTTATTCTAAGTGAGAAATCTCCAGAGCAAAAGGATATCTTTTTACATGAAGAGCCACCTTCCCTCCAGATACACTTAGGAGTTACAGTCACAGAACGATTAGATCATTTCAGCCAAGATCACCAGAATAACCCTAAACCCTGATACAAGCTGATTAAACAGTTCATAGCTATTCATGATGCAGATGGATTTGTAGTCCTTGATGTTAATGCCCCCATGAGTCTGGAGTCTGCTAGCTAGGAGTCTACACTCTTTTCTCCAGCCTCAACCAGCTTTCCCAGGTGGGGCAGAAGCCCCTATGCCAAAGTTCCCTGCCTTGTTGTCACTTGGGGCTTTTTATAACCTCTACTGAGAAGGATCTCAAAGGATCATGCTTCTGTCCAACTGGCCATTTGATTGAGCAATTGCCCTCTCATCACCTATGTGATGCTGAGCCCCATTAAAATCTAAATAAACCTCATCACATTATTCAACCCTTTGTTACCTGGAAAGAAATTTAACAATGTAATAGAATTATAGAATGGGAAGAGACTACAACAGCCATCTAGTCCAACTCTCTGCTATGCAGGAAGACACAATCCAAGCATTCCCAACAAATGGTCATCCAGACTCCGTTTAAAAACCTCCAATGAAGGAGACTAAAGCCTCCAAAGAATGAGACAAACCTCTTGCCACATTTCCAATGATGTGTGATGAGGTGCAATGATGAACCTCATAAACACCCCAGACCTTCCCCTTCTTACAAACTTCATCCATCTGGTAACAGCAATGGTAGTGGAAGTGACAAGGAGATTTTGAAGGTCTTTCTGTGGGGGCTACATCCCTGGCAACTCTCTCAGTGCAATGGTAGCATTCCAGGTACTGACAATCTTGAAAATGTGACCCACACTTATATAGTTTACATGTTGGGCACTTACCAAATTAAATATTCCAAGATTCCTTTGTCAGCACCATCTCACATGCAAAAACAGTCATAGGCTGTCTAAAGTCTACAATAATGCTTCAGTTGTCCTAGGGAATCTTTCTTTCTAGTTTCCTCCAGTCCTGTCATTTGGACAAGAAAGCTCTGAAGCTCCAGTTTGGTTTTCCTCCAGGTCAGAAAAGGTGGAGGTGGGAAATTTCTGTCACATCATAATGCAAGTAATAGTTATGACTTTGACTAGTGCATATTGGTTGGTTGGTTGTTTCCAGCTAATGGCAACACTATCACAGGCCTTTCTTGGCAAGATTTATTCAGAAGAAGTTTGAGTTTACCTTCCTCAAAGGCTAACAGTGTGACTTGAACAAGGTCTCCCAGTGAGTTTCCATATTCCAGGGAGGAATAGGCAACATCCTTGTCTAGTCCCCCAACCACCATAGTTTACATTGAACTTGTCACCTCATCTCCACACCCACAAAGTTTTTCATTCCTATGGACATCCTCGCGCTGAGACTGCTATATAGGTCTGTTCTGGACTTTCCACTCTACCCTATGCATCTGATGAAATAGACTCAAGTCTATGAAAGCTCATCTACTAACTTCTCTCTTTCAGTTAACTATCTATATAGCTGGTGTCACATGTTTAAAATACATAAATATTTTTTAAAGTATTTGTAACAACTCTTTCCATTCAGAACATTTGTTGTTAGTTCATAGTGGAAGGAAGGAAGGAAGGAGAAGTAATTGCTCAGTTATCACACTTCTAATTGGCTTGATTATTTTATAGAAAGTTGGGATATTCATTACCTGTCTAGAAAAAAGTGAAATAAACCAATTTAAGTAAAAATAACATAGCCTTGCATATCCTATACAAGAAGCACATAGATGGTGCATGACCCACACCTTAATTTAGCTTCCTTTCTTAATGTTTGCAATACACAGAAGGAAGATGGGTCTCTGGTTCACTTTGCTCCAGTGTGAGGTGGGACCAGAAGACTTGAAAAGACTGGGTTATAATGGTTCAGTTGGTGAAAATGATCTAAGCTCCAGTGTTTAGGGGAACACTTGGAGGCCCAGGATAGTGAAGAGGTGCTGGCTAGTATTGCAGGGAGTGACTGCTGCCTCTCAGAGACCAGGTCTGGCCTGACTTTGATTTGCTTTGTCTTTCTCTTCTGCCCCATTATGGCAGCATCCCATTATGTGAGGACATACCCTTCAAGAAGGAAGGGGAGAGGAGGAATGATTGCGACGCAGAGGGGCGGGTTATAAATAAAAATTATTATTATTATTATTATGGGGAAATCTCTCTGTATTTGGGTGAATGCTTGCCCTGCCCCAGTCCCTGCTTCAGTTTTGCAGTCCGCAGGGCCTCTGTGCATACATGTGTTGACCTTCAACAATATTGTCATTACCCCCTATTTCCTGCTGCAACACCTCTGGTAGCACTGGACTGTCTGACCTTGGCTGCATCTGCACAGCAGAAATAATGCAGTTTGACACTGCTAGACTGCCTGACCTTGGCTGCATCTGACATGGGCACAGAGGGAGCCCTGGTGGCATAGTGGTTAAATGCTGGTACTGCAGCCATTCACAGCCACAAGGTACAGGGACTCCAGAATCCACTCAGCCTCGCATCCTTCAATATGAGGTCACTGAAATAAGTAAGGTACCCAGTTTGCTGGGGGCAATAAGCTTATACATTCCCTTTTAGGGAATGTTTAAATGCACTGATAAGTGGTATAGAAATGTACTTGCTATTGCTAATTAATCGCCATGGCTCAATGCTATAGAATCCTGGGCTTTGCCATTTGTTGTGGCACCAGAGCTCTCTGAAAGAGAAGGTTAAATATCTCACAAAGCTACAAGTCTCAGAATTCCATAGCATTGAGCCACAGCTGTCAAACTGTGTTATTTCTGCAGCCCATAAAAATGTATGCTACCAACCTCTCCCTTTCAGGCCTTGTCTGCATGTGCCAAAAGGCTTGACTCCCCCCCCCCACTCCATTCTGGCATCATCTTGTATGGAAACTGCATGGCCCACCCCCCACCCCATTCTGGTGGGGGTAGTCTGGACCATGTTCAGCATGTCCTGTGCCAGAACCAGGGCATAACACACTTACAACAGAGGGGAAAACAACTGTGTCTGTTGCTCTGGATCTTCTTGGAAGACCCAGAGCCCTCCAGCCCTGTCTGAATGGGCATCCTGCTGGGCTACCTGGCACACCCATTGCTGTGGGTTGCCCGTTGTGAGGTCAGAACAAGGTGAGCAACATACGACTGTCACTGGGTGCCTCGTTTTGACCTCAATAGCAAGTGACCCACAGCAGTGGTGGACTCACACTGGGTGGCCCAATGGGATACCCATACAGACAATTGCTGTGGTGTGGGGAAAGAAGCTAAGGTAACAGGCGAAATGGGCAGTTGTAGGGCTTGCCCTGGAGTGTCCTGGCCAGTGCAGACAAGGCCTCAGTTTGTCTCAAAGGTGCTACAAGATTCCTTTGCAATAAAATTAAGAAATAATAAGTATGACCTTTATGAGATGAGGGACATAGTGGCTTAGTGGTTAAAATGCAATTTCTGATGATTGCAAGGTCAGAAGCTTGGCAGTTAAAGGTCCAAGTACCACATGATGGAGTGAGCTCCCATCACTCGTCCTACCTTTTACCAACCTAGTAGTTCGAAAGCATGTAAAAGTGCAAGTATATAAATAGGTACTACTTTGGTGGTGCTGGCCACATGATCACTGGAGTAATCTTAAGACAACGCTGGCTCTTCGGATTAGTAACGAAGATGAGCACCACCCCCTACAGTCGGTTGTGACTAGACATTCATGTCAAGGGGAAATTTTTTATCTTTTACCTTTACTTATGACATTTAATACTGGAAGAGGAAGCTGGGACAATTTTGAATTGGGGACATATATGATCAGTTAACAAATGAATTCTTTGGTGGTGATTGCAGAAACAGGATTTATTAACATCATAGACAACTACCTAAGATAAGCAGATGACACCATGTCACTAGTGAAAAACATCTTGGACTTGGAACAATAACTAAGGAAAGTCAAAGAAGAAAGTGCAAAGGCAGACTTAATGCTGAATATAAAGAAAACAAAAGAATATAAAGAAAAAATGGAGGACCTACAATCTAGCCAATGAGGAAATCAAAATAGTAAAATAATTCCTATATCTTGGATCAAACATCAATCAGGAGGGTGACTGCAGTCCAGAATTCAAAAGAAGACTAGGACTGAGAAAGGCAGCTATTAAAGAACTAGAAAAGATACTAAAAAGTAATGATATATAACTGAACACTAAAATCAGAATCATAAGCTATTATATTCACTATTACTATGTACGGATGTGAGAGCTGGACAGTGAAGAGAATGAATAAGAAGAAAATCAATTCATTTGAGATGTAGTGCTGGAGAAGAGTGCTGAGGATCCTGTGGACAGCCAAAAAGACAAGCAAATGGGTTCTTGAATAGATAAAGCCTGAAATCTTCCTGGAAGTCATGATGATCAAACTGAGGCTTTCGTACTTTGGACACATCATGAAAAGGCATGACTCATTAGAAAAGAAAACAATGCTAGGAAAGATGGAATGAAGTAGAAACAGAGGAAGACCACACACTAGATGGATAGATTCTATTAGGGAAATCATGAGTATGAATTTCTAGGACCTAAGCAGAGCATTGGAGGACAGGGAATCTTGGAGATGTCTCATTCACAAGATCGCTATGAGTCGGGATCAACTCAAAGGTGGATAACAACAAGCAACCACAATTAGATTTCAGTGACTTGATGAATGAGTTTGCAGAAGTACAAACAAGGAAAGTTCATTTCTAAGGGAAAAATAACAATTCTATTTTAAATTTTCTTTAGGTAATAACATTAGTAGCCTGAATGCCAGAACATATACATCCTTTTTACATGCAGGCATGCAGAATATGTGTGTGCGCGTGTGTGCATGTGTGTGAGCACGCAAGATTTTTATACTTTGGATTTTATGCCACTGTCTAGGCATTTATATGATCCAGGCCAAAAGTCAAATAACAGAAAAAGGAGGACATTATCTCCTTAGGATTGCCTTATCTCCTCTCCAAGGGGAAAAAATGATAAAGGGTATGTAAATTCCAAGCACTTTTTATCTTTAAAATTCCCACCTTGCCGGCTGTATCAAACCTAAGCCAACTTCATAACATATGTGCTTATAGCAGATAACAATGTAAACAGACTCATAAGCTTGGAAGTAGCTTGTTTCCAGATGTAAAACTGTATGAGGGTGTGTGTGTGTGTGTGAGAGAGAGATGCCATTCAAGTTTAGTCCAGTGCCATGATGCGTTTAACAAAAGGAACATCTCCTCAGTATTTTCTTTTTTCCTTCAAAATTTGTGCCTTTGAGTGACCCTGCATTTGACCTATGACCAATTGCTTTCCTACCTAGTATTTTCTCTCCTGAGGAGGCAAAAATATTACTAGTTTTCAAACTAAAACATAGATTGTGATGAATGTGATCAAGTGTTTATGGTGGATTTATTTTACTTCTTTTGAGTTCTTTTATGTTCCACCTGGTTCAAGGGCACTGACCCCTGATCTCTCATCACCACAGTAGAAAATTTTGCTTCTTCCCTGTGTGGCCCCTGTCCCTTGAGCAACTACATGAGCATTGCCCCTACGCATCAGGTAACTAAGTAGAGCTTTCATGGGATGCTTCATCATTGTCTTTTCACAAGAGAGCATGTTTGAAAGCACCAACTCACTAAATTATTGTAGGTCAGAGGAACAGTTGCCAATCTCAGTCCCCTGGGTGTTAAAAACTGCTTTGCAATCCAATCATTATTCTGAAGCAGGTGTTGATAAGAATGTTTCTGTATTTCAGGATCTCTTGACCTTTCCTCAGGGCACACATAGCATGTCTTAATAATGAACAATGTCCGCACATTGGCACTAATTCAAACTGGAGCTCTCCCAGAGTTTGAAATATGCACAGAGAAAGTTGATGCAGATGGTCCTGAATTCTAATATAAGAAAAGTCACAGTGAAACAAAGTTAACTTTTAAAAATTAAATGATAAATCACAAAATGGTCGTTATGATTCTCAGAATGTCTTAATTAAATGCATTTCTCTCTCCTAATTTGATGTGGCTCAGTGTCAAAGTAGAATTAGCACTGTCTCTCCCTTCTAATGCTTCATCTTGAACCATTTGCTATGAATCAGAAATTCTGGGCAGTGTGTTGGAGTTTAGGTAATTACCCAGTCCCCCCAAACAGAAATGTAGCTCAGAATCTTGAATTGGGTTAAATGGACACCACTGGGTCAATACTATTAAGTGCTTGTTCTCACCAGCACACAGAAAAGACCCAGTGGCACAACATATAAAGCACATAGGTGTGATTCATCAGCAAGAACCCAGTGGTAGTTGCCAATTCATATCCTTTCATATTAGAGAGATGGGGAGGATCAAATGGATAAATGCCCTTTCATTGGACAGATAATCTCTCTTACCGAGGTTGTCCAGCTGCAGTGTATCTACCTATTACTCTAGCCAAGAGGGGGAGTGATGCCAATCAGTTACATGGATTATTTATGCTTCCCATCCCACGGAATGCATGAAGTAGACTCAAAAGGTTGCCTTTTAGTGGCCAGTGTGGAAGCTCTAGAAATAACAAAACTTGAGTGAAACACTATAAAAACTAACCTCTCATTCCTAGCTTCCCTTCCAAACTGGTGACAAACTCTATAATACTGCTACCTATTCTGGGACAGGGTGAAGGTTTTGCTTCTCTGATAACATTCTGACTTGGACCAAATTCTTATGTTGTCCCCTAAATCAGTCCTCACACTATAATAAAGCACTATTCTTAGTTCAGATTTATAAATGACTATTTAAAAAAAATCCTTGCCTGTCTTTATAATTTTATTGACTGGTACTTTTTCATATCTTAATCTTATCTTTCTGCTCAGCATGGTATGTGATTACATTTTATCAATAGGTGTCTGAACCAAAGCTATTTTCAACAAAGAGAAACCAAATTCTGCAAACAGAAGTATTGAAATGAGTGCCCAGAATGTATTACTCATTCTTCTCTTCTCTTCTCTTCTCTTCTTTTTGCAACTAGAGGTGTATTGGACTGATTGCAATGTACAACTCCTGGAAACAGAAAAGGGGATTTCCAAATTGGACATGGAATTATTTTGTGAATAGGCATACCAAAGTTTTCCCCCACCTATTTGCCTTAATCTTATCTCAAAAGGAAAACAATGCTCAGCCTGTTGAAAAAAGAATAAATGATGCAGGGAGGGGGCTGTATCCTACAATAGGTGTAAAAGCTGAATGGAACACTTGGGCCTTGTCTGCACTGGCCAAGATATTCCAGGAGCAGCCTGGAATATCCTGCCGTGCATCTGCCACTCTTACCTTGGCCTCCTTTTCTGCACTACACCCATTATCTGCATGGATGTCCTGCTGAACTGTCTGATGCATCTGCTGCCACCACAGGTCTCTCATGTCTAAGGTGGGAGTGATGGTCACATACTGGGTGCCTCATTCTGAGGTCAGAAGAAGCTATCCACAGTGGCCCAGCAGGATGCCCATGCAGACAGCCATGCAGGTGCTGAAACAGAGTGCTTTGGATCTTTCTGGAAGATCTGGAGCAACAGGTAAGTGTTTAAAATATGTGTTAACCTTATTATGGCCTCGTTCTGGTGTAGAACCTGATAGATGTTGCCAGACTGCCCACACCAGAACCAGGGTTGTGTGCTGTCCAAACAGGATGACACCAGAACAGGAGGGATACAGGCCTTTTGGCCCATGAATCATAGAATCATAGAGTTGGAAGAGACCACAAGGGCCATCC